>VZRW01013126.1:20401-45825 GCA_013398125.1 Aegotheles bennettii
CAGTGAAATTGGAGCCTTTCCCTTCCCATAACTTTCAGCTGGCCGAGCCATACCTAGATCTCTGCATTTTTCACTTTGCAGCCTGACCCCCAGGACTTTGGGAGACTCGTAGGAGAAGTAATGTGACAGATTGGCTGCAGTGAAAAGCTGTGTAGATGAAGGGGAAATGCTTCAGATGTCAAAATAAAATAATAAAATAAAATAAAATAATATAAAATATAAATATATATAAAAAATAAAAATATAAAATAAAATATAAAATATAAAATAAATTTACATCCACAAGGAAAGAGTAGGGTGCAAATGTTCAGCGAGGAATAGTATTAGCTACAAACTAGTGGAAAACACACAAAAAAATAACAAGGTTATACAGTGTAAGACAATAAAGCACATGTACTATTTTTCATATACTTACTTTCTCCAGAAGATCACAAGGAACAGTGTTTTACCTGCTTCAAATCTTCTTTCAAATACCATTATCTAGAAATAATGACATTATTAGAAAATCATCTAATTGGGATAAAACTCTAACTTTAAACTAGTTTAAATTAACAGATGTAAATTGCTACAGACACTGTGTAGAGAACAGCACATTTTGCTTGGAAAAGTAGATATATAACATTATTGAAATGGGGTTAAAATTATTAGACTGCTGTAGAGGGCTTAAGAAATCCCACATTGTGATATCAAATACAAGATCACACAATCCATTAAATTTTTCCTGAGACAATCTTTGAGAATGTTTAGTAAAATCCCCAGGATGTCCTATGATTTTTAGTACTGATTCATTGCAAAAATACTGCCGAAAAAAGGAGCTCTTAGTTTATGTGTTACCATGCTTAAAATATTCACAAAATTAATTTCTCAGCCCAACACAGTGAATAGTCTTGAACCCTACGCAGCCCGAATGTGGAAACTACACTTTTTTCTATACTTTTCAAAGTGCAAAGGCTCTTACATGCTATTCCATCTAGAAAACAGGTGAATCTCTCCATTGCACCAACATAGTTAAAAATAGAAATACTACTGGGATGCTCTTAACTTACAATTTAGAAACACTTCTGCAGTTAAACCCCAGTGCACCAATACTGCAATTTTACTTCTGGAATTGTCTGGGGAAGGTTCACCACTGAACCCACCACAAAAAACAAAAGATGAGGTGCTTCAAGATTGGGCATTAGAAATCCAAGAACTGATGCCCAATTATTGCCAGGATATTTAGAATGTGATGTGTTTGGGCCTGAAGCTGCCTCTCACTGCATCTTTATAACATTTGTAGTACAAAAGAACCCTAATTTGTGTGGAACACCTGGCTCTTATAGGAATATGAATGATAAATAGCAAAAATAATGACAGGTGATTCTATTTCACCACAAAGTTTTATGGCAAAGCTACATATTTAATAGTCTGCTGTCCTGTCTGAAAGCATGGTTTTCCTTTTTTTCCCCCACAGATCTGCTCATAATAATATTTTTTTGAAATACAAATTGGAAGAAAAATAAAGCTAAATTATTTACTTTCAGTTGGCAAACAAGACAACCTTCAATCTTCACAGGATTCTTATTTTGTACAAGTTTGCACAGACCACTTTCACACATAATTTTAAAGGCAAAAAAATAATAAAGGGAAGACAAGGAAGACTGCAACAATTAAGCAGGAGAAAGGGTTTTAACCAAAGATCATTAACAGGATCTTATTTAACTCCCAGTATGCAGCAGATGAAGAGGAAGATCTTCTCAATGGCAGTGAAAAATCTCAAAACTTCCATTCAGCACCTTCACGTGTGAAAAAGATTGAGCTGCACCTTGCTGTTAGACCCTTCTGTCATTAAGGCACATTAACGTCTCCCAAGCACACAGAGCTCATGTTGTATCAGCTCTGCATACCAACCCACGTACGTAGGACTTCATACCATCACGACTGGAAGATTTTACCTATCCATCAGTGGCTAGGAAATGTAAGATAAAGGACAAAGGAAAATGCCAAAGTGTGATTAGGTAATCTTTTTCCTTTACAGAATGGTTTCTCGTGCTGGGAAGATGAATGGGACTCCAAAAAGCATGTGCCCTCTCCTGTCAGTAGCAAAATATTTTTCTTCTGAAAGCAGGTGTCCCACAGATCCCAAATTCCTGGGCACAGAGGACACACTTCCCGTTGAGAGAATCACATTGATGGCTGTCCCCATCATTATCCCACCACTATTTCACACAGAATCACAGAATGTTAGGGGTTAGAAAGGACCTCGAAAGATCATCCAGTCCAACCCCCCTGCCAGAGCAGGACCACCTAGAGCAGGTCACACAGGGATGCATCCAGGTGGGGTTTGAATGTCTCCAGAGAAGGAGACTCCACAACCTCTCTGGGCAGCCTGTCCCAGTGTTTCGTGACCCTCTTATGCCTGTCTGCTACAGCAACGTGTTGTTTCTCATCTTCCACTTGTCCTGTTGCACTTGTCAGGGCATTTGTGAACTATTTGGATTTGCACCTCAATGAGATCTTTCAGCACCACCTATAAATTTAATTGGATGAATCATGCACGCAGGCTATACATTTAAGGCATGGGCGCCTGTGTCTCCTTAGTAATTTTTCAACCTGTTTTTTGATTTCAAGCAAGTTTGACAGAGGGGCAACCGCCTCTTGGGAAACAAAGTTCCCACAGCTCTGTGAAAACAGACATCCCAATAGAGGGAACTGGCAACGCAACTGTAGGAAAGGCAACAGGATAGCTCTGCTCTCACGAGGCCAGAGTACACCCTACAGACACAAATCTGCAGGGGACCAGGTTTCACTGGGTCTGCAGCTCATGGAGATACTTGAGTCAATGATAAAATGTGTCCATGCATGAGTGGGGGTGGATCTGCACCATGGTTTCCTTCCTACAAGCGCATGAACAGCAAGGTCAGGCTCCCGCTTTCCATTCCCAGATGTACCATTCCACACTGGAGAAACATGAAAATATCTACTCCTGAAAAAGGGAAGTCAACACATGCCTGTTGGTGTGGTCTGGAGGAGCCCCAAGGTGAAACTAAGACATGCACCCCTTCCTCCTCTCACCTGCATGTGGCCAGACTTGCACTGCTGCCCTATTTAGCCCAGCAGGACTCCAAGTTTAGGTTGCTCCTCCATAAATCCTGCTCTCTCTGCATCATGACCAGGCCCCAAAGCTTTATCCCAACACAAAGAAAACCATCTCAAATGGGCTTAGAAATGCAAAATATTCCTGTGAATATCTATTAAATCCAGATCCATCCCCAGGAATTCAGAAGACATCTCCTGTAGGAAGAAAACAGAGCAGGCATCCAACAAAGTTCTCCAAAAGAAGGATACACAGCAAAAACCACATGGGCCAAGGCAACCATGTACAAGTCTCTCAGTGGCATCCTGTAATTCTGCATGCACACCAATACACCCAGGCATCTCCCACACTGGAAATTAAACACAGGTACGTGAATGTTCACTCACAAATTCAGGCCCCTTTCAAGTCAGACCTTTGATCAGAGGCTCTTCCTCCCCACTTTTCTCAGGGCTATTCAAAGCACTCATCACTTTCTAGGACCTTGTTTCTTCTGTCCATGCTCCTAAGGAGCTCTCCCCTGTTTCTCTGCCAGAGAAATGCAAACTGCCACAAGCCATTCAGTATCAAAACTCCTCTGCACATTGAAGCCTTTATTTTTGACAATGACTGTTTTGGGGAAGGACATGGTTTTTATTTCAGCCAGTTCATTTTGTAACAGAGTCTCTTTTGGGTTTCCACTTTTTTAAATGGTGTGGAGAAGCGATCATGCCTGAGCCATGAGCCCACACTGCGTGTTCACTTTGTAAATACCCCCAGCCTCACAGCTGCTCAACTAATTGCAAGCACAGTCCAAGATATTTTCATATACTGCCACAATGAGAAAAAGCTAATCAGTGACATGATTATATACATGTTTTTCTTCTTCAAAACTGCCCAGAAAGAGTTTTTCTACCCCTGTGCCAGAGATTCTGTGATTTCACACAGAGTATGTGTTACAGAATAAAACTCACATGCTGCATATATCTCTGTGACTATAAGAATCACCTCTGCCACGCAACTATACCATAGGAAGAACCGATCTCTGAGTATCCACCTTCAAATCCACACATTTTCCATCCCTTTCCTAAAGGGGAATCTCTGCTAACGGTCCCAGTTGTGTGGATAAACCATTGACCAGAGCAACTCAGACAGGAACAGGTCTAACATTCCACCGAGCAGGAGGCAGCGGTGACCTGTATACCCTTGTCAATACATTTCACAAGAAACTGCAAGATGCTTCAGCAAAATATGACTCCTTTGATACCTTCCTGTTTAATTTAATACAGGCTTTTAGTATCCAGAGAACCCCACTGCTTTGAAATAAGGAAACTCGGTCAAAGACTTAGGCAGTCAGCCCACAGCTGGCAAGCATAGTTCAGCGGCCTAAAATACAACAGCTCACTAGGCTTGCACTCAGAGACAATGGAGCTTTTAAAATTAAGGCTTGTATACACAGGCAAATTTATCAGCCTAATTATACTGGCATAATTAGGACGATAAATTTCCCTGTGTGGACAAGCCCTGAGACTTTCAAACTCATAACTAGGCAGGTCTTTCAGAGAAAGAGAGAGAGAGAAGGAAAAAAGAAGGGAAAAAGTAACTCCTGGAATATCCAAGCAATACACTTTTTCTTGCTCTCTCTTTTTTAATTTTACTTTTTAAAAAAGAAAAGATATTTTTTTTCCTCTGAGTGAAAGGTTTGTTTCATTTCCAGACTGAGATCTGGATGGACTGTTGATACAACAAGTTTTTAGACAAATTGGAAGCAACAATCACCAACAATCCTTCAGCAGAGAGAGGGCTGTCTCTGGTGTCAGGCAAAGCCCTGGGCATTGCCAGAGCCCTGCAAGGCAGGCCATTCCCAGGATTACAGTTTAGATTATAACTGAAGCAGGTTCTTCCCTTTTTAGGACTGCACATCTGATGTGAAACTCTCAGACACCCCTGTCCCTCTGCAGGCATTGCGAGAAGCCCCTGCTGTTGAGAACAGTGGTCCAGACACACCAGGAGCAGCTCTACTGTTAACTCTCTTCCTTTCCATCCAATCTTCCCACACAGAAGTATCACGTATCTCCTCGTCAAGGCAGCCAACTCTGCAGTGGCATAGATCAAGCCTAATCTGGAAACAGTGTGAAATGCCTGACCAGGACAAGTCCTCTCTGGTCTGTGTATGGATAGGAAGAGTCTCTCGTCCCAGGCACCTTCTGCACTTCACTCTGCCTCAGTGTCCTGGTGCCCCAAAGCACTACTTCTGTGACAATAAGGGTCACATCAGGGAGAAGAGTCATGGCAGGACAGCCAAACTAAACCTAGTCCCAAATCCCTTCCTAACAGAGAGCACTGCCTGCACTCTCCTTGCTTCCCATAGTGTGTGATCCCATCGCTGTTATTGCTAATATTAAGTAAGTGACCCGGCTGCATGAGAATTGTGCCAACACATCTATAATCGAGGTTTACCTGCAACTGTTGTCTTCAGATTTTCATAATCTCCCTCAAAACAACCTCCCAATGAGTTCAGAAGATCCAACCTTCAACATCAGCCACTTCCCCATGCCATCCTTTTATCTTCTCCCTTCCCTTATCTTCAACTTCCATACTTCTCCTTGTCAGGGACACAGCTCTCTGCCTGACTGGTGGCAAAGACTCTCTTGATAACCTAGCTTTCCCCCTCTCCTCTTTTCCTGTTGCTATCAGCATAGGACCTAGCAGCTTGAAGGAGAGCTGGGGCCCCCATCGTGCCAGGCACTGCACATGCACGCAGTAGAAGAGAGACCTGTCTTCTCGATCTTACAACCTAAACAAATAAGGCCAAAAGAAATGTTATTCCCATTTTACAGATGGGAAACCAGGACCAAAGATATTAAATGTCTAGCCCTAGGAAGCCTGTAGCCAAGGCAGGAACTGACCCCCTGTTTCCTGAGAGCCAGCGTTCGGTGTCTAATCGCACATGATCAGTCTTTCCTCTCTACCTCCCTGTAGGCACGAGGAATTTGTGCTCCACATCTCCACATGTTTCTCTTGTGCTGTGCTGTGCCATACACACCTAGATGGGACTCCTTAATAAATAATAGTATGTGGATTCCTGCACTTCTCTTCTACTTGTCAACCCGTGCTTCCCTTACAGCACAGGAATTAGGCTTTCCTTCCTGTATTCCCTGTGTAATTATCAAACAAACTTTCCTTCTGGTGCAGTCTTCCCACACCACGGACACTTTAAATCTCACACATAAATCTCTTCCATTTCAGCAGGTCTCTCTCCTGGAGAATGACACTTAATGGTGATCTTTTTTTAATCAGGTTCAGTCCCTTGTTTCCCACCCCCATCTGGTGGAAGCGACTTTCCACTTAGAGAGGAAGTCAGTCTTTGATTTCATAAATGATTATAAGAAGATTTAACATCCTCAGGAGCACAACTATTTTGATTAGAATATTTTTGCTCCAATTCCTTTTCCAGCCATCCACTTCTTGATACAAATCCCAGGGCAAATAAATCCTTCAGAATTCACCTGCAGACACTCCAGTGCGGAGGCAAGCCCCTTGTCCTCTCATCATTTGGGCTCCATATAACACAGAAGAATAAAGCAGGGAACCATTAGCATTCCAAACATCTGCTGGTCTCTACTTCAGGCCCTGGCAGGCAGTTAGCTGAGTACAGACATGTGTGGGCTTGTTTGCTTTCTCTCACTGACCCCCACTTGGCAACTGAAGCCCTACAGCACACCAAGACTGCCACCAAGAAGAGTAACGTGTCTTAAAAAGCAGGGGAACCACACAGCTGAAGAATCCACAGGAGCATGCACCCACTGTCAGTATTGCAGGCAGGTTGGCATGAGTACAGTTTTACAGGCAGTGGCCATTTGGGCACAACTTCTCCCTCTTCATGCTGTGGCCCACTGAAGGAAAACATCAGATGGAGTTTGCACAGTGACATGCCATATTGGAATTTTCTGGCTCCAAAGGCAGATTTAAACAGTAAGATATATTCTTTCTGCAGCTTTTCTTTCAAAGACTTTGTACTATTTTCCCTTTCAAATATTCTCCCTCTGAGGATATGTGTATATGTAAAAGAATATGGTAACATGAGGGCCACAGTCTGCAGTCATCCTCTGCTGCTCTATCGGTACAATCGGTATGGTCAATCAGTATGGTCCCTCAGACCCAGTTATGTTTGGATTGGAGTTGGTATGCCTGGAGACTCAAACAAGTCTTCCCTTTCCATAATATCAGCAGCAGCCACATCAGTGCCTGTAGTTGTTGTGTTAGGATTCAGAAATAAACTTCTCCATTCTACCCAAATGCTTGGCTGTGAAGTCCGAAAGGACTCACCCAGATTATTTTGTCTAACATCGAGAGCGACATGGACTGTAAGATTATGCTAAGTAATTCATACTTGAAGTCCAGTAGCTGTGGTTGAACAACAACCACAATAAACATGCAATTGTGGAAAATCTACCACAATCCTTAGGAAGTTGTTCCAATGGTTAATTACCCTCACTGTTAAAAAAGTGCACCTGGTTTTCAGACTGAAGCTGTTTAGCTTCAACTCCTGGCCAACACATATTGTTGTTACACCTATGTCTACTGGGCTGCAGAACTCTTATTTCATTGCTGCTCTTACTGAGGTATCTTTAGCCTGAGACAAGTGACTTGTTTAAAAGCTAAATAAGTAGAAGACTCCTCACATCTTTTGCTGTCGTGAGGGTTTTTTTTGGTTTGTTTCCACTCTTTTGGTTGCCCTTGTGACTTTCCTCTGAACCTTCTCACATGGTTTTAATATCTCCCTTGAAACCAGCTGTGGAGCTTGCTGAACTGCAAGTTGTTCTCTCAACATTCACAGAGCTAAACTACCTCCTTAGGTTTTGTTCCAAAAATTTCCAAATGGGTGCACGAGGTCCTTCCAGGCTGCCCTGTACTTTGACCAGCCCTGAAAGTTACAACAGCACTTCTATACCTTTAATACCAAAGTCATGTTAGGTGACATTAAGATGAAGCAACAAGCCCTTGAATCCCCACATAAAAATTTGGAAAGATGCAGTCTCACAGCAGGATCAGTGAGTGAGCAGAACAATCTGTCAGCTGCTCCTGTTGTTTCTTTATGTGGGCGAAAGCCTTCACGGAGACTGTCTGCTCATTCAAGCTGAGAGCTGTCAGCCCACTGGAGCTTTGCTGTTGCTTCAGAGTTTTAGCCCATTTCTTTCTATCTGCAACTCAAAGAGCCTGAGGAGATACAACGTACTCCAGAACAGCTTTCCTTTTTTAATCAAAAAGCAACCAAGTCTGCATACACATAGCTTGTTCATGCTCAAATTCAGCAGAACTTTCAGGTCCTAGAAATGGCAGCTAAATTTGCAGCTTCAATAACCTTGTAAAGACACATTACATGAGGGCCAGCACCTTTCTAAAAGCATGCATGCCAAACCTGTGTTTTCCAGCAGAAGCACACAATCCTGTCTCAGTTTATTCTGTGACAGAGCATCATTGACTTACAACTAGCAATGTAACCCATCCTTCTGCTTTGAGTGTCATGACTGTGGTGCAGAGCTTGATTTTTTTTCTCTCTTTTCCCCTATTAAATCCTTCTGTGTTATAGCAGCACTCTCACCTAACTCTGTCAATCTCTACAAGCAACTTCATACCCTACTGATGGTGCAACCAAAACCCTTGCCTGTGGCTGCCTCTTAAGCAGAAGACCTACCCTGGTCTGCCTGCATGGGACATCTTTGCTTAAGGAAGGAAGGGGAGAAGACAAGCACCACCACACCCCAAGCCCAGTCTTTCCCCATACACAGTGGCACTGCTCTGAGAGTATTAATAAAGCAAGTGTTGAAAGAGGTGTTCAGCCTGAGGCATGCTCAGTAGTACACTTGTCGCTTGACCCACCTCCTCATCCCAGAGATTAATTAGGCCCAGCCCCTCCCTGTTAAATTGCCTCTCAGGCATGTTGCTCAGCCCTCCTGCCTCTGGCAGATTCACTCACTAACTTTTTATTTCAATATTCATGTTTTCCAGTTTGTAAGGCCCTCCACTGGTTTTCACTAGGCTGCCCCAAGGACTCGGCTCCAGTGAGGGGGTGTGGGGGTGGAAGGATGGCTGGCGCGAGGGAGGATGAGCACAGCTGGCTTGGGATGGGGAGCTGGAGCTTCCTCCTCTCTGTTTGCTCTCCAAGTCTTTCCCATGGTGCATTCCCAGGTGAAATGCACTCACTGTGCTGAAGGACAACATCATCTCTTCTCCTGAAGAAGCACTCTCGCCTCTGGGTGTTCGTTTGCAAGATGCAAGTTCAGAGGTCCCTGAGCAGTGGCAGGGCATGAGCCCAGCTGTCCCCTAGCCTCATCTGGGACTGACATCTAGGGACAGGGCTGTGGTATTTGACACCAGAAAAGGCCCCTGGGCTCTGAATCCTGCCTGGGGAAAAGGTAGGGAATAAAACAGCCCCATTTTTTACCAGTTAGTGCTTAGGATGTTAGCTGCTGCCATTCCTTGTCCTAAATGCCTTGTTATTTCTGTACATGATTTGTGGAGCTCAGCTACCTCATTCAGAGCTGAGGACCTCACTTCCAGCTCAGCAAACCCTTGGCTAAGTTTTAACTTTTGCTCCTGTCTCCATCCTTTGCTCATTTATGCCATCTGGATAGACTGGAAGCTCTTTGGGGCAGTGCCTGCCTTTTGCTACACGTGTACAGCAATAAGCTCGGCGGAGCCTTAATTAAGATCTCTAGATGCTGTTGTAATACAAAAAATAAATATTAATTAGCAGGATCAGCAGATTCACATACCAGACATATTGCAAGACACGCCCCCGCTATATTTATACATGCTGATATGTGAATGTGCCTGCAATGGTTAACACCACTGTATATTTGGCTTGTCTGCACGCTGAATGCTTTTCATGTAATATCCTTTCCTTTCATAATCGTATGTCACTTAATATCCTGACTAAGACAGAACATTCTGTAACACAGTAGCACGTGTTTGGACAGAAGAGTGAAATTATCTTTGAAATGTAGCACAGATGGAAAGATCAGATGAGAAGTCTCTTTTCCGTGTCTCTTAACTTTCTCCTGTGGCTACCTGGGTTTTAAAATTCTAAACTATCAACGGGTTCATTCTTCATGCTTGTGATGAACTAAGTCATACTCACAGCTATCTGATTTTTGCATGTGGATTGAGCATTCCAAAGAAAATCCATAATGGAAAACATAATTGCAGTAACAAGCACCCTACAGGGATGCAAAATTCCTCCAGAGGATCGTCAGGGGTTAATAGGGCTCTTCTTTGCACAGTTCCGCAGAGCAATTCCTATTCATATCCACCCCATTCCTATTCATATCCACAGAGCACTAGAGGGAAAGCAATAAAATTACCAGCAAAAGCCCAGGTTCCTGCCTATTTTGTGTACCATGCTAGCTTCTAAAGACAGAGCTCTGATTGTATGGCTGAGCCAAACAGGATGGCTGTTTTTAACACCGTTCTAACTTCTGGTAACCATTAACTAAAACCTGACTTCCCATTACAACATACCACTGTGAACACCTATTAGCAGCTAATTGAATCATCTAAAAATGGTCATAATTCAAAGCTGTGTTTGTATTTTTGTAATGTTTCTTACAGCTTGTGCTGCAGTACAGGAGAATATGCAAATCAAGGCTCTGTTTAAGAGCTCACGGTAGGATGGAAGTTTAAATGGAAATCTAATTGGGTGACAAAGGGGAATAAAGCCATATTGTATTTTTGATGTTACCCATGAGACATGATAGGAGAAACTAGTAACAGGCTAACAAGGCTCCCTATCTCTAAACATTTTCCAGCTGTGAGCCACTGAAGAGCCAAAAGACCTCTCTGAGTCAACACCAACAAATGCATATACTCACATCATAATTTTCTGCAATTTCTATTCATAATTTCAAGCCTGTATGGCAATTTTCATTCTCCTTTTTATTTAAAGAAATGAAAGTATTTCCTCTCGGAGGCATCATGAGTAGTTTTTCAACCTACTGTATCCTGAAGCCTTCAATTTTTTTGTAGTTCTTTAAACATGAGTATGTTTTTATTACATTATTAAAGGCAACAAAGTACTGTTTGCACAGCATTATTGACAGGTTTGTGCATATTTACTGCCAGGGCTTTTTAATTTAACTTACAGCCTGATTTTGTGAAGAGTTTTCATTAAATCTATGGAAAAGTTGTTAGGTGCTATTTTGGGTAGAAATAGGGCTGCTTTGAATTAACATAAATTAGTTCAAGCAAGAAAATCAGCTTAAACCACCTCCCCAAACTGGAAGAAGAATATATTTCACTGTCAAGAGTGAATAAAAAAGATACAAGACCTCAGGTGAAGGTTACTGCCTCTCCAGGGAAAAGGTCTGCTCCCTTCTGCTGAGTCACAACAGCGTGGTGCTTCCAGGCCATTGCAATGCAAAGTAAGGTGCAATAGCTTAAAGCTCACTCAAGGTGTCATTGAGTTTTGCATCAGTTAAATAAATCCAAACTGGAGGAGAGGGGAAGTTTAGGCAAAAAAAAAATTTTGCAGCTCCCTCCTACAGTGAAGGACCCAGACACCATCAAGTCTGTCTAATGCAGGTATCTATTTGCACAAGAAGGTGTGAATTTCATAGAATCATAGAATCACTCTGGTTGGAAAAGACCTTCAAGATCACCAAGCACAACCATCAATCCAGGACTGCCAAGTGCACCACTAAACCACATCCCCAAGGGCCACATCCAGATGTTTTTTGAACACCTCCAGGACAGTGACTCTACCACTTCCCTGGGCAGCCTGTTCCAGTGCCCTTTCTGTAAAAAAAAATTTCCTAATATCCAGTCTGAACTTCCCCTAGTGCAATTTGAGGCCATTCCCTCTTGTCCTATGGCTCTTTCCTTGGGAGAATAGACCAACCACCCCCTCGTCTCCAACCTCCTTTCAGGTAGTGAATTTCCTCCATTTATATGCAAAGCACTAAACTGGGCCCACTGCACCCCTTTTGCACATTATCCACTGGTAAGCCCAGAAGAGGGCTCTTTAGATCTTCAAACTTGGCTTCATCATGCCACCCAACACCCAGCTGCCGAGGCTGGCCTGAGGTGTGACCCACAAGGTGTGGTGGCTCTGCTGGCTCACACATCACAGCCATCATACTGCCAGCCCTTGCATATTTGCTAGAGCAGTTAGGTGCTTATGTCCTACTTCAGCATCTGATGTAGACTGCTGCCTGGTTGAAACAGCCATCAGTTTTCAACTGATACCAAAGAAGTTTTAAATCCCTTGCCATTCATCAGACCAGTTCACACTGGCTTAGCACAAAACATTTTGATGGATAGGGAATGGTGGCTTGTCTCTCCAGTGAATGTCTAATAAGAAGGATGTGTTTTACATGGGAGATGGGAATTCTTCCCTGCAGATACACATGTGCAGCCCTGCTGGCTTTCTTGGAAGCCGCATGCAAACTTCTGAACAAACAAACAACCACCACATCACTTCTCCCAGGCTCAGAGGCTGTGCTAGCTTTCTCCAGCGAGCTTCATAGTGTGCTAGAAATGAGCAACTGAACTCTTGTTTGGGCAAACCAAACAACAATATTTTTAACATCCAGCCCCCAAATCTGGGATTCAATCCTCACTTCAAACGTGAAATCTGTGTTTGTTAAAGCCACCAGAAGTTTCTGGAGCAAATAACACAGGGAAGGTAATGTTTGGGGCATGTAGGACAATTGCCTCTGGCTGCCAGACAGGCTCACAGCTGTGTGTGTGTCTCTCCTTGGTGAGGTCTCTCCATGGCAAAGACATGATAAAGTTGCCAGCACTGAGCTACCAAGGGGCACAGCAGCAGCCTAGAAGCATGACTCAAGGAGCAACCTGTTTGCCCTATAAAGACCCTTGGCATCTATTTACCTGAACTGTAATGAGTTACCAGCATCCGCATTTTTCATTTCAGCACGGATGGTAAAAAAATTCCTCTTGAAGATCAGAAAATTGAGGGCAGCCAGCAGACTGTGTGCCTGTCACAGATTCATTCAGTCCCTATCCCATGGAAGAAAGGAAATTAAATTTCTTTTCTTTTTTTGTTTAATTCTCAACTCTGACCTACTAAGCTTGTGGGTCACGACCCTCATTTGGGAAAAGCTGCACTTTCTCCTCTTCCTTCTCCTTGGCTCACACATGCCATGAAAACATTACCCTAAGGACCACTGACAGAACAGCATCTGAAGGAATGTGTCAAATAGAAACATCCAAATAACAGAGTCAACAAAACATGTCAGTCTCTTAATTTCAATTTCAAACACAGGTTAATGTATTTTAAAGGTCCTAAAATACTATACTTTTTCACTAGGCAGCCAGTTCAGCACTAAGTAAATTAACTGGAAATGACTGAAAATGAAATAAAATTACAACACTAGAGAGAAATCATTAATTCTGGGTTCTTTCCTTTCCAGGTCTTCATTCATTTATCTTTCCCTTGACTTAATACTTGTACTTTTCCTCCCTCTTTTAGATGCTATTTTTGGATATTTCTTTACCTTTCCTTTTCCGTATTTGCTCCACTTTTCTGTCATTTTCCAAGGAGCCTAACTCCAGGTTCCCCAGGGAGTTCGTTCACAGTCAAATGTTTCTTAGTCAGGGAAACCTTCCACATCACCATGTTTGTCAGAGCAGTTCCTATGGTTTTCATTGTACCCTTGGGCTAAGGACCATGTGAGCCCTGGGTCTGGGGAAAGGAAGTTCACTCTTCCTGCCATCCATGACAGCTGCCTTCAAGCATCCCAGCTGAGTTTCTTGAACCCAGAATGGGAAAACTCCAGTTTAGGTTCAGTCCATGAGCAAATTTCTTTCACCCCTCAGATGTGCCACACTCTTCAAAATTTCTTTCACTTCTTCCTGGGTCCATTACTGAAGCTCTGGGTAATGCTTTCAGAGAGGTCCTTTTATTGGGAGGCAGCAATAAACAGAGATGTGCCCTGTGCACAGTCCTGGCACACCCAGACACACCAGAAATCTGCTGTAGGGATCCTATTTGCTGATGTGTTTCACCCTTTTCTCTTTCTGCATCTGTATGTAGCTGCCCCTCCTACTTTGAAAAGGAGCAGAGTGTTAGATAGCATCCCTGAACAGCAATTCGACTTCTTGAACTGCACTTGAGGAAAAATGTTCCTGCTTGTCATGTTACTGAAATCTTTTGGCTCCAAACAAATTCTCAGTTCACTAATACTGATTCCACAATATTTACTCTCCTGTCACATTCAGCTCTTGCTTCTTTCCATCACTGCAGATGGTTCAGCAGAAGCATTTTTCTGGCACTCTACCTGACTTTAGCTTGCCCTTTCTTTATCTGCTTGTGGGATGCTTTTTATATTTAATGCAATTCAGGTTGTTTATCACCCCCACTATTCAAGAAGGTTGCTAGCCTAGAAAATATCTAGTGGTCCATGAAAAGTCATAGCCACACCAAATCACACATCCATGCCAGCCCCAGCAGGGGCTCACGTGCAGGTGCAAGTTAAACGCTTGTTTTGGTCCCTTTCAACATCAAGCATTAAATCTCAGGATCCCTTAATGCTCCCACCCAGCCTCACAGCAGGCATGTCTGAAGAGACCTGAGTTTTAGCATCTCATAGTGCTGGGGAGGTACTTAGTTAAGCGTTCCCCTTTTGGGCCTCACTTCTGCTACTACGCACAATAATGCTCGAGGCTATGCAGCTGCACTCCAGTTCATGCAGGATCAGGTTCCCCTGCCCTCTTCCTCCTGGCTTAGCACTTTCTTCTTTTTTTTTTTTAATTTTCCTTTTTTACACCAGACTCATACATGAACAGAGGACCATGAAGCTCAAAGAGAACACGCATGAGCACTTCATAGCTTTCCACGTGGCTCTTTTGCCAGCCTTCCCTTCAAAGGGGCTGTTCCAAAAGCTGAACTGGAGCCAGGGAAAGTCTCCCCATTGGCCTTGAATCAGGCCCAAAGCAAGGGACACAATTAGACGGGAATGGAGGCACTAATGAAGGCAGCTTGCCTGCCAGCAGACAAAATGCAGGGAGACCTACAGGGATAAAGCAGTATTTGAGGGCCAAACTTGCAATCCTTTGAGAGAGAAGCCTCTGTGAGGCAGGTGCCCTGCCAAGCAATCTGTGCTCTTCGTGACTTCCACTGGAGAAGCATGCTGAGGCTCTCAGCAGTGGCTTTGAACTGCGAGATGAAGACAGTGTGTGGGCACCGCCTAGCTTTTTTTAATCCATCAGATTTATTTGTTTAATATATTTTTGTTGTCTCCTTTATTCTTTTTTATGACTCTTGTTATTGCAAATTGGTGTTTTTTAAAAAGCAGTGGAAAATATTGTATGGGAGAGTCAAAGGGAGACCCAAATAGAAGACTGTATTCAAATTTCATGAGGGGTCAAATGGGTATTGTTCTTCTCTTTCCCCTTTTTCTTCTGTGTGTATCAGTCAGCTCAGGAAGAGATGTCTCAGACCAATTCCAGCCCTCTGCTGATAAATAAGGCAATACAAGTGTCTTCACAGTCCAACAGTCCCTACCGCCTGTTACTCAACAACTTGCAAACACTTGCTTGTGCCTTGTATCAAATGCAGACATTAAAAGACAAAGCTGACTGAATCAGGTGCATTCCTTCCAGCTATAACTTCAGGACAAAAAATAAAAAGAAAAGTGTACTGTTACTTGCCAGTTACAAAGAAATACTCTGATTTAACCTCAGCACTTGGTTTTCACAGTCAAAGATTGACTGGAAAAGCAGACAAGTCACAGAACAACTTCAGCTGGAAGGGACCTATGGATATTTTTAGTCCAAAGCCCACGCTCAAGGCAGAGGTGACTTCAAAATTAGATCCAGGTGCTTAGAGTCTTGCGCAGATCTAAATGTCCCCAGGCAAATGTTCTCAGCTCACTAAGTCCTTCTCAGCCCAGCCTTGAGGATCTGCCACCCCCAGCTAGAGGACAGCTTGCTTGGGCCGCCACCTCTTGCACCTTCCCACCACCAGTGGGTGGAGAGGAGAGGAGGTGCAGCTCAGGCAGGCATGCTTGAACTCTGTCACTCCCCCACATCCCCTTTGCCACTCTTCAGAGCCTCTCCTGGCGTTTTAGAGATCCTACTTACCTTCCCTCCTTACCTGAGCCTCCTTAGGACACTGGAGCTGCTCCCAGAGGGAGCTGGGGCACTGGGGGATGTGGGAAGGACAAGAGCAGACCCCAGATGAGCAGGAGTCAACCTTTTCCCTTTCTCCCCACTCCTGCCCCAGGAGTGATAACACTTGGCAGCACAAATAACACAGCCGTGACCTGCTTGTTCAGTTCCCCAGGTTGGAGTAGTGGCTCAGATGGTGGCAATGGATGAAAAGGCTTTAAGGCAAGTGTGTTGGGGATCCAGGCAAGGCAATGTGTCCGGGATCCAGGCGAAGCTAGATGATATATCCCAAGCTGGCAGCAAGCTGCCCCGGAGCGCTGGGTGTGCAAAGAGCACAGAGCCGGCCTCCTTTCTCAGCTCTCTATGTTCTTGCTGATATCGTAGGTTGAGTAGTTTCTCAGACTCCAAGTCACAGAGCACGTCCTGCTCCTTCCCCCAGTACTCAGGCACTGAAGGTCCTCTGGTGCCTCAAGCCCTGCCTTTTATGGTCCACCCTCTTGTTAGGCCATTAGCTTTATTACCACCAAACCATTAGCACCTGAGTGTGATGACCAGGAGGGCTGCTCTGTCAATCAACAATCAGGTGGCCCTCTGGTCATCCTCTACACAAGTGGAGAAGTGGAATTCATCCAGGTACTGACAGTTCCTACCTATGAACTCAGACTTCCCTCGAGCTGCTCACTGCAGCCCTGTCATCTGCTCAGCCTGCCAGGGAAAGTGAGGCACCCAGAGGCAGTGGCAATGGGGGCAAGGATGTAACCTCTTTGAAGAGACCTAGTGAAAGAGGAAAGGACATGAGCAAGCCTGAGACCTCAAAGCAGCACATTGCAGATGTGTCTTCTCACACATTTATTTCCAAACATTCTCCTTGAGCTCAGCTCACCCCCCAGAGAGGGAAGTGGCTGAAACAAGTGTGAACCAAAGCGTCCATGCTACAGGTGGGGCTCTGCCACTTCTCACTCCCTACAACACATCCACGCACTCACTGATCTGTCATTTCTCACTATCACACTATTTACAGATCAGGATATGTCCATCACTTGCCTAGTTTATAAACTGAGGGAAGAAGCAACTGTGGTGCCAGGATCCTATTTGCTTGCCTTTATCCAGCACTATTGCCAATATAACTGGCATAAATGGATGAAGGGGAATCCCACAGTACTCCTAGCCACTGAAATCCTCCAATCCTGCTGAAGATGAATGCACATCTTCAGGTGCTGGAAGCGAATTTTGTATCTGAAACATTCATATTCATCTGAAACAGTCATTCATTTCAGACTAACATGACATCAGTGGAATCACAGCCCAGACTGAAAGGTTTGGGTTTGTCTGCTTGCTGCTGGCAGAAGGATCAGTGAGTAGGTACCTTGCTACGGGCCAAACGCTGCATTGCTGACTCAGGCACAGAATGGGATTTTCAAAGTGCTTAAGGAACTCACACCCCAGATGAAAACAGCACTTGTACTCACAGCCTCACTTGGAGTTTTCTTTGGCTTCAATAGCAGATAGGGACAGAAGGTCTGAGTTCTCAGACTCACATGTTTGTGTCCTGTCCTGTAGACACTTAAGGAAGAAGTCACACAGAGCCTTAAGACTCAACCAAATGTTGTCAATACTTTACAACCACAGACTAGTCATGCTGACTTCTGAGCAGCCCACAAATGTGACTTTATTTTGTCCTTAGACCCATCTCAAGAGTTAGGGAGGTGTTAACAAAAGGTGGATCATTGGAGCACAGACAAACGCCTCATCTAAACTGAAGTCACAACTCTCTCTGGCAGAGCTGGATCTTCTTGAACCTTTGGTGTTGTTCTCCTGATTCCAGACTTCCCTGGACTCTTTTCTCTTCTTAGGCAGAGGGGAAGGGAGGTGTGCAGGTGGAAACCAGAGTACTGTGACTCTGTATGCTGAGCGCTATCAGCAACAAAACTGCCTTGACAAGTCAAGTGTGCTCCCCCAGGCTGTCAGATCTCAACTCACTTAGTGCTTTATGGGTGAAAAACAGGACTAAAAAAATTGGAAACTCACTGGGTCAGCAGGTACAAGTGAACATAGATCCATTAACTTGTCACTAGGTACATTATTTGTAGACTTCATGCAGCTGGAGAATTACCTACAAGTGGCTATAACGTTAAAAAAACTCCTGTGCCATCGGTTTCAAGGAATGAAACTGAAAATACTTTCCTTGGTTTCTTGAACTTGTGTTATTTTTTACCTCAGATTTGATGTGTACTTTGAACTATCAGTCAAACAGTGAATTCAAAGATGGCAAGAGACAATACAAAAGCCAAAGAGGTTCAGCCAGGAATTCAGTTCCAATGGGATTAAAGAAAGGGACAGGGCTAGAGGGTCAGCTGGTGCAAAGTGCCTTAGATCCTTTGAAACCATCAACTTCCACTTTCTGAGGCAGTTCTTCTTCAAGCCCCGCATCAACTGTTTGGGACCTTCTGCTAGGATCACAAAAAGTTTAGGAAGATATTCTTTACTTTAGGGAGAAATTCTTTCCTTTGAGGGTGGTGAGACACTGGCCCAGATTGCCCAGAGAAGCTGTGGCTGCCCCCTCCCTGGCACTGTTCAAGGCCAGGTTGGATGGGGCTTGGAACAACCTGGTCTGGTGGGAGGTGTCCCTGCTCATGGCAGGGGGGTTGGAAGTGGATGATCTTGAAGGTCTGTTCCAACCCAAACCAGACTATGATTCTGTGATTCTGAGTCCCTGGGCTTAACTGGAGCGCAAATGTAGCAAAATGTAACAAAATGTAGCAAACTGTAACAAAATGTAACAAAATGTAACAAAATGTAGCAAAATGTAACAAAATGTAACAAAAACGACAAATAGAAGCTAGAGGAAACCTTCCACATCCTGTGAAATGCAGAGAGGCCAAAGAAAGAGGGAATAAGAAGCAGCCTCTTTTTTTCACTACCATCAAGGAAGGCTGAGAAGACCCCACCACTTCTGTGACAGCTGAAGTCTCTAGGAGATGCAAAATAGCTTCTGGCAACAGCCTGAAATTGTCTTGTGTCCTCAAGTTGCCTGGACGGATGATGAAACCGCATTGCATTAGCTCTGTGGCTCACTGAGGGCATTGTGCTGCAGCTCCACAGGCTGTCATTACATGGGATGCTGCCTCCTGCCCATGCTGCCTGCATCTGGGGACAGTCGAGGGCCAAACTTTCAGCCAGCGTAAATTGGTGGAGCCCCACCAGCTTCCCTGGGACTCCATTGATTTACAGCAGCTGAAACTCTGTCCGCTGCTATGCTTATGATCTGAGACAGGCTTTCATTGGACACAAAAGTATACACTTTGGGACACTTTGAAACCTGCACTGTGTGTGAGCGGGGAGCGAAACGATTCCCAAGATTTTCTGTGAGACATGCACACACTGCACCGAGTGTGAGCAGGCTCCACCAGACACACAGACACAGAATGCGTTCCCTGGGATGTGCCAGGGTGAAGAAGAGTTTTCTAAGTCATTTCATTTTTACTGGAAACTCTGCGCCAGTCCTCCCACATATAACTATGCACTCCTCGTAACCAGCATTGTCTGAACTCGTGGTATTTTAATAAATGTTCCTGCCAAGCCAAAGACGCTCTAAGACACCTTTGTCCAGAGGAGGATCTCAGCTGAAGTGGAGTCCAGAGAGTGTGACCTCTGCTACAAACCAAAACATAGGTATGTTAAATGAGTTCCTATTAAAAATACTGCCTGCAGTAGAAGGGGGCACAGGCTGTTTAGAGAGTGCACATGAGGGTGACAGCTCGCAACAAAAAATCCTTTCACTCTACTCAGAGGAAAATGAGGCGGTACAGATGAATGCCTCTTTTTTTATTTCATAGGGACAGGTTGGCAAAAGCAGATCCTTGGGTTTGGGCTGCCCGGAAAAGAAGAATTTTCTTTTTTTTTTTTTTTTCTGAAATCTTGATTCATCTTCATTATTCAATCACTCAAGCTTCCTTGGAAACAGAGTGCCACTGAGTTATTATGGCAGTCACAGATGAATTCAGCAGAAAAATATACATATAATAATGAAAGAAAGTAAAACTGCTCTCCTTGTGCAGCCCTACAGAGAGACAGCCAGACAAAAGCATGAAAAAATTGACTGTCTGGCCAAGAATGAAATTGCTGGCAAGTCTGGTTTCAACCCTGCTATTAGCTTTCTTGCAGCTGCTTCAACTACCCAAATAGTATTGAGATAAGTGCATTCTCTGAAGCCCTTCTTTTCTAATTGGGGGTAATATATTTGCACTATTAGATCTATATAATATATATAATATATATTATATATGTATATAAAATATGCATTATTTGCACATATATATATATATAATATGCATTATTTGCATATTAGCTGACTTCTGATGGATACCTCATCTGAAAGAACGTAGGAACTACCAGTCAGCCACCTCGAATGAAAAAAACCAAACAAAACCCAGGGGGAAAATCACTCAGAAGTGTTCCTGCATTTAGGGATGAATGTCATGCTTCCTTGCCCTCTCCAGCTGTGTTGCACGTGGGGTAATTCTCCTGTGGCCAAGGGGCAGGAGGCAGCCAGCTGCACCAGGGAGGAGGCTGAGGCAGGCAACCTGCTCTTACAAACTCCTTGCTTGGTGCTGCTCCTTGTGCAACAGGCAGATGAGCAGAAACGATCTGCAGGGGGAGATTTGATACCACGCAGCTCCTACCGTGACACCACAGCTGCATCCATGGCACAATGTATTTCTGGGAGGAAAGGTGGTGCCCGGCGTAAAGGCTCACATCTTGCTCCTGTCCCAGGATGATCGTTGCTGAGTGCTGATGGATCGGGTCAAGGGAGGTCAGGCTCAGGGTCTGGACCTGGGGAACATATTTCAGAGCTGATGTAACGATAAGGCATGACATTATGCCAGCCTGCAGACTCTCTCGCCTCACAGGCATGTCGTTAAGGTTTCCTCCCTTCAGAGGTGTAAAGCACTTCTGTTGCAAGCCCAGTAAAAGAAAGTACTGTCTGAGGGTGGAACAGAAAAGGTTGTGGAAGATTTGCCAAGAAAGTGCCTGTGCTCTTCTCGTTCCAAAACACGGCAGGCTTTAAAAAAATAAAATTGAAAAGTTTCAAAAAGCACCCAGCGATTGTTTTTTAGGAAACAAAAGGAGCACTTATGGGTTAGCTTTTCCAAGTTGCTACATTAGTAGATACACTAAACAGACAGCTTGATCTGAATGAGTCACACAGCAGAAGAGGAACAATGACCCGTGTGTTCCTCCAGTACAAATTATCCATTTTTCTCTGTCAATAAAGACTTTTTAAAATCTAATTGC
Organism: Aegotheles bennettii; assembly: GCA_013398125.1. Classification (NCBI taxonomy): domain Eukaryota; kingdom Metazoa; phylum Chordata; class Aves; order Caprimulgiformes; family Aegothelidae; genus Aegotheles; species Aegotheles bennettii. The sequence continues at coordinate 41,880 of VZRW01013126.1, forward strand.
ATTTGGGCAGCCCCTCAGGAGGGTGTGGCTATCGGAAGGTCACCCCCTCCCCCAGGGAGTCAGATCTATTTGGCGGGGTGTCAGAATTTCAGGATACCCTAAGGCAGGCCACAGCATCTTAAAATAACTTAAACACACCTCATATCATGCCTGGATGTTGAATCAGCCCAGAGATGTCAATCATGCACCGCCGTTCACAGCAGAATCACCTCAGTTGCTCTGATCCTCACTTTTGAACTTGCAACTTCCCTTCTCAGGAATCAGAGGGGGGTGTGGGTATGTGTGTGTGTTTGTGTGTGTGCCTGTGTGTGTGTGTGTGTGTAATTCCCCAGTCTCCACAACAACAATTCCACCCTTTGAGCCTCCTTGTTGGGAAACAGCCCTTGCAGAACAGCAAGTTCCTCTTTCACAACAGCTGGTTGCTGAAAGGAGGCAGCACAGCTTGGCACTGGCAGTAGGAAACAGCCAACCTGGGCCTTCCTCTCAGCAGTTTATAGGGTTTTTGTCACTGATAGGTACACCAATGTGATTTGACCTTGCTGAGTTACTCCCAGCTTGGTCCCTCTGACTTGTTCAGAAGTGTCTGCTCATCTCAGAGGTGTCAGTTCTCTGAGAGCATGGCTTCAGACACCAGGTCTGGTTTTCAGAGGGTCTAAGGTTCCTCTGGTATTATGTTATACTGTTGCTGTTGTTGCTGTAGTGGTTATTTATCTGCACTGGAACTGCATGCTGCAGACCAGGATCCTGCTGTGCCGGATCCATATGTGCTCTAAATCCTTACCAGCTTCAGTTAACTGTTCAGCTTCTCTGGAGAACAGTATCTACATGCAGCACCCAAAAATAAGGGTTCAAAAGAGAAGCTATTTGTTGAAATATCTGCCATAGTCACTCATGCCTCGTTTTCTCCATCTGTGAACTAAGTGTAAGAATATATATCTGTGTAAAATACACAGGTGCAGAGCACTTTGTAAGCATAGTACAGTGCTGTGTTGCATTGCTTTTCAATTTAAAAATTCATGATCTTCTCTGCTTCACCTTGCTGTCATGGGATCCCTGAACTCGTGGTCTAGTAAATTGCATGGATGCACACTGACCTAAGTCCAAGAATTTATCTGAAAATAGAGGGGGAAAAAATTGTTGTTTTATTATTTCTGGGATTTGAATAATCCATTGCTACATATTAGGGCAAGATACACAGTTTCTGAAATTGGGACTTGGAAGTCCGCAGGTTGAGGCACTTGCCTTATTTTTTGCAGACCACTAGGTGGAAGTGCTGCTCCATCTCACCCTTGCCATCTCCAAGCCCTCTGGAAGCGGCAGCCAGGGCTGGAGCGACTCTTGACAAATTTTTTTCACGGGGAGGCGAAAGATGAGGAACCAGAAGCCTCGGTCTCTTTTTTTTTTTCCCGAAGCTGAGATTCAGTTCCAGTGCACACAGTATTGCAGGAAGCATATATCAAAATCAATATATAATGAAATCATAACAACAAGGCTTGTGACAGCAAGGCATAAAACCTGGAATGTGCCTTCAGAAGGAGAGACAGATGAATTTGTCAAGCGTGCCATAACACAAGCCTTTTATGAATTGTTAGTAATTTATAATGCACTTTTAGAGGAGTGGGGAGAACCTAGGGAAATGAATGGGTTTTCTTGACTTTTTTCTAAGATGACAAATGTCTTTTTTATTCCATTTGCTCTCTCCCAATTCCCAGCTTCCAGCCTCTGCCTATAAGCCCACTTAGCACGAGGTAACCCTATACCTCCTTTTTCTACTCTTCCTGAAATGAATTATCTCCTACAGCAGCTTTCCAGGGCAGAACCTGCCAGAAATCCCTTCCCTAAGTTTGTCTGTCCAAAGCCATTTGCCCCTCACCTCAGAGCTGACCTAGTAAAACCAGACAAACAACTCACAGCCAGCTCCCTCCTCCCTGCTGCCTTCTCCCCCTCCCCTGTTTTTGCCCTCTGTGTTCCCACTCTTTCCCCTCAGCAATTTAAGTTTGCTCACTCTCATGTCCTGGGACCACCAGGCACTTCATATGTTCGAACGCAGAGTGCAGAGCAGGGTAATCCTGAAGGGAGAGACAAGAAAAATGGCAACACAGGAGGTTTAAAGGCAGGCTGAGCCCAGCAAGCATCGTCTAGACTTTCAGTCTCATGATTCAGTGTGTCTGATGTAAAACTATTTAAATAAGAGTTATGTAAATAACGTGGCAGACAGATAGATTATTTAATATAATCAAAGTGAGATAAGGCCAGGGCCTGAATCCTTCCCTGAAGTAAGGCTGCTTTGTGCCATCCTCACAATGCAAACAGCCCAGAGGCCAGAAGACCCAGCCAAGGGAGGATCACCCCAGTGCAAGGAGATAGTCTCCTGGCTTGCAACCAGCACGGCAGCTCCTACGCAGCTCCTCCATCCCTAAGGCCAAGCAAAGGGGCATTCATGACAAATCTCAGTATCCAGCTGGTCTCCACTGCCGTGTTAGCACCTCAGAGACACTGTCATTTGGGATCACTTGGAGCAGCCTTCCTCTGAGCTACACTGCAGGATTGGCTTTCAACCGAGCCAGCTGGAGAATCTGACCAGGGACAGACGCGGCTGGATCATAAAATGAGCAAACTTTTCCCTCACCTCTTCACCTTCTGGCAGGGTTAGCCTCACAAATAGAGTTGCAAATGGCCCAACAGGTAGGGCAGCACTTCCCTCTTGTTATCTTGTTGCCACCTTTAGCGTATTTGACTGGGTTTTACCCACTTTTGCACTTCCCAGGGCTTGCCTGCACCATGGCAATTGCATGCAGGGTAGGCCTAGCTGAGCTAGCTTCAGATCACCTTAGCTGGGGACTGATAGCAATGTAAACATAGGAGCTCAGGGCTCACTATAGCCTGCAAAACCTGCTGAAGAAGCCAGCCCTGTGCACAAGCAGTCAATGCCCACAAGACCGTGGGCAAGCGCGAGGCTGGCTTGAGTTTGTTGACAGGATTGGGAGTCGTTGCAGTGCAAAGGTGCCCTTGTGTAATGTGATTTCCACCAGCTCCCCTAGGACACCAGGCTTCCCACTAGCTCAGTTTGTTTTCATTTCTCAGTGAGGTAATGCCACTTTCTTCACATTCCCCCTCGTTTTTCCCATATAGGCCTGACTTGACTGTCCCTACACTAAAATCAACAAGCAGGCAAGTTTAAGTAAAGTTTAAATAAGGACTGCACTGCTGGCACTTTCCACAGTACCACACCCTCTCGCCTCTTCTTCCCATTCAGGTCACCCATAACTCTCCCGACTACACCTCTTTTTTTGTTTTGTTCTGTTTTTTTTCTTAAGCTACTTGGTATCTGCTCAATCTAATCCTCTCATCCACTCTGAATGGGAGCAACCAGTTCTGCTTCCAGACATGGCCTGACCCACGGATAATCTTTGCAGTTGCACGACCGTATCCATTAGGGACACTTTGTTTTTTAAGTCAGAAGAGTTAAACCCATCGGGAACAGGTTTATTCAGGTATAAATATGCTCTGTATGGGTACAACATAGTCTCCCTCCCATGTGGCAATGCAGGGAAGTTAAAGCAATGCCACTAAAGTCAGTGCTGGCCTTTTTCACATGTGCACACCAAGAACGTGTAGCTTTTGGACACATACAAAACCAAGGTGAGCACACATACAGTCTCTCCCTCTCTGTCACAGTTGCTCAATGGTGGGCAGCAATTTAAAACATCTTCTTTCAGCTTGCAGATGATGGTAACCATCTCAAGGCAACTTGAACAAGGAACAGATTTACTCAGACTTCCTCCACTCCTACCTTCTACCCAAATTAATATTGGAGTAGATAAGGCTAGAGAAGCATTTCCCTTCCCTTTTTTAAACCTTTCCTTGTTTTAAATGCTCTGACTCATCACCAACACAAAGATGACAAAATGTCTATTCTTCCCCTCCTACCCCCCCCCCCAAATAT
>VZRW01013126.1:72080-443280 GCA_013398125.1 Aegotheles bennettii
CGGGGGGGGGGGACGGGGACGAGGGACAATGTGTGCGCGACCTCCAGGCGGGACTCCCTACGTCCGGGGGGCTCCGCGCCCCGCTCCGCCTTGGTTTGTGCCGGAGGAGGGGGAGAAGTGGGGATGTGCGTGGCGGCCGGAGAGCCCCGCACGCGTGGGACCCCGCTCGGAGCGGGCGCACCGGGGACACCGCTCTCTCCCCCGACAGGTCCCGCCGCTCCCTCCTCTCCCTCCCCCCGGGTGCGGGGGCTCTCTGCACCTGTAGGGAGGGAACCCACACAGCGCCCGGGCTCCCGCTTTGCCCCCTGCCCGTGCGCCGCGGGGACAGAGCCCCGAGGGAAGCGGCCGCTCCGCGCCTCTCCGCGCCGCCAGCTCGCACGTTCTCCACTGCACCTCTGGCAAACGCCGGCCTCTCACGCCAGGCGCACAAAGAGCCCTCTCTCTGCGGCAGCCCGGCTCCTCGCAGGCTGCACCGAGCCCCCTCCCGGCCCCCGGCCCCGCTCCCATCACCAAACCGCTCCCAAGCGCTCCCGGAGCCGCTGCCCCCATCTCCGCACCCTTTGCTCCCCTTTTAATAGGGGTGTCGCCCCACCCGTTACAAAGTAAAAACGCAAGAGGTGGACTGGGAGAAGGTGCATCTCCCCCGAGTGTATCTCTCCCCCGTGTATTTTACTCTTTGCTTGTGTCTGAGCATAAAGCTAAAGTGATGGGAGTAATTGGTGGGTGGAAGATCCTAAACCGACGGTGAATGTGGGCTCGATGACCTCCGGATAACCCGGGTACCTTGGCATGAAGAGTGCAAAAATATTTACTCACCTTAAAGTTTCCATTTGTATTTTTTTAAGAGATTTTTTTATTTATTTTGTTTTTTATTTCTTAAGTCATCTTTTGAGATGGTTCAAGCTCCCGTCCGAGGTCTAATTATAGTAAGCAGGAAGAGGGTGGAAGGGGAATGGGTTGATTCTAAGGGGGCAAAAATCAAAACACCCTAAATCCCCGGATTGGAAAGGTGCCGGACAAAAAGGCTTTCTGTGACTCACACACTCTCTGAAATGAAGATCTGAAAAACTCTTACAAGCCCCCTCTGACTGGTTTGAAAGCGATTCCAGCAATTAGGAATTAATTCGGCATGGTCAAAAGGCGATTTCACTGCAAGTTAGATCAAGTTATCCAAACTTTTACAGAGTTCAAGTGGTGGAAATGGGTCGCTGGGGTGGAGGTAAGGCTGCAGGAAAGAAAAACAAGGAGTGTTCAGGAAAGCTGTGGAGCAAGGGCTGGAGGGATGGCAAGCCCATGGTAGCGCCAGGGGTTTGCTGCTGTTGTTGCTGCAGGAGAGGGGAGGTTGGGGGGTGAAGGGCAGGGGATGCTTTTGGTTTTCTTTTTCAAATGGGAGAAAATACTAAAGATGTGCTGGAGGTCCTGGGTAATAGAAAGATGAGTTTTAATGAAGAAAAGGAGATCAGAGGGCTTGCTGGCCAAACAGTACTTCAGGTACAGTATTGAGGGAGATGGTGTGACCCCTCCCCAGTTAATGGCAGGAGCCAGAGTTAGCCCAGGCAGGGCTGACCCTGGAATGATGTGTGGGGTGACAGGCACTGGGAGGGTGTGGAGGGTGGTTTAAAACTGGGATTTGGCACACAGGCAGGCCAGCAATAAATCCATCACGGAGAAGGGCGGCCACCCACCCTGGCCCCAATGGCTCGTGGCGGTGCTGGCCACCGTGTGCGTCCCCAGTATGGGTCCTGCGACACCCACTGGGCCCAGCTGGGGCTCAGGCATTGGGGTTGTTCCTCATGAGCTCCACATCGGCGTCCACCATCTCCCTCACCAGCTCCTGCAAGGAGAGAGAGAGGCAGATGAGGGCCCCAGTGCAGGGAATAAACAGACAATAAGTACCTCAGGCACCATGAGCTCCCCTTGACCCCCTGGGGCAGGACAAGGAGGGGACAGGGCTTTGCCAGGCTCTTCCCACAGTGGCCCAGAGCTGTGCCCAGCTCTGTCCTGGGAGTTGTGGGATGCTCTTGAAACCGGAATGTTCAAGCCAAGGCCTGTGTCTCCCTGCTGGCACCTCCATGCAAGCACCCAGTCTTCCAAAATGTTGATACCTGCTGGGCCCTTTCTAGAGTGGGTTGGAAGAGCTATTGGGGATACCACAGTGGCTGCTGTCTTCAAAGCAAGAGCAGCAGTCCAGGGGATGTCACTGAAAATGGGATTTCTTGGTGAGCCCAACTCACCCCATGCAAAAGTCCCCCAGTCCCTTCCCATCCCTACGGATTGCTTTTAGAGGACACAAATGCTCTTCAGGTACAAAGCATGCCAGAACGGCCACTCACATCAAACGTGACTCTCGGCTTCCAGTTCAGCTTTTGCCTGGCTTTGGTACAGTCCCCTTGAAGAAAATCCTGTGGAAAAGAAGAGAGGGATGCTGTGAGAAGCGTCCACCATCCCCACCTTGATGGCCACCCCATTGCTCACGCTTCCCTGTGAGCCGAGCGCGGCTGGAGCCGCTGTTGGACTCTTCCAAGGACAAAATATTTAAGATGTAATTTTAGTGGAAGCTCATATGCCTATAAATCACCAGGAGGCAGCATCCTTTCACAGGCTATTTCAGACTGAAAGAGTTATTCTTTTTGTGTGCACGCGGGGTTTGAGCTCCAGCCTTATGGCTATATAATGGTGAACGTTTTATAAGAAGTTGTCATATGTCTTAGTCATGCTATTGAATGAGCTGTTTCAAATTCTTCCCCCCCCCATTTGTTTAAGTAATGTAAATCACAGAGCAAACATGACAACTATTGTCTTTTAAATAAAAACTTCATCACAGATGATGCTGAAAGACTGTTATGAGTACGGGTAAGCACATATAACAGTAGCAAACATCCAGCTTTTGAATGCCTGCATCTTTTTTTTCCAGAGTGTTTTGAGCATCCACATGGAAAGAAAAGTCATAAATGTAAAGATATTATGTTGAAACCATTACAGAAACCAAGATTTTGGTCATACTCGCCTTACTGTTCAAGTACTCTTAGAAGTGCTACCACTCCAAAAAAATCCCATGACTGGTCATCAAAAATAATGTAACAAAATTAAACAAATAAAAAAACATCCTTTGACTGCATTTCTAATTGCATGAAAAAACCTGACTGAGTATTCATTTAAAATTCAGATCCTGTGTTTAAATAGTTAGCTTTTTCCGACTGTATGTGCTGATTTAATAAAATACATCATGTCTCCTCACCAGCTTTGCTTCTCTGTAACAGTAAACACTAAAGTTGTATCTGCCCAGGTTTAAAGAAAACCAAACGAACCCAACTTTATTATAGAATGAGAAGGCTAAGGCTGAATTCTGCTCTTGCATCTGACTTCATGGCAGTAACACAGCAGGCTTTCCTGAAAAATGCACGGGCTGCCTTTCTTCTCCCTCTTCATCCTCTGGCCATGGGTGGAGCTAACGAGCATTTTCTGGCTGGAGTTTTTTGAACTGTCCTGCCACACACTACATTTTTCAGATGCTATCTTTTGTGCATGTGCGGTTCAGGTCATGTTAACTTCCAAAATCACCTCATCCTGTGCAGTAAAACGTAGGAAATTCTTCTTCATAACTGTGCTCCAGAAAACTAGACAGCAGAGGAAATCCACCAAAGGAAATATTGCACCAAAGAAGGGGATGTGGAACAAACACGTCTGCCGAGACTATTCCAGGCAGCATTTTTACTAGTTCAGTCTTTAGGCTAAAAACATTTCAGCCTGCCTTCAGAAAAGAGTAAACAGATGGATCAGAATGAAATTATATGAAAATAAAAAATGCTGTGATTTCCTTAAATTAGACTAAATGATTTCCTACTGCAGCCCTATAATGGGTTTTTAGAAACTGCAGCAGACATTTGAGGCCAAGTCATGCAAAACCGCATCAGCTCGAGGGATCCCCTGGAGGGTCGTGTGAATATGGATTGCAAAATCTGGTTTGAAATGGGAAAGACTCCCACTAGCTTTGATAAAATTTGGATCAGACCCTAATGTGCTCACGGACGTATGCCTTTTATCTGGAGTTTGGTTTAATTTACATTATATATGTGTGTATATATGTGCCTGGAAACCAGGAAATCCTTCTTAAAGTAATAATTCCAGTATAAAAACAATTGCCTTTTATTCGGTCCTAATTCAAGCCATTAGCTAGAAGTGTTTTAATACCACCTAGTTTTAAGTCATAAAAGACATATCATAAAAATTAGAGTTTAATTTTTATAAATGCTGTGTAAGTAATAATTTTATATCCACAATCCTTATGTCGAAAACATCCTCTGAAGCCAAGCCTATCTAGGATACTTGGTTTTCCATTTAAAAAAAAAAGAATGGACTGGGAAGAACAGAATGAATTGCCATCGCCTGCTGTATGTAGCTGCATTCTGCTCTTAAGCAGCTTGGGAGCAGTCTTTTAACTTTCTCAGACGAATGCTTTTTGTTAAAACAGTTTATCTAAAAAAATACTTTACCTAATTTCGGCTCTTCATTCAAGAACATAAACACTCAGCTGCTGAATAGGCCAGAATAAAGTTGGGGGAAGGTTGTGAATCAGTAAAAGTGAAATTATTTGCATGTACATGGAGATAACACAAGCAACTAGTGTATTAAATCAGTGTAAGAATTAAAAAAAGTATTTTTCCTTTAAAAGTTCACATGCTTTAACAATGATGCAGTAAAGGTATTATGGCATAATCTGTGAGAAAAAAAATAAAGAAAAAGAAAAGATTTAATATATATGATAATACAAATTTCCCAACTGACTTAGGTTAAATGATTTCAAATGTCTCTCCTGAAGAAGTTTGTGTACTTTTGAGAAATGCTACTTTGTAGTTAAATTTACTTGAAAATAGCATTAAGGACAAAATGTCTCCCAGGCACTGTTTTAAAAAGTTCTCTTATAGAAGTTACGAGGCACAGAGAACACATCAAACCGTAACATTAACACCATATTACACCTAAATTCAAGGTTTGATTGTATTCTTCTTAGTAAAAGTTTCAACGCTGAATGGAAATGATGACTGGAACAAAGCTATTCCTGATTAAAGGATTGTATTGCAGTCATGCTTCCTGTATTTTTCTACAAGTAGCTCATAACATGAAAACAATAAGGTAATTACAATAAAATAAGAATATTAAAAAAAGCTCCTCATGGAACAGAGCGACTGCTTGTTGATATTATTCAAGTCTTTCACTGAAACCAGAGATGCATCTGTCATGCTTCCAAAAGGAAAAAAAACCCACAAAAAGCACAACCAGAAAACTCTCTGGCATGTTGGCTGTTAAAGTGGATTGATTTTTTCAGTGTCAGGACTTCACTTTCTGGAGTTATGACCAAATCAGAAAGCAAAGAAAGGGCAGGTGAGGTTCCACAGGAGAAAACCTGTGTTTTTGGGGGGAGGTGGTGAGGTGGGATGGGAGAGCGTTCTTGACAAAGGGCTAGTGCTGAACATAAACTGCCCAATATCCCTGTTCCTGGTGGAAGGCACCTGATGAAATTACACCAGTGCATGTTTTGTATTCCTGCAGGGTAACATTTTCTGTGGCGTTGTTCTTTACATACTGACAGAAAACCAAAGCCCTTTGACTCCGTGAAAACCCTAAGGATTTAGATACCGAGCTGAGAGTTTGTAAACCTGAAAGCACTGATCAAGGCTTTCTGATGGTTTGTTTTTTTTTAACAGTACTCATATCATGAACATATAATTATGTCCTTGCTTTTACTTAACCATTTTGGGAGGAACAAGTCCTTATTCCCCATGCAAATAGAGTTAACATGAATAGTAATGACAAGTTTCACCTGCAAGCTAAGAGTTGGAAACAACATCCAGGCAAATATTTAAGGGGCAGGAAGATGGAAAAGACAAATTCTCTGTTGGCACTTAATATGAGAGTAAACTCTCCTATGGCTTTATATGTACCTCACTGTCCTAAGACTGTCTCTCAGAGAAAAGAATGGGTTTATCCAACGTGAGTTTTTCTGCTTTACCTTTTCTGTACCTGTATAGAAAATACCCCATTTTTACAACATCTGATTTTAGGATGATCTGGTTTTATTGTTGAAATGCACACACACAAATACGTACAGATAAACAGAGAGAAATCTGTTATGCAATGTAGTAAGGCATTTTAAAATCTGGTTTTAAAACCATGAGACAAAAAATGTAAAATATTTTAATGTAAATATCACATTTCCCAAGCTCTTGTTCTGAGTGTCATCACGACTCCTATTTTGACTCGCGCAGTCATCGATCTGGTTTCACTGTGCAATGTGTCACTGTCTTATTTAATTAACTTCAACTGAAAATGTAACACCGTGAGACAATGTAAGAAAAAGGAGATAGCATGGCCTGAAAGAAGGCCAAGGCTTTCGTTACTACTATAGCTCAGCTGATTCCCTTTAGAACTTGCCTTTGCTGAAGCCAGCGCCGAGCGCCAGCTTTTGCTTTCTCTTACACCAGAATAAAACTGAGATGGAGTCCTCAGTAAAACACCTGCAATGGAACCGTGCCCAGCTCCACTCACTACAGCAGAGACAAAGCTTTACCTCTAAAAATAAACAGGCTTGATCTAAGCACACAACAGTTTTACTGCAGCTGAAAAGCGGCCAGGGTTACACTCACAATCAGCGCCGGCCGCTCGGAAGATGATTTGTTACATCAGAGCTCCCATAAGCAAAGAGCACAGACCCAGCTCCATGGAGGCTCTGGCTTGCGTGTTTAGTCTTGCACTCTTTAGCTCGAGGGGTTTTGTCAGGAAGGATTTCAAGAGTCTAGAGGCCAAAGTTTACTGCAAACCCCGCTTGTGTTTTATTTTCCTTATTCCTTCTTGAAACTGGCACCTTTCAGCTTTAACTCATCCCATTAAAAGAAAAATTAATAAAGAAAGCTACTTAATTAGACATTAGCTTACAGTTTTACATTTTCACCATTGTTCTCAGTTATGTACATATCAAAGTTTATCATATGAAATAGTCTCCCCTTTTGTGCACTTTTCAGAGCATTTTTCACAGCAATTTTTAATGAGGATTCACTTAGCACATCTCAGTAGCAACATCAGCCTCACAGTGTACTTGGGTACCTGCTGCAGCTTGTTGCTCAGAGAACAGCTTTATTCAAGTGTTTGCTGCAAATAGTCAGGACACTGCATGCACGGCTCACTAGGCAGTTCTACCATCACCCTTATCCTCCATTCCCTAGTGTCCTCCTGCACTTGCCACCAGGCCTGAGGACATAATGTCTTAACCCAGATGCAATGTTGCAGAGCAGTTTCTGTGACTGCAGTCGAGCTATTCCCTGTCCACTCTATTAAATAGTAAGATCTCACTAAATCAGAGCTGTAGAGCCTACAAACATGCACCTTGCTGGTGCAAAATTCAATGCACGGCTCAGCTGAGCTTGGATCAAACATCAGAAGAAATCACAGGAATAAGCACGGTGTCTGCTGTACACTGGACATCCATGAGGCAGAGAGCACTGGCTCGATTTCTTTGCAAAGGGTAGTGTTTGTTATAATATCTATAGTAACAGGGGAAAAAAAAAGTACAATTACAAAGCTAGAGACTCCTGTCTCCACAGTAAATATGAGGAGACTGAAGATAAAACATGTCAATAAGCAAAGCCCAAATCTAATGAGGAACACTGTAAACATCTTCAGGAATTTAAGAAGAGCTGTAATGTGTTGCTCAGTTTTCATTTTTTCTCTCCACTGTTCTTAGAAAAGCAAAGTTGTGGAGCAGTCAAGGTACCAAGGGAATAGAAGAATGCCAGTGAATTCGGTTCCTGATCTAAATTTGTTTTAATGCAGCATGAACAGACTGCTTTCTACTCTTGGGTCAGCAGACTTTTGCAGAAAGGCAGTATTGTTTGCAAAGAACCACAGGAAAAGGCGAAAGGCAAAAGCAACCAATTGGCTGAAACTCACATATAACAAAATGCCATTTAAAATAAGAGGCATAATGTTTTTTTCCCCTAGATTGTTTTCCTGTGAAAATCCCCTCCCTATTCAGAAAGCTCAATTTTTACTAAAATCATGTCAAAGGGAAGGGGGAGGGGAAGAAAAACTTGAGGATTCTGTGTGGTGCTGAGTCCCTTCATGTCTGATGGACCTTGGCAGGCTGCAGGTGCTGGGCATCTTTAGGGTAAGGTCTTATCTCAATACTCCACTGTATTCCAGCAGTAAGGTGTCGACACCAGCTGCATGGTCAATAAAACGTGAGCACAACCTTCGCCTTTCCTCCAGGAACCAGGGGTGTTAGAACAGCAGTTTTATCTTATCGTTTTGATAATCTTTAATTTGAGCAGCTTCCAAAGGGTTAAGGCAAATGAACTCAGAACAGCAATAAACATCAGGGCGATAATAACAGTAATGGAGCTCCTCTCTCCTCCTCCTCCTCTTCCCCTCCTTTCCCTGCGCCTTTTCCACTTCACTGCTGCCTATCAGCCCGAACCGATGCCAAAGCCAGACCTCTCTTTCAATGACAGGGGGTGATAAGAGCCGTGAAGAAAACAGCAAGCTGTCTGGTCTGCTCAGGAAGTCGGGGACGGGCGGCATTGTCCATCAGCGGGGCCACGCGGCGGCCAGAGGCCAGGAACAATGCTCCGCTCCGGGGAAAGGGGCTCACTCAGCGCCGGCTCTGGCAGCCCCACCAGCAAGACAGATAAAGTGGTGAAGCAGCGGGGAGCTAGCCCTGGGTGCCTGGGGAGCCTTGTCGCCAGGCCCTAATCGCTTGGACGGAGGTGGTGTCCCAGTTAATCGACACGAAGCTGCAGCTGGTGCTTCCCTTGGAGGAGAACGTGTGCAGACCTCGTGGCATGGCACGAGCGCCAGCGGAGCTGCGGGCACAGGAGCCCCTTGCAGGGCTGGCCATTGCTCAGGGGAAGCCTGAGAAAACATCTTGGCCAGTGGTGTCCCTCAAGCCAGATAAAATTCCTCCCAAATGACAGCCTGATATCCCTGAAGCCAGTGCTGAATTTCACTCGCTTCGGATCCAGAGCTGAGCTGGCTCATCAGGAGCCCCTGCGCAGGGATCGGTGTAGCTCTGCGCCAAGGCATCCTGCTGTGAGCCAGGCCATGGATGCTTTTCAGGATACCCAGCGTGAGGCAGCTGAAGGGTGTTCTCCCTTGCAGCAGGGAAACAGCAGAATTCCCGCACTGGCTGTGGTGAGGCAGGTGCTTCCCTCCCTCTCAGTTTGCCTCCAGGCCCAGTTCTGTGCTCTTGGGAAGCCCTGGACGGTGTTCCCCAGATTGGATGCAAGTGTTAACCTCATCTCACAGCTCTGCAAAGCTCAGGGGAGGCTTCCAAATGGCAAGATTATTTCTAGTCTACGGGAATGCCTCTCCTGAAAAAGCAGAGGACTTCTGGGGAAAGAGGAAGGTCAAACCCACTCCATCTGCCATGTACAGACCATAATTATGAGAGTTCAGGTGTTAGAGCTGGACCCATAAACAATTCTTTCTGACATGGCATACCCAGTCATCCAAACACACACACAGTCTTCAGCCTGTTTGCTAAAATGCAAACTAACACTTAAATGCTATATGCTACTATGAACCAAACTAAGCTTTCTCAACTTTTCTAACAAAATAGAGTTCTTTGTAAATGCTGGTTATAGGTGGTACCACTCCTGCTGGCTGTCACCACCCCGTGGCCTGGCTGCTGATAGGAAATCATGTGTGAGCCACTCCTTACATGCTCCAGGCTAACCTGTGTGTAGAGAGGTGTCTGAATAACCTGGATTTTGCACATTTGGCCATTTTCTCTTCCCAGGAGAGGATTTGAGGAGGTTGTGCGTGAGCATGTTTCTTCAGACTCCCTGGCCAAATGGCAGAGGGAACACCCACGTGTCATCTTCACATCACTAAAAAACCAAGACCCTTTGAGGGATCAACCTCTTTCATATGGAGTGCAGATTCATATGGATACTGCAGATCAGCTGCAGTATGGGAAAAGAACAGCATCCTTCGCTTCTCACTGGTACCTCCAAGTCCTGCTTTTGTTGACTATTAAATGTATTTGCCTCTTGCTTCACCATGGCCTGTTCTCTACTCCGACAGCATTTTCTGGGGAGGGGAGGTGGGTGAGTGCAATAATCATATCTTCATGGTACATGGTTTTATTGTCACACATGGTATGCATTATTTAGTCAAGGGTATGGTACCTTTTAAACTTATTAAATGCTATTCTTACAAATTTTTTAATCAACTCTTGACTATTTTTTTCATCACTCCCTTCTATTCATGTTTTTTGCAAACATCAGGAAATCGCCCCGTGAAGCTGATTTCAGTGGGGTTATTGTGCAGTAATGTCTGCATTTCTTACTGGAAATGGAATATGGCCCTAGGGTTAGCTGTCTTCACTGACTGACATGTTAAGATGAATAGGAAAACTGATAACCCCAGAAAACCATGCTGCAAGGCTGCTTAGTTTCTTCTCTTCTTCCACTAAAAAATACTTCATTTATAACAACTCATATTGAAATGTTAATAGGTTTAGGTATCGTTGCTAGTCAAATACCAAATGATAGCGAACAAAACAATAAACATTTGGGCAATTAACTTCTATTCTCCCTATAGATATTTATCTCTCCACCTTTAGGGCATTAAGCAGCAATTTAATGCATGCAGATCTATGATTAGCAGGATATTACTACTCCATAGGATGAATGCTTTGTCTTGTACAGGATGCATTGGCTTTGGTGATTTTACTACCCCCATGGATGTTCATGCCTCTGAAAAAATCAAGGCATTTATTAGGTTAACATCAAAATGATAATATTAAAAAAATAAATTAAATGGAAGGCGTGATGTTATTTTTGCCTTAATAACAATCTTAATTTACTCAAAATGTCTTTAGCATGCCATTAGAAAATTCTATCCCACCTATAATCAGCAATTGCTGTCTTTGCCCTGCATTCAGTGCTCACCTCACTGCTCTGAGGGCTTGGCTGTGGCTCAGGTTGAGCAGGAGAGATGACGCTCCCCTTCCTTACCTGTTATATTGATACATGAACCTCTGTCCCCCTAAAGCTTGTGGTAAGACTGGGGGGGAAAGGGTAGCAAGGGAATGAATACTTCTGTCTTTCTGTCTTCCTCCCCACTATGGACTGGCTAGTGCCAAAGAGGTAGCATGGAGGATGGTTGGCCATTTCTCATTGGAAAATACTTCCTCCTGGCAGTACAGGGGATAAAAAAGGGACCTGCCATTTCTCTGGGCAGAGCAGCTATGTACTGCCTTTTACTGCTGGCTGTTTTTTTAGAACATAAACCTGACTTAATTTATGGGATGCATCATCTTCCCCCAACCCCTCACAGCAGCATTCCAATTTCTCACTAAAACCCTCACCTGATTTGAAAGCCCTTTTCAAGACACAATATACAGAAAGAATGTAAGCTGTGAAAGGCTTAAAGGAGCTCATGAGCTGAGGCTTTGTTGCCCAAGGAAAAGAAAAAAATCAAACACAGTATATGGAGGGGACTCAGGATGGACACCATGGGGCTCCTGTCTGCAGAAATGAAGCTATCCATGCCCAAACAGCTCTAGTTACAAAACAAACAAAGGTCCACAAAAGGGTTAAAATGAAACAAGGTAGGATAATTTCTGATTCTGGGTATGTCCCAAATGTATTCTCCAGTGTGCTCGATAGAGAAGGAAGTCCAAACAGTGGCCTTTCACATGACATCATAAAAGCCTAATTTATCACCAGCCACCAAACATCTAGAAAATCATAACATCCTTTCAGGAAAACCATGTGCAAAATAATCAGATTTACTTTGATGAAAGCTTTAGTGCTCAGGTCCAAGTAGGACACTACAAAGAATAACCCTTTGCAGGTACTGGCATACAACAAAGCAGGTCATATTTAATGTTTCAAACTCCTGCTTTATATGTTACAAGGCTCATGCATTTTCTGCCCACAAACAGATGCAATTCTGTTCTGCATATGTGGTCAGCCAAGATTGCTAAGATAAAACACTGGTCACTGGTAAGTCCAGGCAAGGTAGCCAGCTGCATATTTCCTTTACAGATGAAAAGCATGTTATTGCTGCAAAAACAGGCACTGTGCTCCCTACTCCCTTGGTTCATGGTACTTTGCAAGTGCGTTAGGGATATGGGCTGAGTATTGCCACAGCATCTCACAGCTTTCAAAAGAATGCTCTGCAAGTCACAGCAGCCTCTGGCAGCCTGAGGTTCAGGAGCATATATCTGGCAAAAAAGTAGATTTGCTTCCCTTCTTTCTGCCTTTCAAGTTCATTTTATGAAAACCCAAGTCATGTCCCTAAGAATGAACTGTTCAGCATAACCACTTCATTTTCACTGCAGAACATCTGAAGCTTTTAACTATCTGTACTAGATGTGCATACTGCCATTTCCAGTTGGGACAAAAGATAGTTGGGCTGTGAATATTTATCACTGAGGCTAGTGGAGGGCTGCTGTTACGTTGGTATGCTGACAGATAATGAGGAAAAAACAAACTCCATATAATTTACCTGGAACCTTAAACATGAATGCAACAAATCCCTCCCAGCACACTCAGCATCATGGCTATGCTGGACCAAGGGGTGCATTCCACCTGACAACCTCCAAAATGCTTTGCAAAAGACACTCCCCTCTG
Organism: Aegotheles bennettii; assembly: GCA_013398125.1. Classification (NCBI taxonomy): domain Eukaryota; kingdom Metazoa; phylum Chordata; class Aves; order Caprimulgiformes; family Aegothelidae; genus Aegotheles; species Aegotheles bennettii. The sequence goes on from VZRW01013126.1 coordinate 84,716, forward strand.
TCTATCCAAGGCTCTTGCTGTTCTGGTTCTTCTGCATCACCATTTTTTTGGCAGCCAGTGTAACCTGACTGTCTCGATGGGAAAATACTGCTCAGCAAGCAGTGGATCTCCGTAAAATCAATTGGTTTCACATTTGCAAATGAAATCAAACAGGTCAGATTTTTGTGGTGATTTGATAGACAAAACAGACCATGAAGCTATGAATGGCTACAAATATTAGCTACATGGCATTCAAGAGGTTTTTTTGTCTGTCATGTAAGTCAGTTGCTGTGTGTTTAAAGATGCACAGATTCCAATAGCCATGCAGTTCACTGATCCTGCTGCTTAATAATCCGACCCCCAGGCTCCTGATGGTCAATGGCTACAGGTTCTTCTGGTCTGACTGCAAAAATAACCGGATTTTCCACACCATTCTTGGTAGTTTGTTGTTTCATGTTGTCTGATCTTAGTTAATAAAAATAACTTCCTATTACATTTCCTTCACAGGAAAGCCTAGAAAACCTTTTTTCATAGTTTTTCCTATTTTATCTTTCACTTTCTCTCAGACCAGACATCTAATCCACCACAAAATCTTTCAAGAAATCAATAAAATTAATAAAATTATTTCATTTTATTTTAAAATAAATTAGTATTTTTTTCTCTTTCATATTTCCCTTTCCTTAGCTATTTAATTTCTCTCACCTTCTTTGTTGTTTAAATCTTTCAATTTTTGGCTAATTTATTTTCCTGCAAAATCACATTCCTCTATTTTTATTGCAAGGCATTTTTCTTTCCTAATTTGATGTCTCTCCCAGTTTCTATCTTTCACTAAAGGGCTTCCCATTTCTTTTTAAAGCATCATTCTCCTGTTCCTCAGAAATATGCTCTTAAGCCTGGCCTTACTTCCCCATCTCTCATTCACCCTTAAAACACATCACCTCACTGAGATTTTGTTCTCTTCTCATTTCTGCTGTAGTGACCTTCTCACTTGAATGTTTTTCCATTTTTTCCCCAGATGTTCTCTATGCATCTTCATAAACTTGTTCCTTTTTCTTGTCCAGTGGTTCTCCACCACATACCAGTGGCAACTTTCTCTTCACTCAGATTATGAATTTTGCATGGAATATTGAAGGGTTTGGGAGACAATTTCTGTTACCATTAACACAGCAGAGGTTTGCTGACAGGGCTGAAAATACGTTGAAATATGTTTTAAAAAAGCAAAAAGATCTCCTAAAGCTCACAGTGCCAGTTGCAGTAGGGGTAAAAAGCAGATTCATTTACTGCTATTACTGTTCATGGTAGTTGCCTATAAAATTCCACAGATTTGTCAGTGCATTCACCATACACACTTTAAAAGCATGCATAATACATTCTGTCTCTTTCCAAAGCATCACCAAATGCAAATCCTGCTTCTTGAAATGTGTCCTCTCCATGACCTTCTTCACTTAAACGCTTTCAATTAAACAAGAAAGGAATTTTTGATCTGTTACCAAAAAGTTCATTATTTCACCCTGCAGCAGTTGAATATGAAAGAGCATTACAGAAGGAAAGCAGTTAGCATTTTCTAATGGTCCTTCCCTACTTACAAAACCTCCTCTAGTTCCACAGTTAAAAAGCAAGCAAACTACTTAGACATACACAGCAGTAGGCACAAGCTCAGGATACTCTAATGCTTTCACCTGTATAACATTTAAAGTGCGAGGTGCGCCATCCATCAGTTGGTTCCTGTACAAGGAAAGTGTCTCTTGAGACCATTCACTCAGGAATCATCTTGCCAAGTTTCAATACGAAAGACACAGCTGTTCCTCAGACAAGCAATCCTCTTTTTCATGCATGTTTTGGCAGGGCAGAGATGCCAGATCCCATCATACATTGCACAAACACAGAAATGGCAGCCCTTCCTCCAAAAATCTATCAAATATCAGCTCCTGGAATATTCTGCTAGAATTCATCTACAGCTTGTGATTCACCATTGCTTTTCCAGTACAGGTCGCCAATAAACCTTATGGCTTGGTTTACTTTTCTTGATGTATTCCAATATAACGGGCAATACATATGAACTTCTAAAGCCATGAATGACAGAATTGTCTTGTATCTACTGAGAATCTAAAGAGCAGTGGAAAAAAGCTAGATAAACATCTTGGCAGCTTCATTCCACTTGTTACTTGAGCAAGACTTCAACTAGAGGTAAAATCATTTAGACAAAATAGAGCTATTTGACAGCAGCACTACAATGACTATGAAGGACCACCAGAGAAGAAAGATACAGATTTTATATAATTAAGCAATAATAATGACGTTATAATGGCAAGAAAGCACTGTCACCCCCATTTTACAAAGCTGGGAAGCAGGATGATTTAGGGACTTGATCAACACCTCGGAGTAAGAGGGAGGAGCAAGAAGAGAACCAAGGCTATATCCTATCACTTCCCTATGATATATAGCTTACTACAGATTAAACAGTTGAAGCATTCACATCACATTGCATCTGGCATAATTTGCCCTGAGTAAGTCCTTGCTGTTGATCTTCCCTTTTCCCTGGATTTCATTTTCACTCCAAAAGATACCAGACTTCATCAAAGCTTTTTAGGAGTATTTTTCAAATACATAGTATTTGAAAAAAGAAATATAAAAGCTTTCAATTTTACCACAAAAGCTGCTCAACACTTCATAAAACGTTGCCAAGATGTGCACAAATTAATAATGAAATAGCCACTTAGTATTAGAACCATCAGAAAAGACTTCACGTTCTGATGATGTACTTACTACCTGTTCAACAGTACTACCCACAACATCTCCCTGCAGTAGCACACAAATGAAGCATGAAACAACCAGAAGCTTTAGTAACCAGAAAAACCCAAACCAAACTGATACCACAGCTTCTAAATGAGCTTCCTAATACATCTGCACGCAGTTTATGGAGGAACTGCTAATTTCTGTAGTCTTGAGGTTGATTTGAAAATACAAAGACTGAAATTGTTCACTGATATAAAGAAAAATAGTATTAATCTAGATGGGTTGTCTGTCAGTTTACACTAAAAAGACCCAAACAAACCAATTGTATTTTTTAAAACTAAACCAGTATATATTTTAACAGCATACACTGTAGTGAAGTCCCATGAACTTACTATTCCATACAGGCAGTGAACTGAGAGTTCTGACTTTCCATAGCATCTTTTGGCATCATTTATATTTAAATAGTAACAGCCAGGAACATTTTCATCAACATGAAAAAGAAGTTCAGATCTAATCAAGAGACAGCACTGTCTCCTGACACTGCCTGCTCTATGCTTGCTTGAGCACGTAGGCAGCAGCTGGCACTTCCACAGCTTGATCATTACGATTGCTCTTGAAATTATGCCTGTCACACAGGTTAGGAAAACATAAGTAATTAAACATAAGCAGCGTCATAAAATAATAGTAAGAAAAAAATTAATAATCATCCAAAAGAGTGTTTGGGGCACCTCCCTAAGCCACCTTGGATTTCTGCCCCTTCTGCGTAGACAGTTTTCCTCTGTGTACTTTTTAATTATTTCCTTCATGAATCCTTTAAGGCAAAGAAGTTTGTAGAGGTGGGAAAAAAAACATGTATTAGAACTGATGAGAACAGTGATATGCAAAAAAAATAAAGAAATGCCAATTAAGTATTCTCTGAACTACCACAGCCCGATTTTGAATTGCTTATGGCAAAGACTTACGCCTCACTATGACACTGATAGTTCAAGATGTGTCTATTTTAAATGCAAAATTTCAGAAGCTGCTTGTTCCTTGCTTGAACCATGCACTATAGCTGGTCACTGGGTGCAGTATCTCTCTTCCAGCCCATCAGCTCACTATATCGAGTTCAGTATTCAAACCATATGCAGGTCAATGCAGAAATTCTGCAGTTCTGCAGCCCCAGCAGTACACGTAGGTGTATGCCTCCTTTTGCTCAAATAGTCAACAACCAAACTCATTCCTAGCTCAGTTCTACAAAAACAACACAGCAATAAAGGCTGAGACTTTGGACCATGTTATTAACAATCCTAAGCAGGTTGTTGCAGCCTATTTTTGTACGCTATGGTTACTGGAACTGAGCATGCAATTCTGGTAATTGCACACAAAAACTATCAGCTACATGTGTAACGGGACATTTCCCATCTGCAATTATTATTGTGTAGGAACTGTGTGAAATGTGTGATCCTTTGTGTTAGCAGACATGCAAATATTAGATAAAAAGGGCTGCTTTGCACCCAGAATAGTTTTTCATGTATCTAACCAAAAAGGTGCAACCAACTCTATTTACTCCTACTTGGTCCGTGTTTTGCATGGGTAGGAACTAGAAAAAGTACAATGTAGGGAAGACTCGTGCCTGTCTGCATAAGAAGAAAAATAAGTGCAGCTACGTACATAATGTTTAACACATTCAAATCCACATATTAAAAGCACATTTAGAGATGGTTCTTGTTCTCACTGGGAAATTTTTGCTCAGGTGAGCACCTTAAGTTACGTATTTTTATACAAACTTCAGCATCTCTGTGAAATAAAGCTCTTCTTCCCACAAATCTAAGTGCTTCACTTTCTATATTCAAGATCAAAATTGCTTAGCTTACAGCATCAGAGGTGCTAATTAGTGTACTAAAAACACGCCAGCAATTCAATACACCGGCTTACGCCATCTAACCCAATACTTTGGTGGGGAATTCCCATTTCTAAGGAACCGTTTGCATGCTCTCAGGCAAACTCCCACTGAAACCAACAGGAGCCTGGCCAAGCAGTGACCGAGTAGGCTAAATAGAGCCATGCTTTGTGATGTTCATCATCACTGCTGGTAGCATCCCAGCAGGCTAAACTCACACATTTGACAGTAGGAAGAAGTGAACTGTCTGCATGTGCCATTATTCCTGCTCTTTATGTATCTCCTTGATTTAGTCCTCTTTCCACTAGCTTTGACATAAAGACCACTAAACTCAACAGCAGATTCTCTACTTGACTTCAGGGTTGAGTTTAAGCTCTTCCTTTCTCAGCATCAACAGATAACATCTGATGCATACTCAGTTTGGTTCCTCCTTGGACTGAGTGTCCTTGGACATTCTCAGTATCTCCAGTTCATGATTCTTTTTATCTTTCCTTTGACGTTTTGCTATTACACTTTTTCCCTTTTTCACTATTACCTTCCTCCCCATCTCCTTAAAGGTTCCACCCCTTGAATTTTATTCCTCAGCTCAGTGTAATCCCCAACTTCTGCTTTCCTAAGGCTTCTCTACCTTTCATAAATATGTATATATATACTTCAATCTTTGGTCACATCTCTGGAGAGGGTGTTTGGTTAAGTTGGCTCCCTCCACTAATCAGCTTTCCAGCAGAGTTTGCTTGCCAGGACTGGGGAAAATTATACTCAGACTCATTAATTAAGATACAATAAACTCTATTTGCTATTTACCAATGTGCCATATATGTAAAAAAAATAAAATTAAATAAAACAAACCTAAAAAAACCTGTTAGTGAAACCAGGAGACCCTCTGTCTAGTTTATGGACCCAAAGTCTTTCTGGGAAGGTCACAAATCTCCAAGATATCTCCGCACACTAAGTTTTGCACTTGGATTTCTAATTTAGCTGAAAGATGTGTAAAAACACATGCAGTCAGACAGCTCCTTGGCTATACATCTAAGGAAACCCAAAGCATAAGTTATTACTTCCAAAGTCAATTGTAACTTATGCTCACTAAATTGGCTCCAGATCTACCCTTTTCAGACAGTAGTATAGGAATAATTTATTATTTTGGTGAAAAGCACCCATTTTAGCTAAACCACACCCCCAGCTGGGAGTCTCACCAGCAGAAGTGCCAAAGGCAGAGGGATTCAGAGGCACATGGGGCTATTAGAGGCCAGTGGAACAGGGGTGAATAAAGCACAGTATGTAATAGTGTCTGTCAGCACGCTGAAACGTATAACCTCTCCCTAACACAGGGGGTCTGCAACACAAATCCGAGAGGAAAATTTGTTCCTGTGGTTCAATTATCACGTCAGACGAAGAGGTTTCCTCGCTTTTAACATCCATGCAATTTATACCAGAAGTCTTATGGATAGTGGTGAAACCACTGCAGCTTTCTGGGGACCTAATGTTTTGATCTATGCCCTCCATGTGTACCTTGTTTTCTCCCATCAAGAAAATGCTGTACATAAGTACGGCACGAGGGGTTAGAGAGCTGTAATTTTAGACATCTAGCCCAGAGGCCAAGAGCCTAACCAATGCAGAGATAGAAAACCTACATAAACTGGGAGCTTTTCTCTAATTACACTGGAAACCTGAGTTAAATGCCTTACATGAATTCAGCCCCTTCCAACGGCAGCAGTGACTTGAAGTGATTTGCTTTACCAGAGAGTTAACTTTCCCGTGAGAGATTGCTTCACTAGCTGTCTACAGAAACACCGACCTACATACCTTGCAAAGACTTTTCTTTCCCCAGGTGAACTCCTGCATCACCAGCTCTCCAACAGGAACCTCCTCATATGAGATCTTTAATAGTAGCAGCTGCTGAAGGAAAGTGAACTGTAGAAACACACTTGTTGCCAAACTGTGCATTTAAATGGAAAGAGGAGAAACAGATGGGGAAATCGCTCTTCAGACAGTGTTTACTAGCACAATCAGCACCCGAGGCAGCACTTATTCAGGTGCTGAAATTACAGAGGTAAGTTTTATGATGAGAAATCTATTCCTCATATGACAGCTATATTTCTTATCATGGATCATAAAAAGCAGATGATCCATCAGATAGCTACTTGATTGTAATGTGCATCACAATAAAACCGTCAGCTTTCTGTTTTGTTTTATGACCCTCGTTACATCTGGAATGCTTTCAAGGAGGATGCTGATGTTCGCTTTGGGTACAAACTGACTCAGGGCACTTCTGGATTGCTACTTATGTGGTAGCTAATAAGAATAATAAGAAATCACAGCAGAATTACCTCCAATTTTGCTACCAGGAAGATCACTATATTGCCACCAATATAAGTATTAAATATTTTTCTTGGACTGGACCATAAAGAGGTGTCTTAATTGTCTAACACTTTTCTCTTCCTTCTCAGGCCATTCCTTTCAGTCCTCTATTTCCTCTTACATTACAGATCTTTTCCACAACTAGCAATTCAATAATAGTAATAAAACAAGTATTTGTAGTAAATCACATAAGTCCATATTTCTATAATAACAACAGTAATTTCTTAGCCTTAGATAGTATCTGTTGTCAAGTCATTTCTAATTCTTGTCCTCTTAGAGGTAGACAAAAGGTTGATACTACTTTTCAAGGTTGCAGGGCAAGACTCAAGTAAAATTCCTGATTTATCAAGGAGTATATAGTGGAAATGCAAGCTTTTCTGTAATTTAGCATCCCAAAGAGACGTATTACCCATAGCAATTTTAAAAATTACTTAAAGATCTGCTCTTGAAGACTGTTGTGATCTCAGCAGAGCACTAAATTTGGAAAAAAGTTGTCCTTACTGATGTGCAGCCTGCCTCTTTTCTTGGCAAGGTTATAACCCCATTAAACAAAACAAACTAACTCTCTGGTCTTGCACAACTCTGCCAGGAGGGCTTGCAAGTTCTCTGGGTAATTGAGGTTGCTCTTAAATTGTGGGGTTGATCCATCACATGTTGAAATCAACAGCACTGAGCTCAATATTCAAATGAGTTCTGTGTGGAGGAACACCATTTCTGTAACCAACCAGGACATTGAGTCACTTCATTCTTGACCTTAACCAAATGGGTTAAAGCAATATATACCTCATATTGTCCTGCAAAAGCTCAGCTGTGCCTGCTATTAGAGAAGACTTTCATTCACTCCAGGTACCAGACTTCAGCCATTTTTTCTGACTGCATGATAAAATTCAGATGTTTTAAAAAGATCCTTCTTCCTTACGTGTGCCCACCCAAGCAGCAGCAGCAGGAGGGTTTCTGCTAAAACCTGCCAATGAAATTTGCCTTTGGAGAAAGACCAAGCATGGAAAATTTTAGTGAAAACAACAATTGTTTCAGAAACCTATGAGTGTACTGGCCTAGGGTGGGGGAGTTGTAAAGGATGGTATTTTGCCAACTCAGATTCAACAGACCTTATCAAGCTCCCACCTTCTTAATGCACCATGAATACAGACCCTTAATGTCTCTTATTGTGCAGTCCAGGCCTCCTCCACTGCACTTAGGGTGGTCTGACCAACCCTTCACCCCGAATCTCACCCTTCCTCCAAGCAGCAGCAGAAAACCATTTAACCTGTTTCTATAATCTTATTTCTGCCCAACTGATGGGGAATCCAGGCTTGTCCCTCCATGAGGCTAGTGAACTCACACACCCTGGGCTGAGCACCAAACACCCACTGTGTTTTGCTCAGTTACACAAATGCATTTTTCTTTTGCAATAGTTCCAGTAGAGATACAGTCAGCTCCTAAGGGGACTCTAAATGGCAGATATCTGTCCCCAAAGCCAACTGTGCCTATGTGTCTGCTAAAACACTGAGCTACTTGTGTTGAGTAGCTAGAAACAGAAATGAAGGGACTGAGCCCATAATTTTCTTTGGTATCTTACTCTACAGGTATTGGGGAGCAGCAAGGATGAAGAGAAACAAAGATTAAATGATGGAGAAAAGTGCTGTGCTCTGGGTCCATAAGAACAAAATGGGCAGGGTCAGGGACTGCACTTACAAAATATGTGGGATGTCTCTCTGTTGCGAGGGAGGGGTTCTCATTGAAGGTCCTAGACATGCTTATGTGTCATTAAGATGATGAAAGGAGCTTTAACGCCTGCTTGGTTGTGTGCAAACAATGTCCCATCAAGACCTAGGTGATGCCATAGGTAATAAAGTACTTATTGGAAAGAAACAAATATACTGGGGGGGGATGAAGTGGGGCTTGAATTGCAGAATGGAAAAGAGACAGCAAGTAATAAATCTTCCTTCCCCCTTTTTTGATTAAAATTACTGTAATTAAACTAAAGAGTGTATCTGGGAGTTTAAATAAGCAATGAATATCTTACCTGTATCCACAGAAGGTAAGCAAGATGCATGCAAGTGTTGCTACTGTGTTTGTACAATCTTCAGGTTGTCTAATGGGACTATTTCATCCTGCAGATGAGGCATTGCTATTTCAAGTTAAGAAATGCTTCTATTTAAAGCCTCATATTTAATTGTGAAGTTAACATCTGAAAAACAGACCTATATTTACAAAATCAAGAAATACATTGGAAGCATGTGCTTTTAGATGCTTCTGTTACTGTGAGCACCAGCTATCAGAAAAAAGAAAAAATTAGCCACCTTTCTCTTTCTTCCATACAGTTATTAATTTTTGTATACCAGTAGGTCTCTACAGGATGTAAACAGTGTCCTCACATGTAGGAAGATAGAAGCTCTGGTGTGTTACAAGCAGAAATTCCTTTCACCAGAGAATCAAACTGGGATTCAATAGTGGTTCTACAATGCTTTTAAGGAGCTAGCCTCAATTTATCTGTTTATGTATTTAATTGTTGATATGATAAAAGTTTGGATGCTCTCTGATGAACCCTAAGCAAATGGAAATAATTTTGTATCTTTTTAAAATGAGGCTATTGCTTGATACTGCTTGCAGGTGGAGAGGTTCCTGCACCTTTCTCTTAGTACAACATTCAAAATCTCTGTTTCATGACAGCTAAATTCAATAACAAGACATATACTTCAGAATCATGACATTCTGCACTAGGGTTTACTACTACACTTTCTCATTGAAGGCCCTCTTCCCACCCCTGCAGCAATATCTCTCTGCCAAACCAGCCCAATATTCTCCTCACATTTTAATTGAGGCTAACTGGATCCATCTGCCGCATGATTCAGGGCTTACTCTGAACCTTAGAGAACAGTCCATTCCTATGCCAGATCCCAGAGATTTCAGCCCTGCTTTAAGAGAATGCTGTTTTCTGTTAAAATTTTATACAATGGAAAGTTAAATTTTAGCACAGATGTTTGCACAGCAGTGAAGAGCTGAACAAGACACTTGGCACGTGTCTGTCAAGCAGCCTAAAGTCAAAGGTAACAAACACATGGTTGCTACTCTCTGCCTCATAGCTTGCTTGCTTTTATTCATGATGCTGTAAGGTCAGTCCACATTTTTACAACTTACTATGCTTTTGTGAAGGCCTGGACTTGAGAGCATGCTTTGGCTATCACAGAGATTGTTGCTGTCCTTGTGCTGTGTGATGGGAAAGAAGAGAGCATTTAATAAGTAGGACCTGTGAGTGGGGAGTGAGTGTAGGGGAAACAAAGCTCAAAGTGGAGCATATGTTTACTTTTTCATTGGCAACTCAATAATCACAGTATTATTTTGACATAGCTTGGCCATCAACATGTTTTTAACTGAGGCATAAACACATAATCTCATATTACTTCAACTGCTATTATAACATTGCATACAAGTAACTCCTGTTGATTTAACAGTGCTTGGGAAAAATAATATAGCATTTGTCTCCATGGAATAAAAATCTTCAAGATCCTGGCAATTTGTTGAATGAAACAACAGAAGTAACAAATATACTAAAAGTGCTAAATAACTAATGGGAATCAAACTTGAGAGGCTTCCCCTATGCCAAGAACGATAGAGACCTGATCTTGGTTTTTGGCAGTTCTGCCTTTTACAGAGCTCCTAATGGTTTACATCGGTCTAGAAATTAGGATCCGTTTCCATGAGTTCAGTGTTGTCACTCTTCCTATAATGCAGCTTGAAGCAGCAATGATTATGGGGGATATCACTGAATAATTTACTAGAACTGTGAGAGGCATTTGGTACATCCTGCTAAATGCCTTGGTCTGGACAAATCACAGGTGAAGAATTTTCAGGTCACTGTCAAGTGCTGAACTATTCCACTCAGCATTAAAGATCTGTCTTCCATACTGTCCAAAAGACTCAAGTGCAATGACACAGCATGACAGACCTCTCTAAATATTTAAGCAACAGAGAACAATGGTATGAGACAATACTGCAAGATAGTGTTGCGTACAGGGAGTGTTGCTGGCCTTGAAGTCACCTCTTGAAGTGTGGTAACACCCTAGGGTGTCTCCTGTCATTGCATCATTCAAGTATGAACTGGAAAAAAAGAAACCTCAGATCTTTAAAGAAACTTAGTTTCAGTGAGGAATTATTAGTAGGTGGAAGCTGGTGGAGAAAGGATTTGTGCAGCTTTAATTCCTACTTAAGTTCTATGTGTGTTCAAAAAGGTGGCATCTCTTGAAGGAAAGGCAATCTGTTAGGTCATTTCTCACCTTTCAGTCACTCATTCTTCCCAGTGAGCATGTCCCACTTTGGGGGTCATCTGCAGATAACTGCAGACAACTCCCTGGAACAAAGTGGACTTTGGTCACTTTTCTCCTGCATGGTCCTGTGGGTATCTGTGGCTCTTATCCACCATTAAGTTTACACTAGAACTAGTATAAACCCTAAGGTGAATCTAGCCAAGTATTTAAAATGTCTTAATTCCACTGAGAAAATATTTTCAGATATCATCCTAACTCAGAAGTTTTCCATGTTTGATTCCAAATGAATCTTTTCTCTAACAGTGTTTATATTTGGCTACCTGCCGAATGAAACCAACGGGCTTCTACAGAGCTACTCTAGGAAGGAATTTGGCCTATTCTCTTTAGAACATATTGTGCTTGAAAAGATGTGACATGTGCTGTCAACTGGCTTATTTTATCTTGAGTTGTTTCAGATAAATAGGGCCTGTTTTCTAGAGGGCTGAAGAACATCCATGGGATCACTGCTTCACGGGGAGGGGAGAAGAAATGCCTCCCTTTCAACTGCAGCCATCTTACCGTGCTGAAACCCAAACTGTCTGAAAGGAATTGGAAACAGTGGACACACAAGTTTCTGTGTCAGATTTGAAATAGATGTGCAGTGGATCACTTTGATTAAGAAAGCCATACTTCACCTGCTAAGCAACTGAGGACTGCACTCCCTGTACTTCTGCAAAGGCAACTCTGACTGTGCCTTATATTTGCTGATATTATTACCGAGGACACCTACTCTGCTAGTGGAATACTGCATGAGAACTGGGAAGTAAACTGCTGCTTCATCATGGTGTCCACTGCTAAACACTTAGAAAGGCACACTGTCTTCCATTTAGCAGACTACATGTACATTAATATGAGTGAAAAAAGAAATACACCCTGTATCAGAGTCACACGAAGATTCAGTCATGCACAGAGATATAATCAAAGCAGTAAAATGATACAAGCATGTTTTATCACTTTTCAGGTTTCCTGCATATATAATGACAATAAATTACCTGGCTTTAGTCTTCAATAGCTAATAAAGTATGCTATAATGGTACAAAGCTCTTGGAGTGTGTGAAATACCTACACTTCATAAAGCATCCACAAACATCATGATAGAAAAAGATAACTAGGCAATACAGTGTGGTACCAAGAAAAGATGTGTTATTGACCTGAAGTTGTAATAGTTCAATACTGTTCTTTACAAGGGGGCTCTAGATGAAGTTGAAATGTCACTTATTACTCGCAAATGTATGTAGAGTTGATAGAAAATAATTTCCCATAATAAATACTGTTACAATTCTTCAATTGTGATTTGTAAATAAATAATAAAAGCTTGCAACATACAGTTGTCTTTGGGCTCTCATCTGTTAGCAATTAGCAGATATAGACAGAGGCATTTCAATTTACAGAGAAAGTGCCTGGAGAAAATGGACCTGAATTATTTAATCATCTTTGGCATGAGAATAAAAGATCGCCATGAATTCTAACATTTATTTGCAAACATGCAGGCAGTCCTGTGTGACTATTATGTGTATGATGTCAGCATGCTTTTAAATTGTAAAATATATGAATGACTTAACATACAAAATAACTTCAAGATGTCATTAGGAAGCTATGACAAGTCATTCCCCTTTTAATTTTCCACATAAAATACCGACAGCCAAAATGGCTCTGGAACAGACAGCTATGGAAATAGAGTGGCAGTGGGAAAGCCCTCCTTTTGAACTCTTCTGAGATACAAGATAATTATACTGGCTGCACTGCTGGGTTTTTTTAACTGCTTGCTTAGCATACAAATAGTGCAGCTGGAATGAGGCTTGCTGTCACCCTCGTAGGCAGACAGGTACGTTGGCTGTAGAAAATACGCAGTTCCTGGCCTGTCTGCCTGGATTAAGATGCATGTTGGGACCTGCATGGGCTTTGGGACACGCCTTTGTGTTAAAGCCAAGGGTAGCAATATGCTCCGTTTCACGTAAATATGATACAGCCTTTGGGCTTCTGGCAAGCCACCAGAGCAGCCCACAGCCCTCTTATGAAGATAATACTACTGTGATATTCCACAGAAATCAATCAAAATGCTGCAGCCACTTCAGTGTCATCTGCAGCACGTGGGATCCCCAAACCTACAGTTCTTAAGTATGATTAAGATTTATATATTTATTGCAACCGCATGCACAATAATGCTGGAGCAATGTCAATAACTTCTGCTAACTGAAAGCTGAAAAAATGAAAAGACGAATGCAAAGACTTGGAATTGGATTTTAAATATATTGTGCAACAGGTGAGTGGGACCACTTCCACCACCGACAAAAGAGTCCAGACCTGCAAATGTGTCTTGCTCACTACAGTTTTCTGGTAGTCCCTGTGTGATACTGGCAGGTTAATAATGTCTGTTTGCTTTTTCTCCAGGCAATGCCATAAGTTTCTCTAATATCGCAGTAGGTTGTCATGGAAATCAACATACTACAAAATGAGGATGGCAAATAACTCCATTTCCAAATGCTGTGTTCAGCAGCCAGATGCATTAGCGGATTTGGCAGCATTTGCCAACTCCTTTGCACATGAATAACTCTACTCACACGGTTTAAACAAATGAAACTAGGATAAATGAGATTAATCTGCCAATAGCAAATTACATTCTATTTAAAAATACAAATAAGCCTGTACCCAATCCACATGCTTTTGTGTATTTCCCATATGATTTTCATGTTCAGAAACACTACACCAGACTATCCAAGAGTACAGGCTGTACTTGAATAGCTGAGAATGAGAGGAGTGTCCTAGAGCAGAGGTACCTTTCCAAGAACCTGGAGACCACAGACAGGCATGTCACGGGGACCTGGCCCAAGAAGAAAAAGCAACCATGAACCTCTCGCACAGCTCATGCTACTTTGGAGAGGAAGGGACTGCGTGTTAGAGCAGCCTTAATCAATGTGCCCAGCTCAGACTGAGGGGAACATAAAGGTGGATTAATCTACTCTTGTAGACTTTATTACATATTTAACCATAACTGGCAATACTGGCTACTCTTTCCAGTGGAAGGCAGAGTGTGCTGTAAACACGACATGAAACCTAAACAGATTTTCTCTTATTGTCTCCTTTATCCATCACATATTCAAATGGGTCCTCCAAACTCCATTTTGTCCATAATTATTGCATTCCTCAGTTAGCTATAGAAAGTTAGTGTAAATATGGCACTTCAGCTTTCACTGGTGGACTCTGAAGATTTTTTGATTAATGTAACTTTTTACTCCAGTGCCACAAATGCGCTGTTAAAAATGTTCACATTCCCCTCCCTAGGATCTTCATGTATCATCCCTTTTAAGAAGTCAGGATCTCTCCTCGTCTTCCCTTGGCTGTTTTTGTTTCCTTTGTGGCATGCCTCTTTTCCACTTGCCATATTCCTCTCTAAATCACCTCCATTTACCTACCCATCTCCCTCATTTGCCTTCTTTTGCCATCTATTCCATTCATCCTACTGGGACTTTCAGACTTTTGTAGTTTCTTCCCTTCCCCATTTCTCTGAAGGGTTTTTTCACTCCCCTTATGCACTGGCACTTCTCCTTCTGTCCTGATTTTTGTCCCATCACCCATATATAGCAAGACCATGTGCTAGCTATTCCCTCTCCCAAGTGCAAAGCCTTCAAGATGGGGCCTAATGCCAGTGGAGGTAGAGGGAGCACGAAGGCTGCCTTCTCTCCTTGGTCCTTCACCTGGGAAGAGAGACTTGAAGAACGAAATAAGAAAAGGGTCAACAAGGTCTCCTTACTTGGAGCTGACAGCATGGGTTAGACCATCCTTGCTGCAGATAGCTGCATGGGACCATTCACCATGTTGTGAGACCAACCATCACAAGCTCTGACTACAGAGAAGGGTAACCAAGAACACAACAACTCCCTCTAGTGCTGAGTCCTTCCACACCTTTCAGGACTGGCAAAGACTTGGGGATGGATAGCGGCTTCCCTTGGTAAAGTCAACTAACTTGGAGGCGGGGTGGAAGCATCCTTCTCTTAAAAGAAAAATAGGCCTCTTTTAAAGGTTATCACTTATCACTAGGAATATTACATCCTGGCTGTTTAAAGACTTCTTGAAAACCAATAAAAAACAAATAACCAAAAAGTGATGTCATTGCTGACATTGTTAGTGTGGAAGCCCCCAGTAGGAAGTATTGTAAACCATTTCCCAATCTGCTTTTATACAGGCCTAGGAATTAAAAAGAAAACTTTCGTGTTTAATGCTTAAACCAAATGTTTGATTCTGAACATCCCCTTAGAGTCACACTGCAGCGTGGAGGTTGCAGTTAAAAGCCCAGTTTCCTTCATCTCCCTGACATTGAATCTACAGTATAACAAAAACATTTTGAAACTAATGTAGAAATAGTTCTAACTGGAGCATTAACATAATTTACTTCAGTCGTGTTCATCAGGATCATTTGTATCTTACACATGTGATGTGTAAATATTCACCCTCTCTATACATATACAGTTGGATTTTATGTATTATATATAAAAATACTCCCTTACAAAGTATGATTCATTGGTTTAGCAGTTGGTATTTTAGCTTTTCCAATATGTTCAAAAGCAGTTTATACATTTAGAAGTATGATGTATATAATCATTACTGTTTTAAGTAGGGTCTCATCCCATCTGCATGAGAAGACACATTACACGTGCTAAGCTAAGCACTGAGAACTACTGAGACAGCTCAAAGCTGTGGAAGAACTGTGAGCCAAGCTTTGGCTGACTGTTTTATGTGCCATTAGAAAGTGGTTTGCTACCTGATTTATAATTATGCACAGTCAAATATAAGTATCAAGACAAAGGAGTGTAAAATGCTACCCGCTACCATGTACAAGAGCTGATCTTACAACGGGGTGTGCCTCTGCCCAGGAGCAGGACTATGCTGCCTCATAATTAGAAAGGAGGGAGTCAGATCCTATGGGCTGTCCTGCAAGCTGTGGGCAAGCTGTCCGGTCTGGCTGGGTTTTTGTTCCTCAAAAGGAGAGGCAAACCTCATCAACCTAACCTGTATGTTGACGTTTCTTACTTAACGAATGTCTGAAAAACACAGACATCTGCTGACTGCCGAGAATTATCCTATTTCTGTTTGTCATGAAGGAAAGGCATCCCCACTGAATACACATTGAATATCAGCAAACCCAGTGTAAACACATCATAAAGAACATCCTTACACAAACATGGAAACAGTTCACACTCCTGTGTAGAGAAAACGGAAAAAATGTACACTTGCATCCAGAATAAAGCTTGTGCTATGTGTGGTTCCAAGGACTTGTAAGATGAAACGAGGCTGGGTATATTCAACATTTGGGTCCCCCATTGGCTGTTATGGATCTTCCTAATGCTGTCACTCACAGACAGCTCACCCACATGTGTTCTTTGAGACAAAGGAGAGTATACTCCTTTTTTTGGGTGACAGATGCAACCAAGAACCTGCTTCCCTGTTCTGTGTGCAACCATAGAAAATTTCATGGGACTTTTGCTGAAAACAGTTAGGTCAGATGATCACTAACCTGCTAGGCTTTGAGGTCTGTGCTGCCTCAGTGTAAGCAATATACTTGTGAATAGAGACAATCCAACCTTCTGTATCAAATGGTTCCTTTGAGGAAGACATCTCTGTCCAGGTTATGCTGGAGAAAGGCTCTTCATCAAGTGAATTGATAACGGGGGTGATCAAAGTCTGGCAGTTGTACCTTATCTGTTGGCAATCGTAATTCAGGACTGAAGCTGCCCTTCAGTTTGCTCCTCCCCCCCATTAAATTACATTCAATCACCGCAAGGAGAATGCAGCCCATGCGCCCACAGCCAGATGTTATCATTACAGGCCTTTTCTTATAAACTGATGCTGAAACCCGAGTGGTTGATGAGACTAGCTAAGCAGTTGTACCTTTGACCTGATTGCATTAAACTTGCCCTATCAATTTAAGCTTAGTATAAACACCATTTCCCAGAGTCCCTCATGACTTCAGTAGTGAGAAGAAGCTGACTAAGCCTAAACATTTTTTAACAGCAATCTTGTCTTACAACACCAAGGGGATTTGCCATGTATCTGGGGCTTTATAAAACCATATGAACATGCTGAAAGAATTAAAGTCCTTTAAAAAAGCGAAATTGATGGTGACAGTCCTTTTAGAAAACCAGTTTGTAGAATGTCAGCACAAGAGGAGTTGGGAACAGCATTAAAATAGTTTTAAAAAATACAACAGATTTGTGTTTGTTTCACACAGTTCTTCCTGAATACTGAGATTTAGAGTTAAAAGACAAAACAGAGGGAAAAAAATCTCCCAAACTGAATTCACCACCAATTAAAAAGAACTCTTCCCCAAGCACCCCACAACTCAAAGCCCCTTCAGACATATCACTCATCTGAGATCTCCCATAAAACACAGAGCATTCTTTACCCAACCATTCCAGATTTATTTTTAATAAAGCTTAGTCTACTTCACATTGAGGATAATTCAGTTAATCCTATCAAAAGTTTCTATGTAGCAGCACATGAGCTGTAGCATATGGTATAGTATATGGCCAACAAAGCTTGGCTAGGCTGAGTATAGGGGGGACACGTTTATAACTGTAAGCATAAGAATGAAAGTAACATCATGCTTAAGTCAGCTATGTTGCCTCCCATGGAATGATAAAGGAGTGGTTTGGTACTGCAAATGCTGGTAAAACAACTGGAGATAAACCTACAGAATATGGATCTTCATCTCGCCAGGTTGCAAGAGCTCTGGCTCTGATTCACAAGAAGAGCACTTGAAGTTGAGCAGATTCCTGCTAATTCCAGCAGAAGTAGTCAATGCTCTGCAAGACTGAACCTCTGACCCAGAATTAGAACACAAGAAAAAATTAAAGAAAGATCCAAGACTGGCACACAGCTTAAAACAGCAGCACTGTGCCGTCTGTTTGCTGTACTAAAACAGTCAGTAGAACTGCTGCTAGAAGTGCAAAGAGGAAGCACATTAAGCACAATGTAATAATTTCATGCTTATGGATGTTCATGCAGAACATGACTCAAGCACTGAAACACAAAGTACCTAAAAAGCCAACAAAAATTTACTAACTTGTTTTACTGTTTTGAAATCTAACAAAGAAAGAATATGCATGTAAAAAACAAAAAACAAAAAACCCCAAACAAACATAGAACTCCAATCCAACTAACAAATACTGCTACTTAAATAATTATGGAGAAGTTTTTTCAAGAACTAATTTACCTGAGCTGCTATCTTGATTACGCTTTGCAGCAGCAGCATCCAAATTTTACTACATTAAACAAATGCCAGCATTCAACTGCAGGAAGAAAATGTAGGTAAGGAAAACAAAATCTGGTGCATAATTTTACGTAATACAGAGGAAGAAAGTAATCTAGAACTTGATGCAGAGTTCTTTTGTGGTTCAAACTGAAGCAAGGTCCTTTTATGCAAATAAGTAAAGTACCCATTTAAATGACAAGAAGTAAAACCAGTGTTAAAAGAAGACTTGCACAAATTGCTTGCCTTGCAGAAAGCATCTCTGTTTTTCTCCTTTTGGGATCAGATGAGACAGAACAAACCCGGTGATGGTGACTCTCAATCCAGAGAGGAGGAAAAAAATAGGAAAAAATATCAACTAATTCCTGTAAACTTTCTAAAATAACGTTGATTTACTTAGCCATGCCCTGTCACTATAAAAGATACTCTGTCTTATAGCTTACAGCACAGTGTGGAAGTATCTGAGTATCCTTCACCATACCTGTGCTATTAGGAGTGATCTACCTGTGACACGATAGGGCACAATATAAGCTGATTTATCCTTCCAGTAACTGGAAGTTATGGCAAGTAATGGCAAGCTGGAGCAATAAAACAGAATATAAAGGGGGATGGCAACAGGTCACAAAAGAGAAAGTCTTCGGCCAGCATGAAATTACTGGTGGGGTTTGTCATTATCAGCCTTAAGAATCAGTACAGGCATTTTCTATAATGTCAAAAATATTGCAAACAAGCTGAAGAAAGGTTGTGATGGCTTAAAGGGGAGAAACATTAGTACAGAGGACTCATGTTAGAAAGAAACAACCAGTTCAACATGAAGGCAGCCATCATGGAGGAGAGTTGAGAGTCAAGAGAAAAAAGCTTGAGAAAATTCACTTAAAGACTGGAAGCAAAAGGCTCACTGTATTTTTAAACAACTGGTCTAAAGAAGAACCTGGAGGTACCAGTTCCTCACAGGTGACTGTGAATCAGAAGTGTGATGCAACCATGAAGGACAACACAGTATGCGTAGGATGAGGTGTTTCCAGCCAAAGTAGGGGAATATTACTGCTAGTGTATGAGACACTGATTGCTGTGACTTTTTTTCGAATACTGTGTAGTATTTAAATACTACTCTTGGTAGTGGTTGCTAAAAGAAAACAAACTGGAATTGGAGCAGACACAGAGAAACCTTCAAGGATGGTCAGGGGATGCAGCAACATCTTATAAGGACACAAGGATGAATTATGGTTGTTTAGTCAACCATACTAAAACCTGGGGGGTGATATAACCATGTGCTATACAGTCACCTGGGAGAAGATGTTACAGCATCACTAAAGGAAGGAGCTATTTGAGTAAAGACCAATGGTATAAGAGCAGATGGACCTAAGCTTGCCAAAAATGCCAATACAGTGGGAGGTTAGGAGAAAATCCCCAACTATAAGATCAGGCAGGTTTGGGACTTCTGTACAGTGAGATTAGCTGGGGCTAAACATCTTGATGAATTTTAATGTGTGATTAATGAAAAGGGTTTCACAATGTGGTACCTGCACCAGAGATGAAGCACAGGTATCTTGCAACTTGCTGTTAACAGCATGGCTATAACATGAACATCAGCATCTGGTAATACTCTTATTCTTCTTAACATTTAATATCTTAAATTTATATCTTACTTTTCAACCCATAGGATCCCAAAGCACTTAAAAATCCAATTGATGTGCAATCTGTGAAGAGAGGGTTTCATTCACTGCAGAAATAGAGCACAGGTGAGAGGCAGCAGCTGTTTAAAGTGTGGTTATACTCAAACTATGAAGAATTGTTTACATTTTATAATAGAGAAGACAAAGTGGTCTTTTGGGGGAGAAAGTATTTTCACTGGAAAAATGTAAGTACTCTCTGTATTTCCTATTTTCTTCTCCAGGCAGGAGTTCTGCTGTTGATGTCATGGAGGGACCAAGGTGCAACAATTCTAGTAGAATGAAAGAAAAAATATTTCCCCTGTTCACGCTTCTACTACCCATGAAAATAATTCTGTTATGTGTAATGTTGCAAACCCATCACTGCCCTCTCATTTTAAAGACTCTCCTGCCTTCTTTAGGGACATTACCTCAGGAGATTCATTAGGACTTGATCAAATTAACTCCTCAAAATCGAAGAGGATACTAAAGTATGGTTGTGCAGGATCCCCCAATGGGTGGGACAACTTCTGGATACCTTCCCTGAAATGCATGAAAACCCAAAAAAATCAGAATGGACCTTTGCAGGCCACATACAAAGGCTTGGCCAGCTGTCAAACCCAAACCTTCAAAAATTATGAGACTGTCTTATGAGTAGAATGATGGCATGGTCCCTTCACCTTGTCTTTGGTATTGTTTTGATTTGGAAAACAGTCGGGACAGCACATTGGTCATCCATTATCAGGTATAAGTGAACAAAGGTATATTAAAATCAGGTCTCTGTAAAAAGAAATCCCAGTGCAATTGTGGTTCTCTACAGCTATAAACCAGAAGCAACATATAGAATCTGAAAGGAGAGGACTATTGTTACTGGTAACACCTGAAACAACAGGCAAATTACTAGCTGTCATATGTTCAAGACCTATCATTCTGGAAGCTGCAAAATAAGCAGCAAAAACTACAAAAAAGAAAAACTCTTCTCGAAGAGTTTACAGCAAAAGCTCAGCATACTTGAATGTTCAGAGCAATCTGAAATCCAGATAAGGAGAAATCAATGCCATAACAAACTTGGAAATAACTTTCTAAAAATAAGCCAGATAAGGAAATTTCCCTTTTAATTGTAAGGAATGACAGTTTCTCTACAGGACAGCTGGAGTAGTCATAGATGTGTCGCTTCCATGGCTTTTTTATTTTTTTCCCCCTTTATTCTGCATTCCATAGTTCCGAATGGAGAAGTCATTTACAGGTCACACCGCTGCCTCTGGCGCTACTTAAACAATTTTTAAAAATGTATCTTCACACTGGCAACACGCACAACCCGTGTAGGTTGGATTTCCACGAGCAGTTGTTATCTGAGCCCCCCACTACCGCCCCGACCCCCCATCCACTTCCTTCTCCCGGCTCCCGCGCTCCCGAGGCTGCCTGGGCTCGGCTGCCTGGCTGTCACAGCACCGCCGCGGGGCTTGGGGAAATTTTAGACAAGCTCACTCGTTTCCAGGAGGTTCTCCTCCCAGTGAGTGCGTGCCCCCGAGATGACTCCAAGGTATCGGCTCACCTGAAGCATCTGACATGGGCTTCTTCGTAAGCAGCAGTAGTTTATAGGAGGCCCATCAGGATGGTACTAAGCACAATGTCACTCAGCAGATTAACCAAGAAAACTTCTTACAGGAAAAGCACTTGCTTGTTTTGGGCTGTTGGTGGGCTCAGCTTCCTCCCATCACAGAGCTGCCTTGTCCAGCCTGTCACAAAGGCAGCCCAGCAATGTCCCAGCAGCCCTGGGGCACACGTGCCCACCCACACCTCCTTTTTCTCTTCCTATCAGGACATTGGGTGAAAAGCTGCACCCCTCCACCTTGTGCATTGGAAAGGTCCCTCTTGCTCCCTGGCCCCTCTTTGTACCAGCCTAGGTGAAACAGATGAAGACTGGGACATGGCGGCTCCATCCCTGGCTCCCAGGTGCCTCCCCAGGGTGTTATTTCTCCATATTAACTTGGCTGCTGCTAAATGAGAACTGTGGACTGTTTAGAAAGCTCTAGCCCTCCAGTATTTTACAGCCAGGACTCAAAACCAGCAGGATTTGGGCAGCTTTGCCAGGTGTATGTGTTCTGCCACCCTGGTGAAAGTTCACCCCAGCCTGGCCAACCCAAGTGCCTTTGAAAAAACAGAAATGTGGCAGCTTGCACGTGTCCAGCAGAGACCTGATAGGGATGGATAGCTTAGAATTCTGGACAGTCCAACCCCCCCTGAAACTTCTCATGTGCTCTGGGTCTTGACTAGACAAAGCAAGCAGGTAACCCCTCTCTCAAGATATGAAGGAAAGGGCCAAACCAAGATCCTGCAATGCTTGCATTACCTAGCTTCAAGATATCTGACTTTGTACCTTAATAAAGTTCCTTTAACTCATGTGTGGTTTCTATTTTTTTCTATTTCTGTTTTTCTAGTGTATAACACTGTGTGCACAGTCAGATAGACAGACGGGCAGTTTCTGTTTCATAAAGCAGGAGATTCCTGCATGCTCTGCTTGCATTAAAGAGAATCCATATTCAGGAATTAACTGGCAGACAACTCAGTTTGTTGGTTTGTAATATAACTGGGTTGCAAGGGGAAGATAGGAAATCAGTGATTTTGCCTAAGGGAGCAATCTTAAATATAAAAAGAAGAGAGGGAAAAACAGAGTAAGAGCCTTTAAAACAAACCCTTCATTTTTGAACTAGAAAAAGAGAAGTAATCCCAAACCATAAATTACTGAAGCATGTGAATACTACTTAAACATATTTTAAAATTTTTAAAATTAAATACCTTTAAACAGGTTTTGCATGGTGTAGCACCATTGATGTCAGCAGAATAATTTCCAAGTTATAAATTTGTTAACGTAAGGTTAGTGCAAGGTTGCAGTACAGTGGATGAGAATTGCTTTGAAAGTACAGTACGAGATGGAAGACTGCATGCTAATGCTGAATAATCTACTAGGAGACTATTTGCTTTCTGCCTACACAGCCAAGCTACATATTAATTAATGCTACCACAGAGACTGTCATCTCCTAAGGCATAAAGCAGAACAGTAATATTATAACATTAAAAATAATTAATATTCTCTCTTATGAATATTGTTCAAATAAAAGGATGTTATTTTAATACACATTTACCAAGACTGTGTAAGATACAAAGTTCCTATTTTACTTTGCTGTTCTTTTGCCAAACACAGACAATGATTAGTAAATACCTTTGAGCTGATGAATAAAGATAGGGGGTTAAATCTTTAAAAAGCAATAGCAGCCTCTTCAGAAATTCAGTTTGGCTGTAGTTCAAAAGCCAATGTAAACAGCCTGGACACCCATCTTAAACAAGGTTTATTCACACTTCCAGTCAATAGGAGTTGATGAAACAGTCTTTAACAGTCTGGTTTGGCCTTCTCAGATAGACACACACCGTGTCAGTTGTTAAATAATACAGCAGCAGCCTTAGCTGAGGCAGGGGCAGGAAGCACCTCTGTACCACAGGCAGGTGTTTTACAGCAGTTGGCCTGGCTGCCTCAAGTCCTTCATGGCTTTGGGTAGCTGCAGGAACACTTCCAGCTCTTGCATACTCCTACACTGAACCAATGAAACGACATCCAAAGTAAAACATCAGCAGCAATACTGAACACTGGGAAAACTCCCAAGAGTCTAGCTGGACCGTGACTCAGCTCCAGATCCATGAGGTGATGGCTGAGCACGGGACAAATACTAGGTCACAGAAACAAAATTAAGAATGGCAAGTGGAACAGAGGCTCTAAGCTCAGTTGTTACCTATGTAAACTAGGGCTGAATTTATTACTTAGGAACGAGGAAGGAGGTGGAAGGACTGTGTCTCCACCACTGCAACAACAAACAGAACTGGGAGCAGCATATTGACCTTACAGGGGAAAACATGCACAGGGGCATAGAGCAGAGGGCATTCTGGTAGGCTGGCATGCTCATAGAAGTAATGCAGGAATTAAAAATATATAGGCAAGAAAACACTGGGTTATGCAAAGTGCAAGGGTAAAGCAAAAGAACAAATACCTGATGCTGATGCCATGGGAGTAAAAAGCAAACCCTGGAAGAGTTGCACAGCAAGATAAACTGAAGAAGGGCCAGGCTCGTATGACTTTTTATGTTATAATTTTTGCATGGTGACAATGACATTTAAGATAAAAGGTAGTAGTAGTCACAACACTACTACTAGTGAATCCCTCACTACAAGACAGACATTGAGGCTCTGGAGCGTGTCCAAAGAAGGGCAACAAAGATGGTGAAAGGTCTAGAGCACAAGTCTTATGAGAAGCAGCTGAGGGAACTGGGGCTGTTTAGTCTGGAGTAAAGGAAGCTGAGGGGAGACTTTATCCCTCTCTACAACTACCTGTTGTAGTGAGGTTGGGCTTGGTGTCTTCTCCCAAGTTACAAGTGATAAAACAAGAGTAAATGGCCTCAAGTTGTGCCAGTGGATGTTTAGATTGGGTATTAGGAAAAATTTGTTCACTGAAAGGGTTGTCAGGCACTGGAACGGGCTGCCTAGGGAAGTGGTGGAGTCACCATGTCTGGAGGTATTTAAAAGATGTGTAGATGTGGTACTTAGGGACATAGTCTAGTGGTGGGCTTGGCAGTGTGCTGGGTTAACAGTTGTCCTTGATGATCTTAAAATGGTCCTATGATTCTATAACAGTACATGTAAATGCAGCACTTTGAGAAAATCAGAGGATTTCTATACAAAGGATATCTTGAGAACAACCAAAACTGGAAGATCTGATATGCCGATAACGTTGTAGAGGTCAGGATGCTGGAATATGGTGAAAATGAAAAGACATTGTCCACAAAAAAAATCATTCAGAGGAATATAAAGGACTCAAAAATGCAGGAAAAATAATTAACTAATAAAGGAAAGACTAGGAAAAACCCAAAACTGATCCCACAGGTTTGAAAAAGCCAATAGTGTTCTTGGATCAAGAATATTACAATGCCCAGTGTGATACACTAGATCCTCAGAAATGAAAAATAAAGGGACATTTAATAAGTAGTGGATAAATACGAGGAATAATAGCATGCAATACGAAGGTTCAGAGAGGAATAAAGCTCCAAATCTGCCAGACTGCGGGAAGCAGTGGCAAGATTTCATTTCCACCCACTGCTACCACAAACAGTAATTGAAACAAACAAACAAACAACCTCCTGTTCAATTATTCAGCCCAGTTAATTTAGAGTTGTTTGTTTGTGGCAGGAGGCTCAGATCTTTTGTTGATATAACTGAAATCATGCCAGTTAAAGGTTAAATCCTGCCTGCTAGACATAACCTGGAGTGTGGAGAATCATGTTACATGTCTCAGAGAAAATTCAGGCCTCCAAACAGCCCTCAGAGATCCCACAACTGGTAAGGACAATTCATACTCTGCTGCACTCTCCTCCTGAATTCAGGCTGCAGCCCCTGCTTCAGGAATGTCATGATCCCAGATCTCTCTGGAGCCTCAAGATCTCACATCTCTTGCAGTGCAGGGACAGTAGATTCTCCTGACACTTTAATGGTTAAAATCAGTTTATTTTTGCATTTCCTCCACTGCATTTTAGTGTGGCCCTAAGTTACCATCCTGACTTATTTTCTCTTCCTCATCTCTTCAGTAGGTAACTGTAAACTGCATTTGCTGAACATTGGCCAAAAATAAATATGTCAGAATTATATTCAATAATGTTTTTGCTTGAAGCATCATGCCTTGCCTTATCAAGGATATCAAGTTCCTACTTAGTAATTTCCCATTTCCAGTTACAGACTTCTGATGCATATCTGCTTTTTGCACTGAGGTATGTTTTGGTGACTACACCTCAGTTTTCTTGCAAGTTGCTAAAAAAAGCAAAGAATATCTGACCCTGTCTAGCAGAGTCACCTCATTCTGGTGAGTTGTCCACCTGAGAAACCTCCTTGAAGACAAAAGGACAACTCCCATATTTTCACGATGGACTTGTTAGTGGGCATGATTCACCATTTCCTCATTCCATCTTTATGTCAATGCAATTAAGTCAATGGGGGTTACATCAAGATAAAACTGGAAACCATAATGCAAAGGTGAGTCAGATCCCACATACTACAAAATGTAAAAGGACTGTTTCATAGCAGGATGACGAGAATTTGGAACTTGCTTATCAGAAAACATGGGCTTCAAAATGATTCCTGATCATTTTGGAAATGCCATTACAAAATCATGATAGTTCTATTGTTAGTCAGATCACAATTGGGCAGGAAACGTGCCAATGCAAACCTCCTGAAAGATCATCTTTACTCTCGAACAATGAATTGGTCTTCCAGAGGGAAAAAAAAATACAAGATTGACAATGGACTACATTGTTCTTTGATGTTGCGGCATGGACAAATCACAGGTGTATTACGTAAATACCTGTCAAACTGACAATTAATATCAATTAGGCTTTAATCTGACATATTACATTGGGTGCAGCAAATGCAAAATCTGTTCAAAATAGATCATAGATATGTACCCTTCAATTAAACACGAGGGAGGAGGAAATTCTACTCTCTGGGAAAGCACAACATTTAACTCCTGAACTACTAGAAATCTCTATGGATGAGATTTATCCTTATGAAGGTGGCCAGTCTGAAACTATTTTGAATCCTAGCAATTTCAAAAGTGTAAGTGGCATTTAAGTAGTCAGAAGGAGCTGTTCTTCCTCTCTACATACACACATACACA
Source organism: Aegotheles bennettii (assembly GCA_013398125.1). Classification (NCBI taxonomy): domain Eukaryota; kingdom Metazoa; phylum Chordata; class Aves; order Caprimulgiformes; family Aegothelidae; genus Aegotheles; species Aegotheles bennettii. Next base: position 111,591 of record VZRW01013126.1, read on the forward strand.
AGTGCAGAGTGTTTATCAGCTTCTCTCCTTGACACATAAAGTGTCCAGAGTAGAGGAAATAAGAGAGAAATCTCTCTGAATCAGACTTCCTGAAACAATCATGTTGGAGTAAGAAAGTAAGAGAGTAGTCACAAAGCTACACAGGAGATGAAAACAGGCATTGTCATGGTGTGTCTCAGAGCTGCAAAATGGACTAGAAGAATATACATCTCTTGGTGTACATCTCTTGGGTACAACATCAATCAGATCCCTAAAACACTACAATCAAAATGGCAATACAGTAATCTCTCCTCAAAGGGAGAAACTGCAAATACATCACTAAAATTGACTCAGAATTTATTCTACAATGAAGTGTCCTGGAGTTAATCAGACACAAAAATAAAGCACACAGTAGCTAGATTCTCAGCAAGATTCTCAACCACACTACAGTTGCTGTCATGACTTAATACCTCAAAACCTCAAAAGAAAGCAGACATGACTACAATATTTTGTGGCATATGACGAATATATAAATGAAGCAAAAAGCACATTACTTGCCCTCCTGGAGAAAGCATCTAACCTGTGCAATACTATTTCTATGGTTTCACATCTTTCCTTCACATACATTGCACCTACCTCCCCACTTCGAGTAAATATTTTCATTTTATTTATTACCACATGTATTGCCTGCAAAATAGGATGCCATCTCAATTTTTACACAGCACTATTTTTTTTATGCTGTGTAAAACTTTTCTTATTCACGGACCTTTCAGAGAGCTGCTGAAAGAAAATGCTCACATAACCTCTCATTAGTCCTGAAATATGCAGATAGGATAGTGTCTCTTGCCAGCTACCAACATAAGCTAAAAATTTCATTGATTTGACATCCCACTAGCCATGCCTCAAATTCATATGAGGTTTGCAAATGCAAACATTCATCAGGATGCCTTTAAATCAGCTGATATGCTCTGTAACAGAGATTTGCAAAAGAATTACACTTTTAAATAACTCTCATTTAATAAACATTAAACATAATCTCAATAATTTTAACCAGAGCTGAACTAATGAATATTATTGAACATCTCCCCTTTCATCTGAGAACATAAACACCTACTCTTCCACCCCATGATTTCATACTCTGAGGTGATGCTACACATTGCTTTCTGAACCCAAAGATGGGAATGACTCTGTAACTCTCAGCTCAGAAGGAGTGAAAGGGAAAATATGAGGGAAATATGTAATAGCTTTATTTTCAATTTAAAAGAAGAAGGAAAAAAGGAATTTTACTCCTGGCAACTAATTGCTAGTATTTATTAGGTAAAAAAATAGATTTAAAAATGGAGTAAAATAAGAACTTCACACCTGAACAAAAAAGCCACTGCTGTTCAAGAATAGAGGACTCAGCCTTTATTGTGGAAATACAAAACTGAAAATATGAGTTCTGCTCTCTTTGCTTCTGCAGTTAAGTACTTTTGACTTTGGTGACCTCTTTATGTGAAGGAAGTAAAGAAGAATTCAATAATTCCCATGGCTGTCTCTGTAGAGGTTTAACTCATGTCATGGGTAACTCAGATAATGCTTGCTCTGACAGAGATGTCAACAATATTATGTTATAAATTCTTGTTCCACTGCTTTAGGTACATAAAGGCTTTCATTCACCTTTACAATACACCTTCTACTGCTGCCATATGGCACATTATCTGTGATGAAACATTCAGGAGCAAGAAAATCCCTCTCCCTTCTTCTACTTGGCATTCCTAACTTTGTAGATGACATTCAGTAAGGTAGAATACCTACTGAGATATTAATTTTTTTGCCTTTTTTTGTTGTGAAGCTGCGGGATATCCACACAGCCCTCAAGGGAACAAGCCTGAGCCCCTTGCACCTCTGAATAGAAACAGCATTGGGGTAATCCTTGGTACCACCTTTTGGAGACTTCTCTACTGCAGCCTTTGAAAAGCAACGGGAGAAGCTTTTCATTTCACTTTGTATTTTCACAAAGCATTTCAAGCTGCTGTCCTAACATGTCTGAGTGAAGCAGGAGGAGGCCTCCTGCCAGAGAGTTCCCCTGCGGTATGTAGCCGCCCGCCGCTCCCTGCTCCAGGGCCGCATCGACATAGTCAGGTGGCTGGCTGCTGCCTGCCAACAGCATGCACTCCTCCCAGGGCTCAGAGATCAATGTGAGGACAAGGAAGGAGAAACAGGTCATCACTTAGGTCTGTCATAAATTCATCTGTATAAGGAAAAAAAAAGATGAGGATAAGAGGGAGAAGAGGGAGAAGGAAGGAGAGAAAGGGAGAAGGAAGGAGAGAAAGGGAGAAGGAAGGAGAAAAAGGGAGAAGGAAGGAGAAAAAGGGAGAAGGAAGGAGAAAAAGGGAGAAGGAAGGAGAAAAAGGGAGAAGGAAAAAAAGGGAGACAGAAAAATGAGAAAGGAAAAAGAAAAAGGGAAAAGGGAAAAAACAGAAAAAGAAAAAAAAAGAAGCAAAAGGACTTTTATAGGAACAGACATGTCTTAGAGTCCCTTTTAAAGAAAAAGCACATTCAAATAAACAGTGAGACACCTAACAGGCTTATGCATAAATATGAACGGCTCTAGTTAATCTCAGGGTCCCAGACCTGGTCACTAAGGTCACCTAAAGTTAATGACCATATTTTCAGTAAGAGTAGCAGCAACTATGTCTACAGTATTCCCGAAATCCTTACTTTTCCAAAGCCATCATTATTTCTTTTTCTGTCCTCTGCCTCTCGGTATTATTTTCCAGTATGATGACTATGCTGTTACTGATCAAAGTTGCATAAAAAAAAAAAAGCAAGCTAAGCCACATGTACTTTATGACCTTAAGATGTTAAATGAAGAGAAGTTACATGATACTGCACTCTGAAAGCAGTCGGATGGAAACAAAACTCAAAGTTTTGATACGTTTGTTAGAGCGATGTACAGCATCATATATACCTATTATTGCTGAGTAGTTCCATGGCCAAAAAGTAACCTGAGGAGGATTCATGCCACATGAAATATGAGCACAAGTCTAGGTAATATCCACCCTTCCTCTCCATGAAGAATGGAAGTTCTGGGATTCCCAAAGGCTCTTGAATTTTGCTAGTGAGCCGAGAGTCCAAAGCAAATGGCATTCCCAGAAAACGCTCACAACACAGGACAGACAGTCTGGCCTGATGCCATTCCCTCCCAGTTCCAGATACAGTGCAGTGTCATGACTGTGGCTGAGGTATGCCATACACCAGCTGTTGATGGTAACACACGGAGAGAGCAGTGGGCAGGTCTGTCACAAGAAGGAAAGAGAGGATTTGATAACTTTGAGGGGATTAGGAAAGGGATTTTTCTGGGCAAAACAGATCAGGGTATACTTGTCACCAGTGCACCAGAAACACAGCCAGCTCCTTGGATCAATACTGTGATACTGTGTGGCCATTGTCACCACATTATCAGTATGTGACAACACAACGCAAGGACATGAGCAACACAACACACCTGACTGACCTCACCTTAGTGTGAATTACTGCATTTATATAGCTTCTTTTTGGCTGTAGTGTTCAGCTACTGGGTCTGTCAGGCATGAACTACATGTATAATGGTTAATCAAAAACATCAACAGTCCAACATGGATGTTCTTTTATGTACCTTTCCACAAGCTATGACATGTATATCACCTGGGTTATAACTCATAACTTCGTCGCTGACTTTCCCAGTTTAACAAGGGAAATCTGCAAGAACTGCCCTAACACATTTTGAACAAGAGGTGCTCCTGCTTATCTCAGCATTCCCCAAGAGCAGCTGGCACTGCTTCTGCAGAGATGTGCTGCACCTAGAGGCAAGGTAGCCATCTTATTGGAAACAAAGCTGCATTTTCCTTTGCATTGTCTTTTCCTGCAAAAAACTCAATCAATTGTAACATTCTTAGCACCCAATGCCAGGACTATTGATTTTCTTTTAGCTGACATAAACTAACCAAGTTATTATATAATTTTTGACTGTACAGATCTAAGGACATGATGTAAAATGAAGGATTTAAAGTAGTTCATAGATTGCCATCCACAAAGCTGAGCAGTGGTTCCCAATAGTGGATCCTAGTAGCTAACTGAAATATATTCACCTAAACCACTTTCACATTCGAAAAAGGAATTTGAAAGGAAACATGGTTAAAGTTGTTATAATTAAGTTCCCTTTAAACATATTTAAAATACACTACTAGGTAATCTTGAGCTACTTAACTGGTACCACCAGTTCAAACTATCACCTCTTCTGTGGTTTTGCATGCATACCCCACATCCCTCCAAAGCTTTTAACCTTTTACTAGTTATTATTTTAGAGGAATGTGATACATAAATTTAAACATGTCAGACACAGTGTTCAACACTCCTAATGATCTATTACCCTCATATTATTGAAGTCCCTGAGGAAGTTTGGCAGACGTCATTCAGTCATCAAGCTATCATTACTATGTTTTAGCTTTAATCTAAAGTGCCTAAGAGTTTTGTGCTTCTTAATTCATATTCTATCACTCTTAGGGGGAAAAGAAAGGGTGGGAGAAATGGATGGAAATAGTTCACCTTAACTGGCCTACAGTTTGTCATATTTGGGGAACAGATTTTGGTTTTCCAAACTGGACTACTTGTTTTTGGTTTATCTATAAATGTATTTCCCTTAAAGTTCTAGTGATATCTTGGTAATTTATTTAATATACATCTGGATTACCTTATGAGAAAAATCACATACTATGGTCACACAAAGGACTTCAAAAAACAACGGTTATGATCCAAATCTTCCCAATATATGAAAAGAAGTGCAAAGTTAACAGCTTAAGACTCTGTCTTGCCATATCAGCTTCTGATTATCTCTCCCGAGCAATTCAGAGGCATAACAGTATGGCTTTATGATTACCTCTCTGTTTGGGTACTTTGCTGCCTCTGTTAAAGACAAGATTCAGACTGTTTGCTGTAAGCAATAATACCTCAAGTCATGATACAGGATGTCTATTTTCCAGTATCTTAAATTCAGCCGGGCCAATGTGGATATGCATGAGCCCAGTTGTACTTCTGTGAGCTGGAACATGTCCAATTCACAATGAAACTGCATCTTAACTTAAGACAGGTTAAGTGTCTAAACAAAAGGGCCCTCATGCCCTATGGCTTATACGCACCATGGGCGTGTGCTGACCAACCTGAACCCAGAACACAGCAGTTGCTGTGGCCACAAGGGATGATATTCAGGTTTTGTGCAACAGCTGAGCAGTTACAACACATATCAAAAGACATGGGAGACCTGGGTTCATTTCCCTTAACTTTCCAGGTAACTTTTCAGTGGGAAACAATTTTTTCATATCTAACTTAAACCATTTTTGCTGCAATTTAGGCTGTTATTTTTTGTCCCATTGAGTCAATCCAGAGAACAGCCTATTCCTTCCCCCTTTATAGCATCCTTCTACTTATTGAAAGACTTACATTGCTTCCTTCTGTACTCAAGAAATCAGTAACCCCATCTTTCTTTACAATTTATGCTTTCTAACCTTTCAACTGTGTTACTTTCCCTGAGTCAATCAACCTTGCATCCTTCTGCAAAGTGGTCCACAAAACCAGACCCCATCCTGTGCCTTGCCAGTGCTGAGTAGAAGGATCACTTCACCTTTTAGACACAATGTTCCTGTTCATCAGTTTCTGTAGGTTATCTACTTTTCCACAATAGTGTGATGACACTGACAAGTTGTATGTGGAAACTAAACTCTTTCCTGGAAAATAAGCTCCTGTTTTTCACCCTGTATTGGCAGAGTTGACATCTCCTCCTTAAGTACAGCACTCTGCATGCGTTCTCATTGAATCATACCCTATTCATGTCAGACCATTTCTCCAGTAGGCAAGATCACTTTGAACTCTGAGTCCTCCCAGGTTAGTTTCAGGTGGCTTTCTGGACTTGAATGTCAAGCTAATCCCATCTAACACTCTTCAGGTTCAACAAATATGCTGCTTATCCCGTCACTCTGAAAATACTGAAGAGACTTTTGTAAAACCCCATCTGAAACTTGTTTGTAGGTTGGAACTCTATACAAAGGCAGAGTATTGCTAAATATTTCTTTGTATAGATCTACTTTAAGATAATACAACTTCTTCAGTAAATCCTCTCCCAACCTACACCCTCCCCTAATCACAAATGAGTCAGGATGCCACTTAGTCAACCAAAAAACAGATTCTGGCAATAAGAGAAAAGATGTATTTTTTCTGGATGGAGAACATTCCTATGCAGGGTAGAAAGCTAAGTCAACAAAATCGTACAAAAGCACAGCTCTTGCCCACAACTACCCTTTATATGCAGACAATTGACACCAGGGTGTGATTTTTGGGAACGGCCCATTGGATTTGGCTCCCAGCTGAGCCCAATGAGGTACAAACACCGTTCACGCACCCCATCTTCCAGAGCAGCATACAAACAGGCAATGCTTCACAGATCCTCCCTTGCACCATCACTTCCTTTCAAACAACTGTCTCTTGAGACACATACACTTCTCAAAGCAAAATAATGCACTGAGCATTGATGGTCTCTTCCCATGTCCATTGCAGATAATGACAGGGTTCCCACTCTCCTGACAGAGAAGTTCATAGGAGCCAGTAAAGATTGCAATCCAAGTAGAAAGAACAAGGCTGGTTGTATATTAAAGACCAGCTTGAACTCCACCTGCATTAATTAGAAAGGGTATGCTATAAGGGAAAGAGCAAAATCCAAGCACAAGCTGCTTTCCAGCAGGAAACTGTGTAAGTTATGAGGATCCTTGGGGGTCTTATGGTTTCCAGTACATTTTATAATGATTTAATTAATTGGAAATTAAAGATAATGGAGACCTGTTATTTGAATTCCTGAAAATTGTAGAAAAGAAATTAAAATACTGGGTTGGATTTTTTTTCCTTAGGTTGATCGGTCTGAGGCAGTCTTTTAAGGTTGCCTCCAACATCCTTCCAAGTCTTTTTTTTTGGGGGGGACAGGGTTAAAATACTGCATTTGTATTTTCAAATCAGTCAGAAAGTACTATAGGACTAGATTATTGGGAGCTGAGGCCTATCTGGGGCCATAGAGAACTTATTCACATGGAGTGCCATTTTGCCATAAAGGAATATAATTTACATTTTACTACAATACTTCCTGTTTGTCCCTTCATATGTCACATTACTTTTGTCTGCTTTCATATCACAGGTGCTTTAGGATGAAGACATTCCTTACTTCTGCCTTGTGTGGTGCCAAATACATTGCTGGTACTTAAAAAAATATAGCAGTAATACAGGCTCATTATCATGCAATTTAAGCCCTGGCAATCTATAACTGATCCAGGAAAGCCAACTTTTTCTGACACTATCTGTGCTATCTGGGGAGGGACTGTGCTAATACCTTCCATGTGTGTTAAAACAGCCCTTCTAAGAAGGTTTTCATGCTGGCTCTGAATCTGACTTCACATACCCCATTTCACACTGATGTAACTGTTTTCTTCAGTCCAGTTGCACTTCATACACAGCCTTCTCCCAGTGACCGTTCACGAGCCACAGTGAAGATCTGAACCATTGCTTCTTGGGCCAGTGTGAACAAGCCTTATATGACTTTATTTTTAATTTTTTTTTCTTTTAATAATAGATGCTGCAGTTTAGTGATTACTTTCCAAACACTGGCTTCCTACTTCCCCCACAGCCTGAAGAAATTTGCCATTTTTCTATTATTCCACTTCCCACTCGCTGCATTGGCAATTTAGGCAAATTTTTGTCTTTGTGGTATTTAATTTAAACAACTGGAAATGGGTTTGTGCTGTGTGGATTCTGCTGGAGCACAAACATGTTTGCAAGAAAACAGGCTTTGCAGTGCTTTGGGTGCCCTGCAGCCACAGACTCCTGAGACAGGAAATCACAGCATTAACCTGATGATCAAGCTACAGGCAGCAGCATCCATGTGCCACAAGACTCCTGGTATTCTAAGTGAAAGGCAGAGGCAATGAAAATATATTAAAATACAACAATCTGGCAAGCCAGAAGAAATTTATCTCATGCCTTTTTGTCGATATGCACATAAAGAGATGCATACAGACTTATACAGGCAAAAAACCCCACATTCTGTATGTAAACAAATAGGGATAATATAAATACAAATACATTTCTGACTCTCAAAGAAAAAACCTGCATTCTGAACTGATTCATATTACCTTGGGGTGTGACAACATATAATTTAATAGCAGTATAAAGTGATACATGCTCTGAAGGGGCTATGCTCACAAGAAAAGCTGCTTTTGGAGTCCGTCGCATGCATTACATCACTCGTGGCCACATGTGAAAGTTATTTGTGTATGTACTCTGAAACAAAATAAGGGGGGTAGACAAAGAGATATTCCTCCCACACCCTGCATGCCAGAATCTCGTTTCCTATCCTCAGCTGGTGCTCAAGGGCCTGACTCCAGCAATAACAGCCTCCCACTGAGATTAAAGCCCTGGCAAACACAGCTTATCTTGGTTAATGTATACTTAAGTTTTGTGTGTATTATACATACATATATTTACATACATAGGCGCACACACACATATGTATATATTTATATCTCTCTCTCCTTCTACTGACACACATATTGTGTTTATACACATTTATAAATATGATATGTAAGAAATCTTCTGCAGAGAGGAAATAGTCCCCGGGTGGGAAAACACGAGTAAATCTGAGCCTAAGGTGATATGAAATTTGACTTCAGCTGCTGCCCCCAACTCCCTACAACATGATGGACACAACGGCTCTCGGGCATCTCTGGCTCCCTCCCACAGGGAACGCTGGGCTCCTGCTGTGGACCTGTGGCTCTCACCTGGCTGCTCTCTCCAGTGCTGTGCTGAGACTGCCATAAAGCCCAAAAGGCTCAGAGACCTACAGCAACCCAGGCAACAGACCACATTTTTGTGGGATCATCGAGCAACTGTGCCTGAAGTAGACAGGATAGACCCTGAGGATGTTGCTTGGTGTCTGGTTTGTTCAGGGTTTCTTTAATTTCCCCATGGGGACAATCATATTGGTAAATGTGGTTCACTTGATGATCCTCTAAGTTTAAATTAGTCTGGGCAGACATATTTAACAAGGGAAAAAACAAGAGAAAATGATCAAAATTTTGTGGATCATGAACACTTTGTGGACTGTGGCCAGAAGATTGAGTTGGACACGATGAGCTCTGCTAGCAAATGATAATTCATTAGAAGCATAAAAATATTGGTACATGTACCTATGCATGTATCATTGCCTGCAGTGAAGGTTTTTTACTTCAGATTTGTGTCACATCTGTTGATTACCAGAGCAAATTAATTTCCCTTAAAAACTAAATGGATCTGTAAAATGCATGTATGCTGGTGTTTAGAAGATACAAACAAACCAGGAACTTTCATACAAGGAAAATGCTAAAACTGCCAATTCTTACTATTGCATCATTTTGGCACAGAAAAGGGGAAGGACGAAATGTCCGTAAATAAAAGCTGTTATTTTAAATCTACCAAAAAACTCAGGTATAAATACATACCAATGAGTCAGAAAAGTGACATGTAAGTAGGTGGAGTTTGATCATGCCCTATTTTAGGTGGGTACAAATGAGATGGAAGCAGGGAATTTAAAGCTTTTAAGTGCCCCAAATTCCAAGATCAATTTGCAGACCTGTAAAGAAGCAAGCCAAAGAAACAATGCTGGAAAGAAAAACAGCATACAGCAAGAGTATGAGCACCAGCAGAGACACCTTTCCTCCATCCACTGGCAGGATTTGTTTTCTTCCACCTTGTTGTACAACAGATTTTCTCCGTTAGTCTACAAAGGTGAACAACTAGGACAAAACCTTGTTGCTTATAATTTTTCAGTTTGTTCATGTTAGCACCTCAAGCCAGCCACGGTGCTGGGAAAAGAGACCTTTTAGCTCTGTTATAGCCAACCCTATCACTTATAAGCCCTACAGCTCTTCCATCCTTCGGGATACCCAGAATCTACTTTGAGATCAGCTCTCATGTAGAAAAGTACTGCCAAGTTAGCCTATGAAGTCATCTCTTCATATAACTTTTCACAGGGTTTCTTTAAGATTCTTTCTTAAGAATCTTCTTAAGATTCTTTAACAGCTCAAGAACTGGGCCCAGGGGAAAAGGCCACATTGTATTGAAAATTCTGACAAAGATGTGGGAAAGATGAATGGTTACATACATGGAAGCTGAATGGCAAGCATGGCACTCAGAAGCAGGCAGATTTGGTTGCACCTTCTGAAGGCTGTAGGTGTATTAAACACAGCCAGCCCTCACAGTCTGCCTCAGTCAGATCTGAATTTATTTGTACACCGCAATTCAAGGATAGCCTTAACTTTCACTCTTGATATTTGTGTTGCCCCTTGAACAGCACGTCACTCCAGGCTGAAAATGCAGATGGATACTCCTCAAACACCACCATCTTACATTGATGACTTGGATTAACCATCCAGAGGGACCTAGACAAGCTCAAGAACTGGGCCCAGGGGAACCTCATGAGGTTCAACAAGGAGAAGTGCAAGGTCCTGCACTTAGGTTGGGGCAACCCTTGGTGTCAATATCAGCGGGAGGATCAAGGTATTGAAAGCAGCCCTGTTGAGAAGGACTTGGGGATACTGGTAGATCAGATGCTGGACATGAGCCAGCTATGTGCCCTCACAGCCCAGCAGGCCAACTGAGTCCTGGGCTGCATCAAAAGAACCGTGACCAACAGATCAAGGGATGTGATTCTGCCCCTCTACTCTGCTCTGGTAAGACCCCTCCTGGAGTACCGTGTCCAGCTCTGGAGCCCTCAGCACAGGGAGGACATGGAGCTGTTGGAATGAGTCCAGAGAAGGGCCACAGAAATGATCAGAGACCTGGAACACCTGTGCTGTGAGGGAAGGCTGAGAGTTGGGGCTGTTCAGGCTGGAGAAGAGAAGGCTCCGAGGAGACTCCATTGCCACCTTTCAGTAACTAAAGAGGGACTATAAGAAGGAGGGGGACAGGTTTTTTAGCAGAGCCTGTTGTGACAGGACAAGGGTATTAAACTGGGGAAGGGTAGGTTTAGGTTAGATACAAGGAAGAAGTTTTTCACCACAAGAGTGGTAAAACTTTGGAACAGGTTGCCCAAAGAAGTGGTGGATTCCCCATCCCTGGAAGTGTTTGAGGCCAGGTTGGATGGGTCCCTGAGCAACCTGGTCTAGTGGAGGATGTCCTTGCCCATGGCAGGGAGGTTGGACTAGATGACCTGTAAGGTCCCTTCCAACTCAAGCTGTTCTGCGATTCTGTAATTTATTTCATTCTGAAAACTGAAGATCTGAGACTATTAGCACATTTAAGGAAATAATTGGATAAAAGCAGCAAGGACTAGGAGGGATGGAAATTGTCTATCCTTTAAATAAATGTTAATGTCAAAAGCAAAATGTGTGAGAGGCATACAATTGCTGCTCCTCTGGTGCAGCCTAGCCATACAAAAGACAGCTTTCAATTTTACAATGGGCTTTGCACCACCAGAGATATGAGGGAAGGGAGTGGGAGTGAGAAATGCAGCTTAGCTAACTAATGAGTTAGGGCTATCCGCTGTTTTTGGCTGAAGAGTTGTTGCTTAGTTAAATATAGCTGTTATTCTCCTGGCAGTGCAGAGATGAACACCTCATGAAATGAATTAGTGACATTCCTATGGTTTGATTTCTCATGATCTGTAAAATTTTAAAACTGATCCTAATTCCCAGATCTCAGTTTTTGTGCCAGATTCACCAGACAGGAAAATATTAATCTGCTGGGATTTTTCAAGGAATTTTCTACATCTAGGGATGCTGAGACTATGCTCTTCCAAAATCAAACAATAGCTATACTGCTCTCCTCCTTGCCCTCAAAACCACTTTTAACCTCTGCAAGTCTACAGTGCCTGTACCAGTAACTCACCAATGGCTTTGGAAGGACAGGAGTGGAGGTAAAGCCATTCCAGTTCTTTCCATTAACCCACCCATGCACAAACCCTATTTTTCTCTCTTGAGACCAACAACAACCTTCCCTTTTTGCTAGCTCTTCCTAGTGCTCAATCCAGCATGGTAAAACATTGTCTCTGCAAAATAGCAGCACTGCAACTTCATTGAGACTCCACATGAGTCCTGCTCAGGACTTTGTATCACGGATTTAACTGCCTCTTCCCTGTGCTCCCCTCATCCCAGGGAAGAATCAGAACATGCAGTGGGAGAGTGCAGCTCATCATGCATCTCTGCAGGTCAGGACTTCAAGACAAGTCCTTGCAGAACATGAAGGACAAGGTGGATGCCATACGACATACTGAATAGCTGAGGGACAGACTGAGCTCCCATTTCTGTGCTCAGAGCCTGCTTTAGAAGAGCAAATGGCCAAGTCTCTGTAGTCATGGCAATTTCTATCATCCCATGGCTACTTTGGATCTCAAACACTAGTCTGATTCCTCTGCATTATACAGAAAGGGAATAAAACTTTTGTAATAAATATGTCAGAAACTGATGGTTAACTCTTGCAAGGAGAGCACATCCAATACAACCAAGTGACACTCTGCCATCTGTGCAGCTGGGAGGAGGCACAAAGTGTTTAATGACAAGGTTCACAAAGCTCGCTCAGCCTGTGGATATTTTCCAGGAAGAAAAACCCTGAATGGGCTGTGTCAACAAAACTAGCCCAAATCCTCATGCCTGCCTTTAAAACTGAATTGAAAAACAAGTCTAAGAAGGTACAGCAATTAATACCATCTAAAGACCCACAGATCTCTTCAAAACTTGATTGTGCCTTGCTTATAGGGTGATAGTTAAATGCTGCTGTCCCCATAATATTGAGAATTGATACAAAGTGGTAGTCAGGCTGACTTTTGAGTCAAACATGCCCATCTGAAAATAATACAAAAAAACTAGCTAAAGGTTAATCCTGATAACAACATTTTGCCTCCTCAAGGCAGACATGATGTTATAAATGTAAAATTTCCAAGTTTTGTGGGGCGTGGGGGATTCCTTAAAACTGACGTATCCCTTCCCTTGGGCATTGTCAAATCTCAAACTGAACTGAGAAGCCAACACTACTCTTCCTACACTAGACAGACTCAAAAGAGAGAAGATTCTGCTGGAAACATCTATGTTAATCTCTGCCAAGAAAGCGTGTTCTCTCAAAAAGAAATGACACTCTCTATTTGCTTTGTCCCAGACCAGTAAACAAATTATTAATTTGATTATTTTTCATTATGGACATGGCACCAATCACAGCTTTGATAATAAAATTCCTTTGCACTTTGGAGTTTTTAGCTTGAGAAGCAGCAGGAAATGCACAATAAAATAGTTGGGAGCCTGTAGAGGGAATTCAGTACAACAAATACCTGGAGCAAAGATCATAATCTATTTCCCCTCCACAGAGTCAACAAAAGTAAAGACTGCCCACTTGATTGTGTCCCTTTCCTCAGGGTGAGTCAGAGAGGCAAGTCAAAGTTACTTGCTTGACAGAAAACACAGGAAGAAAGAAGAAGAAAAAAAAAGCCTGAATTTGCAGTTTGGATGGGTCATGCCTGGTGGTAGATGTGGTGGGCTGGGGGTATACGGCATTTCTTACTGTCTGACTTTGCCTGTGTTGAGGGTAAGAACCCAGAGTCCGGACCTGTTTCTGAGCAAGTCAAATTATGCTTAACCACACAGCCACACTGCCCCATCTGTGACCTCTTCTCCTAGATCTGGAAGGACCCACCCTTTCAGTGAAAGACAGTTAATTGCATCTCCACGATCATTTAGCCCAAACACTGCTAGTAAGTAGAGGCTATCAATTGTGTTGAAGTATGACTGCTGCTTTTTGTGTTCCAGATTACTATCCACCAAGGATTTCCTAATGCTGTTGGACTCCAGCCCATATATGCAAAGACAATCTGAAGTGTTAAATGAGATGCTTGAATTGAATTGTAGCTCTTGCTATGGCCAATGCAGATCATTTCCACTGAGGAAAGCACCTCTTAAATGCAGAGAGGTGTTTTACTTGCTCCTTTTACTGCCAATTTTTGCATCGCACACGGAGATAACTGTGAACTCACAAATGTAAAGCAAGAATTAAAAAGTTTCCAAGGTTGCAAAAAGCACAGTAATGTAATAAAAACTTGTTTAAGAAGCCAAGCATAATGTATGTTATGTTACACCAATCCTAGATCAAGAGTTTAAGTCTGAGTACACAGAGAACTTTAAAGTCACAAGAAGCTTCTTAAGTTGAAAATGTTGCTGAAGCAATAATCACTGTTTTACTTTCCCAAAGGATGTTTTTATTTTGGAGAAATATTATCCTTTTCACCTCAAAATGCAAGTAACTTGGACACCGAAAAACTTCAATCAATTTGACTCTGAAAGTGTACAATGTCTCTCCTGCTTATCTGCACAGATGCCACATTTCTCCAGCCCAAGATCAGAATTGTTACTGAATATATACATGACTTTGTACTCCTATTGTTCTGTCCCCTAAGCAGAATTTGTTATTCTCAGCTCATAGCACCCCCAAATCAAACACTGGCATTTTATCTGAGGGAAATTGTATAAGGCAATCAACAGAAAACACCACCTAATTGCCACCTTAGTCACTACTGAAGAGAGTCATGCCTGGGCAAGGTTACTTGCAATAAATATACTGCTTTTCTTTATCATGTCAACAAGGCCCGTCAGTCAGTGTTAGCTGATTTGGAAAACCAAGGTCACATCTGACACACTGATATTATGAATCTTTAAATAGGGTAAGACTGGTGAAATGAAATACTTGTTTTCCAAAGGATGAACATTTACAGCTAAAGTAAGCCTTCACTCAGTGTCTCTCTCTTCCCACTGATCCTGGCTGTGGGGGAGTATTTACACCACAACCTGCTGAACTGCAGACCTTTTCATAGTGCTCCAGCTCTGCTGGCAAGCATTTCATCCCTAAGGGCCAAGACGCCAGCCACCTCTTCCTTCCTCTGTGAGTAACCCTGGAGGGGATGCCTCACTCACAAATTCCACCCTGAAGCAAGACTCGAGATCCCAGGGATCTGTCTGCAGCTCTGGGGGCCAGTGTCCCTCTAAGCCTCTACTATAATATTAGGATGACTACTGTCAGTTGTTAATGCAGGACTGAGTTTGAGAGTGAATTAAGCCTGGTATCACTCACCTTTTTGCTTCAAAACTGACTTTTGAGTGGTCATAGCAAGTAAGTGAAAGCATCTGAATGACAGTGGAGCTATAGCACTCTTGCAGTCACACAGAAGGAGAAAGTTTTATAAACTCATTCTTTAAACTGACAGTTCAGAGCAGCCATACAGCAATACTCATAAACCTTCTAATTGCAGCATTTCATCAGAAATAAAGCAGAGGGTAAGAGGCAAAGGTTTACTAACTGACAGGACTGAACAGTGTGTGTGTGTATATGAGCTGTTCTTCAAATTATCTGAACAAAAGAAAAGACATCATAACTGCAATTCCCTTTCTTACCTTGCCCAGACATGGGGTGGGATTCCCATGCCCTCCCCTCAAAGTCTCCATACTGAAAACCTTCACCAAGGGGCATAAAGTGTTCTGCATTCGCTCTCCAGGCAGTGGGATGTCTTGAGTGAAAATACACCATGCAAATGAAACCTGGGCACCACTGAAGGCTGTGGCCAGGATTTCAGCCTCCACCTGACTGTGATTATTTCCATACCTTACCTCTTTGGCCCCTGTATGTTGCAAGGGGGTCTACGTCAGGCGCCAGCACCACAGTACATTAAAATCAATTTCACCTCAGGAACCCAAAGCTCCATTTGTAGTGTATGTCAAGTGTTAACAGATTTGTTTCACAGCCCACAGCTTACAACCATGTCAATCCAACGTATTTTCCTAAGGGGACGTACCCTATTGGTAAGGCTACCGTCTTGTTCTCTGCTAACAATTCCCAAGGTTCCCATTTCACTAACCTTTTAGCACACTGCCTTGGCAGAAGATTACTAACAGGAAGGGTAAATAATGGGATGCACTTTATTCAAAGATGCCCAAGTCAGAATATTCTTGTAGCCAGGTTATAACTCATAGAATCATCAAACATTCCTAGATCTACTCTGCTAGACCACACGTTACTTTGTTATTTTTGAGCATAACACCAAGGAAACCAGGCAGGTAAAATCAATAATAACAACTATGATACATTCACGACCCACAATTACCTGCTGTCATTTACCTTTCCTGTTGCTGAAGCTGTCACTGCTTACCATCTTTTTCCAGCATTCCACTCATTAGCTAATACCCATAAACAGAGGTATTTATTTGCAATACTGCTCCCTATTAAAATTCCCTTATAAAATACTGCAGTTTTCTACACCCACAGTCCCTAGTGCTTTGCTTTACAGAAGTGTTAGGATAGTGCTCTGGGCAATTACTCAATAGTATTGGAGTACAGGAGTTGTTAACCTATGGCTCTGCATCAGCAAAGCTATAAATATACTCTAACACATTATTTAATGAAAAGAATGGTAAACTTCCAACATCTGTGCTTCTTCAGGTAGCCTTCTGCAAATACACCCAGACAGGGACTTCAGAGATGGGTAATGCAAACATGTATCAGAAGTAGAGAACCAAGCAGAAATATTCATGTTGCTGGTGATTCTGGCAAGGGAAAAAAAGTTTCCTTCAATAAAAAGCAAAAGATTTTGTTTTTCTTTCTATGTAGTAAACAGCAGATTTTTATAGGTGCTTTCATTCTGCTCTGAAGCTGTGCAAAATACCTTGTCAAACAAACCTGAGAAAGTACCAATTTGGCTGTGAAGTTCTGTCATTTTCTGTTTTGTAATCTTGTCCCTGGCTAAGCATAAGAAACTGTATGAGATACAGACTTTTTAGCTCTTAAGAGAGTGTAAGAAACACTTTCCAAAAGGCACTGGCTGAGTTCTCGTGAGCCCCTCTTTCCCCTTTTTATGACTCCTCAGTAACTCAACTGGTTGCAGACTGCTCTGTAGAGCCGTCCCTCCAGCTGGTGTTTGCCTCATGACAGAGTTGCACATGGATTACAACTCCCAGCAGCCATCAAGCACTGTTTAAATGGGATTTAAAAGGAGAAGAAAGAGAGAGAAAGCACATGTATGTGCATGGCACACGCATCTCATCAGGAATGAACATCAAATCAAGTTCTGTTTCACTTACCAATATCTGGGAAAAAAAAGATCAAGAAGTTGGACTCTCTCCTCTTATCTTGCTTGTAGAGTACTTCCAGGCATGTGCCTTTTTGCTTTTGTTCTGGATAAGCACAACCTAGGATTCTTGGGGACCTTCTAAAAATGCACCTCCTCAAATAAAACCTAAAGCCCTGTTTCTGCAGGAGATGGAGAAGACACTTGCCTGTTCAGCTATCTGGGCGGCAAAAGCAGAGAGCAGCAGTAGGTGCTGGGGAGTAACGAGAGTGAGGAATTTGTGTTCTGGGGCAAGGTACCATACAATCCATATAAGGGCTAGGTGAAACCACATTTACCTCCAACAATGTTTTAGTCATTTTGAATATAAAATATAAAAGTACATTACCAGGAATGGTTGTGAAGATACCTTGCAACTGCTGAAAATATACACTGGTTTGACATTTATAGTAACACAGTTACCAGTATAACACTTGTATGTTGTAGCCAACAAGCCCCTACATCATAACATTTTTTCCACATGAAGATTAAATATGTAAAATTGGCTAATGAGCTGATAGTGGAGACCACGGCTATATGCCAGATATTCTAATTTTGTTTGGATCTTCCTTTAACTGTAGGCACACAAGAGCTTTATATTTAAAAAATGTGTCAGTACAAATGTGTGAGTTTACAGTTGCCAACCGTTAATTCGAAACTCTAATGCAAAGAAAGAAGGGCCTAAAATTTCAGAACAGGCTCCCATTGATCCACCAAAGAGCGGAAAGTACTAATAAAAATACTGTAAAACATTTAAAGATGGTATCTGAGGAGTTTCCAGTAAAGGATGAGCTCCGTGAGTCTCAGGGTACTGAAAAGCTGTCTTGTTAACCAGCCAGTGAACTAGGCTTGGTGTGCGTGCTTCAGCTTTTACGTGCAGGTGGAAATCTGCATCTATGGGTCAGAATCTTAACAGATGTAATAAATATGTTCCCACTATGTTTCTCTAAAATCCTAGCAAAGATATAATGGTGATTATTACAGTTTGTGTCTAAAAACCCCTACCATCATCAAGGATTTTTCTGCTCTAGCTGTACTGCAAATCAAGACCAAAAGAAGTTTCCCTGCACAAAATGTTCATGATCTGAAGCAATGCAGCCCATCACTGAACTAGCTAACAACATGAAACCATACTGCTGCTGTGACAAACACAGGGTTATATATGAGCTGATTCCCCTGTTTCTGCTACACTGAAGCTTTTCACACTCTTGTGATTAGATTATTTCCTTTACTCATCCTAACACATTAGGTCAAGTTGCATGCACATGCCCTCAGCTCATGAAACAGAGCATACATAGACAACAACAGTGGTCACCAGGATACACAAGAAGTCATAGGACATCACTATACTAGTAATTTCTTGGGGGCAACAAAAGTGTTTTCAGGAGGCATCTGAGAGTACAAAAAGATCTTATCTGTTTGTTTTCTTCACAGCAGCAATCAATGGGATGCTTTGTAGAGGGGGCAAAAAAAGGAGAAGCAAAAGAGGACGCTTGTAAGCCCTCCCTCCCCAAGGCATCACCTTATTAGGCAAAATAAAAATGAATTTGGGGGGATGAGAACAAACCAAAGCAAAACAATATTTGGGACATGAGCAATGATTTTGTCAGAATGCCTGGAAATTAGTTTTGGAGGGAGCCATCTCTATATCTATGCCTAAGGCCACGTGAATATTCAAGGCCACTTACCAGCATGATACTCAATGCTATCATTTTAGTTCAGGTCCACATGAGGTCTGTCAGACTCAAGGCCCTATGTATTCTTTTTTTCTTTGAAGAAGCATAGACTTACAGCTGAAACATACTTGATCTGACACAAAAGCAACACAGGAAGAGTCTATCAAAAAAGGATATTAGTCCTATTCACAGTGCTAGGCTTAACTGTACAAGTGTTTCTGGAAATGTTTAATAGAACAAAAGTATGTGAAACAAGAAAAAAAATGCAAGTACAGCTGATGAAGATGGTCTGTGTTTGGGGTTTTTCAGGGCTTTTTTTTGTTTTTTGTTTTTTTAATAATCATTTTTAGATTGCCTAAATCCCTAAAGTCAGTGTCTGGACTCTGTCTGGAGGCTTCCCAAAAATCACTGCTTGTCAACACCCTTTCCACAGAAATGAGTCTGTTTACCTCCACCAGTGCACTGTCAAGTCATCTCTTCCCATTCGCATTATAGTTTAAATTGTTAACCTTACAGAAAAGTTGAACCCTCCCTTTCCTTATCCAGGAATCTCTCTAATACCTAAAGCCCACATTAAAATAATTCATATCAACAGAATGCCTCTTCTCTACAGAAATCACTGTAAGTGTATAGACGGTACTTGTATGAGAAGGTCAAAATTCGGCCAATTGATATCAACAATGAATGGGAAACTCAAAAAATTCTCATTCACTTTGAATCCTGATTCAAAATGAACATTTTACTGCAGAGGAACTTGATAAAAAGTTCCTTCCTCCACTTAAACAATCTACTCATGGCTTTTAGAAGAGAGACACAGGTGTGTTGTATCTGCTGGAGGATGCCAATCTCCTGAACTGTCTTGGACAGGTTACACTGGATCCCTGAGGAAGCCTTCACAGCACCCAGTGTTTGAGGGCACTCTCGATATACTGTGTCTTGTGAAATTTTGCTCATTGGTAAATGCAAACAGTGTGAAGTGGAGTTCTTGGTAGTTAAAAAAGACACTGAAAGACCTTGGGGACTACCCAACTTCTTCAGGCTTCACAGAAAAAAAGGTAGCTGGTAACAATGGGCAAGTTGATACACAAACCAAGGCTGCATTCACATCTAGTGCATTTAGCTCGTTCTGTCCCTAACAGTCACTGGCATTTATTGGTGTGTCGAAAACGAGTTATTGATTACTTTCCTCTACCACCATAAATGGGACAATCCTTGGTAGTACCAGACCAAAATCAAGGGTGGTTCCAACTGCTCCGTCCCATTTCTAAATGGCCCCTCCCAGCTCAAAGCCCTGGTAAGTCATACCCAGGTACATGAATGGCAGCTGTCTGTGTTGTCCCAGTGCTGTAGCTAAACCTTCCAGTCAGTTGTCTGTGTGCCAATGTACAGAACACCCCACTTGATGAACTCTGGCACATAATGCTGATCCTCACAAAAACCACAGCAAGTACATCAACTACCACATACCTGCGCACATGGATGGTTTCTCCCAGAAGTTTCCCCCCCAGCAACCATGGACCTGACACCTGCTTCCCCTGAGAGCAAATCACCAGCTGAACTAGCTGCTGGATGCAGATGTTTGCATCCGGGGTGTTCTCAGTCCTAGCAAGCTATACTATCAAGAGTATTAAAGATAATTGTTGCAGGCATTAGTCTGGAGTAGGAAATCCTTCACAAAGCCATATTAAAGAACTCAATTAAGTCAATCATGTCTGTTTTGTTTTTTTTTAACTCCATCCAGCAGTTAAGCCAAAGTAAAACTAATTGTGGTCACTAATACTAGGAGGCAAAACTAAAAATACTTCTTGTGAGCTTTCCAGCACACAAACTGCCTGTCATCCATCACCAACTCCCTTTGGCTGTTCTTCAAGCCCACATAAGTTTTCACTGTTGTGAATCTCCACTATTGTGAATTATGTACCCTCCTGTATTTCTGTTCTTACCCCTGTGTCCACCTTCCCCGTGTCCACCTTCCCCTTGCATTCATTATGCCACACAGCTATTGAGTTATTATAGAGGTGGGTGGCTTACCTTTAGGGCTAGTCAGATTCTAATCATGCTAACTTTTTGTTTACAGTGCCTGAGCTGTCTGACTCTTTTGGGATTCACTTCATCAGTCAAGATTAATTTCGGTCTTTATTTTAAGCCTAGAAGCTGTCCAGAAGGCATCTAACAAATATGTGAAACACAGAGATAATGCCAATAAGCACCCTGAGGAGGAGACAGAGAAAGAAAGGTCAGGAAAAACACCTAAATACTACCTTGGATACTCATCTGCAAGCCCTTTCAGCCAACTATGTGCAGGATAAAAGACTGTGGTAACCTTATAGGATTAGCACTACAGAAGAATTGTTTAGAGTGGGGAGTGAATGTCACAACATGTGATCAGTGGTGACACTGCAGTATAAGAAGAGGCCCCAGTGGGCTTTGTTTCATAGCTATGAAAACAGTGCACTGAGCAAACTTGGCCCTATCACTCACCTGAGCTCTTCCTAAAACATCACATTTCCCCTGTTTCCAATTTCACCTTCATAACCCACTTTTTAATCTCTCCCAACACATGGAAACAGAAACTAGGATCAAGGGGGAAATGCTGCCAAAGATTAGAGGTTTGGAAATTTACAACTGTTATCTAAGGGAAAACTATAGTGGGAGCCAATTGCTTTAGTCAGAAGTCTTTGTTATTGTAAAGAAGCTTTAATAGATGGTTTTGCTTTCTGAATCAGAAGGTGGAAGTGTAGTATTTTATGGGTCATGAGGAAGAAAAAATAAAACCTAAAGCAATTCAACTCCTAGTCACCCAATCTGGAAATTTGTAAAACTAAGGGCTGCAAAGCACTAACTCGGTAACAGATGTAGCGAATTATAAACATGAACTTGTCACAGATTACTGTAAAAAAATGGGCAGGCGTCTTGTTTTAAAACACATTTTTTTGTTTTCAATATCGTTAATCCATCTTTCCCCTTACAGCTACTCAGTATAAAGCATGACTGCAAAGTAGTACCAGTTCCACAATCTGGAGGAAGGGAGAAAAAAGAAGTGTTTTCAAAAATTACAGAACAGTGTTCCAAAAAGAAAATCTCATTTTAAAACTCATTTCTGTTCAGCAGTCAAGTGGTCTGTTTTGAATTTCAATGGCTATCTGTAGCACTGAGGTTTCTGTGTCATTGCATACAGAAAAAGCTGACGAGGGATGGTGTTGTTTTACTCCATTCCTCACCACAAGCCAGGAGATAAAGTCTGAAGTCACAAGTCAGCTGAGAGCTCTACCAAGACTATTAAAATGTACTGGCAAAGCTGGGAGGAAGAAATTTAAATGAGGCCAGGTTAGATGTTTCAAAGGGATGAGTGACTGATCCTGTTTTATGTTATGCCAGACAATGCTAATAGTTTAAACACTGGCTCTGTCAAGTGAGAAATAGATGTATTATCGTCTGTGAATTATTAAAATTGACTTCACCTACTCACCTTTAGACTTTCCTGGCTGAAAGGGAAAAGAAAGTCAAGGAAAAAAAGTCTTCCAAGGGAGGCATGCACTCTTAATCTATTACTAATGTCTTCTTGAATCCTGTTAATATTTTTCATATTGTCTGCTTTGGTGAGCTCAGACACTATATGTGAGGAATGAGCAAAAATTCCAGCTGATCCTAGGCATAAAGCTCTTTAATGTTTAAGTCTCCCCTGCCCTACAGATAATTACTGTCTTCTCTTTCACTCATCCAGCTGGGACATCAGACAATTTGGGGAGCATCCAAGATGGGTATGAAGATCCATTTCCTGGTTCATGACAAGTACTGTGGGTGTTTATGCCGCAGAAATAATTTTCTAGGTTTTTACTCATCAACAAAAAAAACTTTTAAAAGTTGTTTAGATCTACAGGGCTCAATTTCCCTTGCAACTCAACCATACAGGCTCTCCTTGAACATTAGGGAAATATTAAGGATACTTAAAAGTAATTAGCAATGTAAGATGTTTTTACATTCTGATAAGGTCAGAATCATTGCCACAGGTTTTTAGTGGAATACAAAGATGAGACATGAAGACATGGAAGGTGGTTAAGCACTCATCATCATCATCATCACAGGGTAGTAACAATAACAAAGGTCCCACCTCTTCATGCCTCCATCATGAAGTTGTTAATTTACAAATGATGACTCTAAAGGTGATAGAGGGGAAAGGTGAAGGTTTATTTATTTTTTAAACAACCACTTCCAAACCCCCACTTCCTTTCAACCATTTGCCCCTTTGAGAGAAATTGTAAATGGTGAAGGACAAAGACACGAGTCTGAACAAAAATTTCTTGTGGATTTTTTGGGGGAGACAGAAGTCTAGGTTTAGATTTATGATCATGCTAAAAGAAAGCCTGACTATCCCAGAAAAGTACTCTCTCACCCCTATTCAATTTAGGCTTTCCTTAGAAAAACTTAAAATCCAATTTTATTCCTTTTTTTTTTTTTTGAGCAGAATACTTTTTTTTTCTATAAGTAAAGTTAAAATTTTCCATGTTTTCCAGGGGAATAAACTTCAAATAACTAAAGAAATAACAGAAGAAAGTGAAAGAACCCAACTGTCACTTTTGGACTGTGACACACTTGAAAAACATGAAATGAAAGCTTTTGAAGACAAACCCCCAAGCCTTCTTGCTTCCTCAGAACTGGTTATTTCTTGATGCATTTCTCCATATGGCCCTTTCACACTGCCCTGGGGTGTCTCTCAGAGAGACAACTGATAACATCTTCAGCAGCACCAAAGTAACACTGATATATATTTTGTAGGAAGTGGCCTAGGATTTTGAGAATCCGGGGCTTTAAGTACCATCTTTCAAGCAGGAAAAATACTAGGTACTATGGCATACTGAGGTTCAAGACAGCTATGCCCCCAGCCAACCACTGACTGGAAGACTTCATGCTGAAAAGGCTGGTGTCAAGGCATCTGCTGACCCAAACTCAGCAGAAGCTGCTTTTAATGACACTAAAACCATCTCATGGCTTCTCAGATGAAACACATGAACACTCTGTGGCTGTCATCTTCCTTTGTGCACCCACTCACCCATAAAATAAAATACAAACATCTGAAGGCAGGCAAGCTCTTGTGAAGGCTGGAGAAATTAGACAGGAGTCTGGCCCTTAATTCCAGATTTGCTGAAGGAAACCTCACTTCTGTCTCATATCCTCTGTATTCAAAAGTCATTTTTATTTTCATATAAATCATGTCATTTACTGTTCTGTGTGACCATTCTAAAACCATTGCAAGAGTTGAGTTGGCACAGCACCCTTAAAAGAAAAGGTTACAACATAGTGGGAAACAGTCAAAATGTGAACAGTATTGTTAACGTATTGTTTGACTTCTAAAATCCCATTGTAGAATAAAATAAACAGTTCCTGAAAGGGAGAGAGCTCTTCAGACGTGCTCCCACTTTTGAATGTGAACCAGCAATCAGTTCCGTAAGTGACCTCAACCACCTCTGACACCAAGGTCTTTAGAAAGCCGTGGCAGGAACAGTTTTGTGCGGGGCCACTCTGACAACACTCTAGTCTCACTGGGCACTCCAAAATGTGGTCTGAACCACAGTTCAGCTCTTTTGGATGTTCGATCTCATGTAGGAAATGGGGAATAAGCTGTAGGTGGTGGAGACCATTGGCAGGAGGGAATACTTGGCAGTTGTGACAAATGTGTCTTTGGTGCTGCCTGAGCCTGGACCCCTGTCATGGCTTTTGCCTGCTCTGGGCTTTCTTCCACCCTTGTGACTTCCCTTCAGAGGCTTTGCATTTCCCACCACATCTGCTGGAGCACAGGGAGTGTTTGTACGGGACAGGCATAGGACAGGGAGTGATAAGAAAACAAGGGATGGTCCAAAGGAGGGTGAGAGAACAGACAGAGATAACAAGGGGGAGGAGGAGGCCAAATGGCAGGCCAAGAGAAGGGGGAGGCAAGGGAATAAGAGGTGAGATAAAGAGAGACTTTCTGTGCATGAATAAACATGAATAAGTGAAGAGGTGGCGGTAAGACCCCCCACCGCCAGGAAGGCAGAGAAGAATTACAGGCAGGAAATGTCACTGCAGGAGCAGTCGATTAAAACTACAAACTGCATGAACTTGGTGTAATCCCTGCTTGCCTGCAAAGCCACCCTAAGAGAACCTGGCTAAAGGAACTTTCTTGAGCTATTCCAGCATCTAGGGTCCCAAGTACTGTGCACACGTGCAATGGCACAGGCAAGCAAGAATCATCAGCTGGCAACTCCTGAGTTCCCACCAACGTTTGGGCTGGCCATCTCAGTTCCCATCACAGATTAGTTGCTTTGCTTCATATTAAGATGCAGCAATGCACATAAGCAGACTCTTAACTCTGAATATGGAAACTGTTCCTATTAACTATTCATGCTCTTGAAGTGAAGCATTTGCTTGGATGCTTGGCTGAATCAGGGTTTAATTAAGGAGGTAAACAGCCTTCTATACCTCATTCACCTCTCCCTCAGCCTTAATCCTCCAGTCACCAAAGTTTAATTGAAAAATCTGTTTTCAGGAGTTGAACCCGGATCTGTCACATCCAAGATTGCCACTAATTGCTACATGTCAACAGCACTTAGAAAAATGAGCAAGGAATTAAAACCGCCAACCCTTCTGCCCGGATGACAGCTTTATCTTTACACACCAGTTTTTCAATGGGGCTGCAATCTCTTTTCCCACCCAGAGCAGAAAATTGCATTGCCCAAAGTCAGTCAGAGATTTCTTCAGATAGCCTGAACATTTCCGAGAGAAAAACTAGTGATCTTGTAAATGAACACGTGGTGCAACACCCAGGGGACCAAAGCATTCCAACTTAGACCCCGGGAAGTAAGGACACTCTCTCTGGCTGGTCTTGTTGGATAGTTACGGTATTAGGGGATCAAAAAGTAGACCCAGAGAGACAGGCTGATGTTCTCAGGAAGATCAGTGAAGATGTGAAGGTCATAGATGACACATGGCTGGTTTCAAAACCTCTGGAATGACAGCAGGGAAAGAGGTGGTGAAGGAGGAAGGGGAGCAGAGCCAGCTGTAGAAGTTGCCAGATAACTCTTTTGTTGGAGGCACAACAGAGGAGGAGCAGGATGACGCAAAGAAGCAACTAAGTAAAGTACAGCATAGGAGGACTGCAAACAGTAGTGTCCAGAGGGATTCCTTTACTGGATGTGCCTGTTTAACACTGATGTAATGAGCTAGTTATGAAGCAAAAAGTCAGAAATGTGTGTGGGAGTGTTGGAGGGGCACGTATTAGGTATCTGCTCCCAAGTGAAAGGAGGTAAGCTAGGGCTCCTGCTAAGAATCTGCTAAGAGGATTAAATAAGACGGTGAGCAAGACTGGACATGAGCCCATTGAAGCTTCTTAGGTCTGGTGACTTGCTGAGAGGAAAACCTGATAGCAAAAATGATCTTCCTATCTTCTGAGAAACAACTAAGATGAACAAAATCAGAGTGAGATAAAAAAATAGAAAGCTACCTGTGGAGGGACCGTTGTGTTCACTAGGAATGGGCCATCAGGCCCTCCTCCTAACTTTGCCACTGCCTCATGATCTCACTCAAGTAGCATAGTCTGTCTGTTCTGTCATACGAGTGTTTCAGAAGCAGAAATGCAGTGATACTATTGGGTCTTTTAAACCTTTTTCACATGCTCGTTGAGAAGCATTTAAAATATGTTAAGTGCTTAGTGCCTTGTAGATGCTGTACAGATACAAGTTACTACTAATCATTATTTTACTTGGCTGAATTTGACACGTATGTTTTCAGAGATACCTCTGAAATGCCTGATATGCAAGGCCTTAACTAGAACAAGCAAACAAAAAAAACCGCACTGCAGGTTTTATTAGCAAGAGGGAAAAATAAAAGGAAGAGGGTGGCAATGCAATGCAGAGATAATGTTCAATATGAAGTAAGGAAAGATATAAACATTTTGGCTGACAAAGCAGGAAAATCAGCTTGGAGGAGAATTAAGGACAACAGAGGTAATCATTTACCAAGGCAGTAGTTTTCAGATGTTGACACACATTTTGAGAACAAGGAGTAAAAATAAAAACATATAAGAGAAGAATGTCAGAATACCTGGCTGCTAGTGAGGAAAATAGAAAAATAAATCTGAAGATTATTCTTCCTTGAATGCTCCCATCTAATTTTCCTGAGTATTAATACAGGCCACATTGACACTGATGAGCAAAAAGATCCTTGAGGAAGGGAAGCATGTGTTTCCTCACAGACATCTGAACAGTGTACAGGCATAGACAGCTCTGAACTTAGGACTAGGAAATGAAGGTTGTATGAAAACTAAAGTGGAAGTGTGGGGCATTTAGGGGTTTGTGATCATGGTTTCATTAGACTCTAAATGCTCTTTAGGGCAGGAACACTTAGAGGAGTTCAGAAATGTTTTTCACTTTCAGAAAGCTGACTTTGGGAGAATGTGATATGCCCCAAGGAATTTTTACTGGAATCCTATGAAACATGGGAAACATAGAGCTGAATTTTTAAATAACATCTGAAGAGACTGAAATTTAAAGCCACCCTGCTTAATTCCAAGGAGGAAAAAGGGCAACTGAGGCCAAATGCAGTTAAGTCAAGATGTAAGGTTTAGTGCAAGCAACACATAGAAGACTGGGTAAAATTTCTTATGTATGTATGTATATCTATCTGTAGATATGTCGATACAACAAACTACCCTTTCTTTGAAAAGTAAACAACCTGGTAAGAAGGGATACAGAACTTCTTAGGAGTTAGAAAGAGCAGCTGTAAAGAAATAATTCCAGGAGGACAAAGTATCTTTTGACACTGTGATGCATTTTTCCTCCTAACCATTACATGGAGTTTCATTTATATCAGTGCTAGAAAGGACTGAGAGAAAAATGCTAAACTGCTTTAGGCATATAACAAAACGAAGAAGTTAGCATGGGCTTTTTTCTTTGAAGAAGAATAATAAGAGGTCAAACAAATGTTTAAATATTAGCATCACATTGTGACAGAGTTTCCAGGGCTTGCTTAAAGGAAGGAAATTTGCATTGATGAATGTACAGCCTCAGAGTTACAGCCATGCCAGCCCATAACCAATGCGATACATTAATACAACCTGCAGTTCCTATCCTAGGCGAGCTGTAGGACAACTGCAGAAACAGGTGGGAGGGAAGGGGAAGAATTCCCTGTAACACGTGCAGACCATTAGATTTGGAGAAAAAACAACATTTACATATGGTTGAAAGTTTTCATTTTTTTCCCTTTTAAAATGTAACAAACTCCTAACTGAGAGCTATATACATCTTAAGTTCTGTGATGACAGGACAGACCAGTAAGACCTGGAGTTAATCTTCATCGTTGCAAGAAAGGGCAATAAAATGAAGCAAACTCCTATGGAACTGTTAGCTTATTATCTGCCATGCAAAAATGATAGAAGCAATTTTATTCAAACACCTTAATGGGCATAATTTGATTAGAAGCAATTGTACAATTATTGGAGGGAAATTTCTGCATACAAATTAATAGTAATTATCTTGCTGAAAGATAAGAAAATTAAAGACAGGCCCCAATTCTCTAAAAATTACCCAACTTCAGGGGTTGAGAGACCTGATGCTTCTGATATGCTGTGCTGCAGGGCTGCTTGTTTCAAACTGGCCAAGGTGGCTCATTGAATTTTGGTTTTAACTTTAAAAAAGAAATTTAAAATTAATTTTAATATTATTTTTGTCAATACCAAATAGATTATTTAAATCCAAGTACAGACTAAGTTGCTTAAGTACAATATGAACATTCTGATTGTAACAAAGGCAGAAAAGACTAGTGAGATCATTTCTGAAGTATCTGCGTTTTACGGGTGAGTAAACTGTAATGGAAATGTATTTTTATATGCCTAGGGCAGCAAATGAGTGTAAAGTATGACCTTACTAGTCATGTGCTAAAAAAGCCTGCAAAATGCTTGAAAGCATCTTTCATAGTATATGAAGTGCAGTATGAAAAGCAAATGTGTCATGAAGCTCCTGTGAAAACTGGCCATTTTAAGAAAGGCAGAAGTAATAATTTTTCCCCAATCCATGCAGCAGGTTAGGTTCTCTGATGGGAATTTGATACAAGGCAAAAGAAATTATACCAATAGGTTTGCAGTTGGCAAGACTCAAAGAGGGAAGGAGAGAGACAGGCATTAGAAGCATTAGCAGGAACAATTCCCAAGGTCAGTAAATATCAGGGGGCCCCAAAGCAGTCGAAAGCAGGGTGAGGAGATTTAGAGTCAAGGCATTCAAAGGGTCTACTTAGTTTGATCAGAAGACAGTCTCACATTTCAAGGTTTCTTCTTCAGTACAGCTAAGCTTTTCAATGGGAGGCCTTGACCCCAGGGATCACTAACTGAAGAAAACAAATGTGTTTTCAAATGAATATATTGGCACTGTCAGAACTGACTGTACACAAGATTAAATGATATTTATTTTCACTTTCCAGAATACCCTGTTAAATTTTAGAGAGAAACAGACAGAAATGTTTCCAAATAAGACATGAGAATCTGAGCATCAGATTTTTTGTATCATCTGGGATTCAAAAGCACAATTCCTGTTAACTGATCTGGCTAAGCCTCCTTCCCAAATGTTAACCTCAGGCTTTCTTGCCTTCAGCAGCCTTGGTGAGGGTGGTGGGAGGGCACATGTGCTGTCAGACCATTTCAGTTCTCTCACTGCTTTCCTCACTTTCTCACAATGGATTGGATTTTGGTCTGTTGTTTTGGAATTGCACAGATGCGATTCCATGACTGAAATGGGCTGCAGTTTTCCTGCCCTTGATAAGGAACCAAAATAAATTCAGAATTTAAAAAATGAAAGTGATTCTAGGTACCCATCCTGAGATGTTCTGGAAAGGAAATTTTGATTGCAGGAAGTGGATGCCAAGCTGATTGCCAAGAACCATAGCACCCAAAATAACAGCTCACAGTCCTAGAATATCCCTGTCCTGCTTCTCCATGTGGATGAAACAGAATAAAAGCTACTCAGTTCTGCATCCTACCAGCTTTGAGAAGTTTTGCATACTTGAGGATTTAGGTTAGATCTTCTTCTGTGTGTGAGGTAAGGAAAATGAAAGCAACAATCAGACTGAGTGTCTTCACTGCTTCTCATGGAAGAACCAAAAATTCTCCATTCAGAAGTTACGTGGTTGACATCACTATACAAGAAATATGACCAGCATAAAAATATAAAGAACTGTTTAAAAACTGTTTGTTGCTGTCAGTCAAGAGAAACCCAGAAGACATGGTGAATATTTCAGTTGGTTTCCCTTGTCTTTCATGCCACAAATGAGTAGTGTAGCTTAAACTATATGGACACACGTCTAACTGTTTCTGAATATGTGTGTATGACAGAGTGTGTACAGTCCACTTACTTAAAGTGTATTTAACTTACTTAAGTTAAATAAACCACTGTAAATCAGGACAGGTTAAACTGGCTTGGAATTAAACCAGGCAAAGATACACCAACCTTTGCCCTTGCATAGGCTGAAAAAAAAATAAGACCACTTCTGTATCCTTCAACAAGCTCACGACAATGTGCAAAAGGTTCTGCCACATCTCTTCATAGAGGAGTTTGCTCACAGTTCATCTGCATAGCCCTTAAGACAAAGGTACTTCAAAACCCATTTTGTGTTTCTACCCTAATGGTGCCAAAGCAGCTTCACAGCCTTCTTGGGTTCCATGGGAACCATGCAGGGACTGTGTTAAACGTAAGGCAAGATGGGGACTGTGGAAGAGAGAGATGAACCCCAAGGCAAAGTGGCCTATGACAGATCAGATAATTTCAGATAAACAACAAACCTCTCCTGAGTTTATATGCAGTCTTATTTCAAGGCCACATTTCACTCTGTATGTGGATATACCCCTGTACTCATGTATGGACTCAGTAGCAATTGCATGAGCAATTTCCAAGGGACTTGTGCTTACACACTATCCTCAAATGGACAAGCCTATAGCGAGCTGAATTTAAAATCCAGAAATTATTTTCCCAAAAGAAGATCAACAAGGACAGAGACTGTGCACACCACTATTTCAGCAGAAAATGTCTGAGCCCACAAATAAGGTGGAACTACAGTGAGGGCTTCAGAATAGCATGTACTACACATGAATTTTGAGGAGTGAACGTGTACTTGTTAGCAAGAGGTATGACAAAGCAGGGAAGTGGGGCTCACAAAGCTCAGACTTGTTGGGTCAAGTGTCCTTTTCCTGTTTGGCAAGTCCTTTTGTCTCTGTGTCCTCCTTATCATCCTGACACCTTACCAAAGCACAGAATGATGGACAGCTCTTAATGACTTCCTAGCGTTTGATTCTGGTACATGGGCTCAGCCCTTTTTTGCATAACACAAAAGTTTCTATTCCCCTCTGAATTTCCACTTTAGAACCCGTGTCCACTTCCACACATGCGGCTCTCCACTCCCACCCTGCAATCCGTGTCAAGACAAACATGTTCTCATCACACCTTCTTGAACCAGGCAGCTGAAGCCAACATTTCTGGCTGGACAGACTGACAGCCACTGCTGTGTCAGCAGCCAGCAGGGCTGGTGTCACCATCCCCAGGAGATCAGAACATCCTCTTCTGGGCACACCCAATCGCACTGCGTACAATTGGGGCTATTGTTCCCTGTGTCCAGAAACCAGGCTCTGCTCTGTACCATCTCCGTGCACTGCCACCATCCTGCCTGACAAGGAAATACTGGGTTTTTTCCTCTCCCAGCATGCTCATTAGGCATTTTGAGCACAGGGGTTAGTGGCTTGGTCCTGCCAGCAGTGTGTGCTGGTCGAGCATCCATGGCAGACTTCATCGAGGCATTTCTGAGAGTAAAGACATGTGCTGCAAATGAGCATTTGCTGAGTGGGACCCTGCAAAGCACCCAACAAAACAAAGTACACATGCACTTCTAAAACAGGCATTTTGTGGTTCCCACAGTAACTAAGATCCGGCTGAACAGGGGATACTCACTATTAGTCCCTACCCTCCTCTGTTCTCCCTTCTTGCAGCTGAAGAGATGAGCAGATACCCATTTGAGACCAGAAGGAACAAGAAGTTGTTTTGCACTTTGTTTTTGTTTCCCATAAGGTGATGTTTCACCCCCCTGGGCATCCTCTGTCCCACTCAGAGGGTGACCGAAGCAGAGCAGCATCTCTGTGACAGGGCAAACCCACTGCTCCCGGGCAATGCTGTCTGCTTGCTTGTTCCCAGGTAGCTGGCTGTGAGGGGGACAACAAGCAGGCTAATTTAGAGCTCTAAAAGCTGGCAGCAGGAGTGCAATTAGGCAGTTTTCACAGACTGCTGGCCAAATGCAGCAATTTATTGGCTCAGTGATTGGATTATTCATTTGCAAAGCTAAGAGAGGGCATTTTCTTACCACTTCAGTTGGCCTGTAGTACTTGTGATTGACTGTCACATGAATCTTGCCAGTCTCCTTGCATCGTCCTACTTCATTTTCATTCTTCCCTTCCCACCTGTAAAGAAGATAAACATTTAATCAACCCATAATTACTTTAGTGCTCTGATCTTACCAACATTTGGCCTGCTTTCATTTACTTGAGGCTGGTGTCAATTCTCCCTGCAGGACAGTATAAACTCATTAGCTATAGGAACAAAGGCAGAGTTGAGACTTGAATGGAGCAACAATGGCTTTTGAAGTCTCTTTGTTTTGGTTTTTGATTCAGTGGAAGGTCTAAAATACAGGACTTCCAAATTAAACACATAATGCTAAGGGAAAATAAAACGTCCTGATTTCAGAATGTCTCAGGTATCTGCAAATAAACATGACAGTGAGGTTTTTCATTTGTGGATTGGTTCAAAGTTAATTTTCTTAAAATATTTTTAATTCTTGTATTTTAGCCAAAACTTTCAGGAACTCTTTAATCTGTTCATTTTATGGATGTGAAGCTCTGTTTGAATAGCATTAAGCTGCATAATTTAATTTGTGCTTAACTAGGAAAACCAAAACAAAAACAGTTCTTGAGTTTTCAGTCCTAGCTCGACATGGCACTTCACATGCATGTACTGTAAACACTACTTACTACCTGTGAGCTGAAAGCCAGCTACTTTGTCCAAATTAGTTTCATATGTGTTGAACAGCCTACAATTTGCTGTAATTTATGTGATCTGGTTGCACCATGAGCTATTTTGTTAGTAACTGTCCTGGCCTAACATTTCAGGAGCAGCAGCAGAAGGTTTGGTGGGTGAGTAGCTCTACATTTGGAGAGGCCAGCCTGAAGCGTGGAAGCCTGAGGACAATGCTCCCTCTCAGAACAAATGCTTCAGATGATACACGTAGGAATATACACTGGTGCATCAAACCTAATCCCTTGAATGCACAAAATCCAGAGTCATGATCGAAACTCTATCCTCTCCTTGCTCTTTTTTGCCCCGAAGTGTACATCATGGGGCTCTGAACCAGCTTAGCACAGAACTGCAGTGATGAAATCCTTTATTTTTTTGGTGTGTGCTTAACTAAAATCTATGTAATCTAAATCAGCACTGTGATTTGGACATTTTAGCCTCAGTCATCAGCAATGAAAGAAAAGTGCCCTTTGCCTCCCACTTATTAATTGTACTGCCAGATTTTAGGATTTTTTCACAGGTTTGATTTCTCCTTGCTCCCTTACCCCCTCCAAAGCTCCTAGAATAAATTAATTCTTTGACAATCTCAGCCTTCATTTTTCAGTTTCTAGCCCTTAGGGCTAGGAGGAAAGTCTGAAAACGTGACCCCTGTGTACTCATGAAGGTTAAAACACTGAAAGGCAGAAGGAAATACCAAATACACATTTATTATTAGTTTTTAAATCCCACTATTTTTTAAACCCAACTCATGACTTTTGGATGACTAGCAAAGCCTGTAGGATGCTTGATACTGGGAACAATTCACGCTGAAATAATTTCCAGGAGATAATAGCCACAGTTAAGTCAGCTGTTAATAGTCATGCCATGATGCTAAAGATGATTTATAATTTAAATTTTCTTTCTTTCTCTTTCACAGTTGCTCTGTTTGAAGCCTGAACTGCAAAGTTTTCATTCAGAAGCCAAAACTAACATTAGTCCCTCCCTTTAAAGGGCAGAGGGTAAAAATGTGCAGGACTCAAATGAGCTTAATAGAAAACTAACCGTCACCAGTAAAACAACAGGAAGCACTTAGATCAGGAGACGTCAGTTGTTGTTGGAGGTCACTGAGCAGAGAACCCCATTTAACACCCAACAGGCTCCAGAAGGCTTGGCTGAGCCAGTAAAGACTCACTTAATGTTGCTATCAAAGTTAAGTAACAATAGAAATAGCTTAAGAAGAAATCTCCACCCGTTTTGTTCAGCCCAGTAATGTGAAAAGTTCACAAGGAAAAAAAAAAGTACTTCACCTTGTGAACAAAGTAGTATTTGATAGCCACACTTTTAATTACTTCTGGCACCTCGGCGCTCACAGCTGGGGACACCATACTGCTGATAAAAGGGATTGCGCTGGGGCCAACCTGACACCAGGAGCAAGACATCCATTTTGCTAACCAGCTCCCCCTCCCCTCTTTTGACTGCAAGGAAAGGAAAAAAAAATCCACCACCCAAACCTTCCTTAATTCATAGTCAGATTGCAGTCAGAATTGTTAACTGGAAAATGCAATGCCAGATTATCCTGAAGCATGAGCATGGTGGAAGAGCCATGGGGAACCCTCGTGTTGCTGTGGTTTTTGCTCCAGCCACAAGGACTCTCCAAGCTTTATGCTCTGTAGGGCAGATGCCCAAGTAGGCAACAAAATAGACTTGTGTAACTTCAGGGAAATGCAAAGGATACTTGGCCAAAGAAAGTTTGGCTCATCGGGCTACACTACATTTACAGGGGATGAGGAGTGGTTCCCTCTAACCCAAAGCTGGTGTCAAAACCCAGGGCTTCCTGGCAGGTGCCTAGTGGCCTGACACAGGCTTTTCACAAAACTGGACCTAGAGCCCTCAGGCAATGAGCCTTTACAGCAAGACTATTGCCTGCCCCACAATGGGGAGCTTCACCCTCTCACTGAAGCGAAGAGTGGGTTTGCTCTCATGGCTGGCTGGCATGAGCCATACTCCAGAATGTTCTGTACCTGGGGAAGGATGCATGTGACCATGTGTCTGCTACTGGCAAAGTGGGTTTGATGGCCTCTGCAGCCATCCAGTGTTGGAGATGGGTGTTTTGGGATTGCTTAGGAGAAGAGTCATTGTCAGCTCTGGTGGATGCCACTACTATCATTGACTCAAGAAGATTCCATAAAGCTCAATACATCGTGTTTCAAATACATGTGCAGCCTACTTGTTTAAAAGGTTCTTCACCTCAAGAACCTTTACGCTCTGGATTTACAGAGGAATGGACTGTGTTTAATTTAAGGCTAATTCTGCATCACTGGTGTTACAATACTTATTATCAGTGGTGATGAACACCTTTTCCTCTTCAGCTCTGGAGATTCCAATTATTTTCCATTTCCTATAACTCTCCAGTAAGACAGCAAGCTTCAAGCTATAAAAACATCCACAGGTATAAACGATTTTCTGAGGACAAAAAGCTGGGGTACCCACCCACT
The DNA here is from genome assembly GCA_013398125.1 of Aegotheles bennettii. Lineage (NCBI taxonomy): Eukaryota > Metazoa > Chordata > Aves > Caprimulgiformes > Aegothelidae > Aegotheles > Aegotheles bennettii. The sequence goes on from VZRW01013126.1 coordinate 146,959, forward strand.
GGGGTGTGAGGTGGGCAAGGAAGGACAGGGGGGAGTCAAGATGATCAGGGGAGGGTGGGAATAGCACTGCAATGGACCAAATGGTCCAAATGGTTGTAACTGAGAAGCAAACAAGGCGAAGTACATATAATTTTGTGGCCGTGAAGAAATCAACTAAAAATGAAACACAAAAGCACAGATAAACTAAACAAGTATATGCATTTCATCTCCTTGGTTGATCTTTACATAGAAACAAAACTGATAACATTTTGAAAAATATTCAAAGCCAATAGTAGCCATAGCTGCTCAGCCTTGTTGTGGAAAATAAAACTATCATGTACACCTTTTACATCAAATATATGCCCATAGAAAATATTTTCACATTTGAAAATGAACAATAAATTAATTAAAAATAAAATTTTAGGAAAATTTTGCTCTTCCTCCACAACTAACATGAGATACCATTTGTGTAGATTTTTTGGATTTGTGACCTGATCACTGCTAAACACACAATGAGGCTAAAGCACTTCGTTCTCTCCTGGCAATTTCAACAGCAAAATTAACACCATATAACAGACCATTAATGTCTTTTGTAAGTAATCTTTTGTAGAGAAACTTTAAATACAACTCTTCATCTGTTCCTTTGCCACTAAGTCAACCACCAACCTTGCCAGCAGCTCTGACGCATCAAAGCAAAGGAGGATATAGGGATTGCTTCACCACAATCTTGTGCTTAAATCTAAAGAATGAGTACACTACCATAGAGGTATGTACTTAAAATTTTTTCCAAATGATCTGATGAATCAAGCCTTCAGTGTTTGTTCACTATAGGAACACAGTTAAAAAAATGCTCTTATTACTGTATTTCCAGTATTGTCAAGCTTAAGTTTCAAAAATCTAAATTGTGACTCCCCACATTATGAAACTTTAAAAATTAATACATGCTGGGGTCCCTATTTTTTTATTATTTTTTTTTTCAGTTTATTGGAATATTTTGAAGCTCTTGTCTCTTTACTCCAAATTGTGAAAGTTGGGGTTGAGAAGAAAATGTTTTCTCCAAGGATACTAATGTTTCTGTGAAAATCAAAACAACCTGGAAAGAAAAGTTTTAGTTTCAAGTAAGTTCCAATACTGTCAACCTGAAACAAAATTATATTAATACTATCTAAAAAAATTCTTTGACATTTTCAGAATAGAAAAATTTTGTTTTTTCTTGTTCTTTGAGAATGGCTTAAAAATTTCTTTTTAAGTTATTCTTTATATAAAAGGAGGTTAGAAGAGCAATAAAGCATTTCAGATGACCTGAAATCAGGTATTTTTCCAATTTGCATTTGTGAGAATAATTTTCATTTCATTTGGGATGAAAAAAAAAGTGGAATTTCCCATAAAATGCCACATTTAATTCTCACTCAGTCTTCCTACAGGAGAAGCTCTCATATCTCTTAGGATGTATGAAATCAGATAATTAAGTTGTTATAGTCTTCAAACCTTAATTGGAGCCCTGAAACTGTCATTAGGTATGCCTACAGCTAAAACTTTGTATCAATAAGAAGGCAATAAAAACTTGCTCAGCTGGAAGAGTTAGTTCTCCACCTGAGGTGGGTGAAATGCTCCCTGAAAACATATAATCTACAGTGAGAATGGTGATAGAAGTGGTGCAGTCCTAAGTGAGGACCTTTGCTCATGTGGGTTCATCCTGGCCAGCATTCTTCACTGACCTGGCTGGGTTCCTTTCAATTGTCATTCTTCAAAATGCCTTCAATTTCTGTATGAGATTCTGTTCCCCTTCCTCCTCATCTGAAAGCTTCTGATTTTCCAGAGCTGTTAAATACAACACATAGCACTGGCCAGCCAGCAACTTTTGGTGAACAAAAGCCAGACCTGAAAACAGCAGCTGTTTTGATGATGACTTTTGATGGCTCCTCTTTCACTTCCCCACAGCACCATTACCAACGTATTGTTGGCTTTCCATTCTTACAGTGATCCTTCAAATCTCATGTGTTTCTGTAACCCAACCTTCCATTTTAAGGTAAAAAGGAGAAAAAAAAAAAACAAACCACAAAAACCCTCCTCCCTCAGTTCAATCTCAGTTCAACCTTCACTGTCACTGAAGAGGCCACTGCTCTATTTCTGCTAGTAGTTCACCTCATTAGACCTTGTAACTTATCTGAAAACTTCCCCTTTTTAGGGTGATCTTTTATAAGACTAACTGGCATGTTTGTTTAGATAAAATTTGTATATAAAGCCAAATGACTAGAGTAAAATATTAATTTTTACTGAATTAATTCTGATCCTGGAAGCAATGAATATTTCTGTAACAAATGTGCATGTATTTTTATATTAATAAAACCCACAATAAATCTTTCCACTGCTCCGATAGTTTTTTTTCTTCCTTGTTTTTCCCTTTTTTTTTTTTTTCTTTCCACATTTGCAGACAGCAGTCTCTGTAGGACTCTGCAAAGAACACTGAGTGCTGTAGTGGTTTCAGGCTATCTTTGCCATCCAGTTCTAATTTAATAAGATTAATGACAGAAAATTAGTCAAGACAAGCGTTTGCCTGTTTCGTTTACCCTGCTGTAGTTCAAATTATAGGCGGGAAGTGTTTCCCCCAAGTACTACTTAATTAGTAATAAGTAGAAGGGAAAGTAAAAGAAAAAAAAGTGTAATCCTTATGGGGGAAAATATTTGTAGCTCTGAGGCTTTCCTGTTAGTACAAAGGACTGAATTTGAATGATTCAGAGGACTGTATAAATTGAAATTTCTCCCTCAAAAAAGAAATGTTGGAAGAAAAAAAACACTCAAGGTAGATAAACCTCTGTGTACATGTTACAGTCAATTTCAGAGAGAGAATGGGTCTTATTGCAGCTGTACATTTCATTAGTTACAAAAATGTAGTAGAGTTTTATCTCTCTTATTTTGGCTAGAAGACGTAGTTCTGACATGTGCTAATGACTGGCTATGACAGAGTATCATGTTATCTTTTTGGAAAGACTTTTTAGGCTGTCCTGGATTTTCAGCTGTGTAAGTTAATGTGAATTGTTAGGAAGGAAAAAAATAAAAAAAAAAATAAAAGAAGTATTTTTAGTTTGTTGATGGGGCAACCAGGATTGTTTTTCCTCCTGTTCTCTACGGCAATGTCAATATGTGACAGCTAAGACTTTGTTACATTTGTAACTTTCCCTGCCAAAGCATAAAGTAAGGATGGTTAAGAGCCCCTGCATACATGCCCTGTGTTCTCAGATGTGCTATGATCTCTGCCAACTGCTGCTTGCCATGACATCCCTCCTGGCCATCTACTCCATCATTCCATTGATTTTGACAGGCATATTTTACAGCAATACTGGAAAGCTCTGCCATCGCTCACAGGTGCTGGAAATTTCCCAGATAAGCGTTTGAAATTTCAAAATTTCATAATGCAACCTTGCAAAAAAACCCCAACAAACCAAACCGAACAACTAAACAACTCAACCAAACTTTGAAGAAGGGAGATAGGAAAAAAGCAGCCATCCTTGCTGGAACTCATTTAGCAATTGCACTGTTCTGTGCTGGTTCTTAGGTGCCTCATAAATTGTAAAGAAACAGATCAGTGGGGTCTCAGGATGCTAAAAGGGAGGATTTTTCTGCCAGGCTACTCCCTGAAGAAGATATGTTCAAACTGGAGGAGGTAGGAATAGAAAGCCCTTGGGGGTTTCAAAGAATGTGAGAGGTTACCAGCCGCCTAGCCAAGAAGCCAGCGAGGGTAAGGAGAGTGCGTGTGTGTGCTGCAGAAGCATGGGGCCAGGCTGACACTTAGAAAAATTATGGAGGTTCTTAACAAAACTTTCCAAATCCTGAGAAATATTTTACATCTAGTGCAATTTGAATGATGAACGATGGCTGTGGGATGAGTAGTGGGTCTGTTGTGACACTACTCCCACCCTGAGAGCAGTGGGAAGGAACGGCCGGTTTATGTGGCTAAGCCATACTCAAAGTTATCAGAATTACAACACTGTCAAAATGATCAGCAACAAAATTGTCATTGGCACCTAAAATGTCACCTCTGTCCCCGTATATACAGCTATTTATATATGGCTTAAGGAATTAATAACTTCTTCACAGTGAAGAAAAATTTCAGAAGAGCCATGGGGATTAGAAGCCCAAGTCCCATTCCTAAAGTGATTTAGAAATCCTAAAAATCCATGTCACTAGATGTTTTATGGATTCTTGTTCAATTTTTGAAAATTATTTCTATTGATTAGTAAAAAAAAATGCAATTATGCCCTTGTACACACAAAATACATGCCCTACCTCATCACTTGGAGTCATGCTGTAAAGAGAAACTTGCAACTGATTGATTTAATCCAAACACTGACTGCAGTAATCACCAACATGAATGATATTCAGTTCACCATATGGAGCCATATGTGAGCAAAAATTAAACAAATGGGACACAAAATTTTGTGTGTTAAGATCAACTAAATCTGAAGTAAGCCTTTAATATCCTCTCTATAACAGAAGCTATTAATAAAAGCACTTTCACTTCCATTTGTGTAATTGTTGTTCTTCTCTAAGTTTTCTCAAGGGTTTAATTTGTTTTCTGAAAAATACATGCTAATTTGTTAGTTTTGTGAAATGCTGAGATTTCCTAGGCCAACATCAAAGCAGGGAGTTTAATTTTAAATTAATGGATAAATCTATTGGCATTAAAGGAAAATCTGATGTTGAGAACATGTGTAAATAAAGACACTCAGTGAAGTATTGACCTACACGTTTCAGTTTCTAATTTTAGGTAGTCAAAATTTGAAAAAAGAAAGTTCACCAAACATTCATTCTTGCTTTTGCAAACATCACCAGACAGGGACAGAACAGTTCTCAAAATCATGAGAATTCTTATACGGAGCAACTGAATCCACAGCATATTCATATCAATGCTTGCTAGGGAGAATTAACTTATAAACACAAGAAGCAAAAGTATAGAAAAAGGAGAAAAAATAAGAAAGACAAAGCAATTACCAGAACTCCTACTACCTCCCCTTTACCCTGTCAAACCTCACTGCTGGTAAGGCATATGGGACAATGTGTGATCATACAGGGACATCTCGCTATCAAGAGATGCTAAAAATATGGAGAGAAACTTATTCCCAAAACTGAGCTTTTGGCCTAGAAATCCTATTTATACCGTCTCTCTCCCCCCCATCAGAATTTTTTCTGGAGTTTGATGCCAAAAATTGAAACCAGACTAAAAACTCATTGAGGGGAAAACGTTATTACCTCCCCAGCCACCCACTGGCTGTTCAAATAATATTGTATATATCTGTGCACTTCTGCATATTTATTGAATTTGTCAAGTTTTTGTTCCCAAGTAAAACTTATTGGCCCTGTCAAAAGTTCACCAGCTGCACAAGTGACTTTGATGGCCTGAGGAACAGCCCTGGTGCTAGCGTCATGGAAGAGCCTGTGGCTTTCCTCTCCCTTTTCCAGCTGAGATCGGTATGTTGATGCATGGGGCCCACAGAAGATACAGAAGGAGGGAAATTGAAAAAATAATAAACAATAAAAATATAAATTACAGAAAGCGCTCACCAAGCCATCCTGGTTTTATTATACGGCCTTGAGAAGGAATTTTGTATTTTCAATCAAACTATGTGGAATATGCATTGTAAACATTCTGCACCCACTGCTCAACATTTTTATGGCTTAGTAGGAGAAGAGCTAGTAGGAATGTAGAGTGTGGGTTGCTACATAATCCTCGTGGTGTGCCTGATGGGCTGTCATGCGGAAAGAACAGCCTTGGCAGGTGTCACCTCTTGAGATGGCAGAGGATGGGAGGAGGACTGTGAGGATCTGGGGGCACAAAATAGAGAATCGGGCAGAAAAACCCCTTTGGTACTAACCTCTTTGGAGGGCTCCCCAAAATGAGGAGTGAATGGGAGAACAGGGAATGAAGACTTGAAATTAAAATTAAGATGTACTTGCCTACATATTTTTCTTATGATCTACAGGACAACACTGGACATATCTGCTGTGGCAGTCATTCGTGTCCAAAAGGTCTTACACATTACAAAATTAGAAAGTGAGGGAGGAAAAAAGAAGAAACAAAGAAACAATACTCTGAAACACAGCAAATGGAACAGGCTAGAAATGTTCAGCCTGTGGCTGCTATCTCATGTTCATACTCACACAATGGTTTTCCCAATGTGTTTAAATGACTTCTCCACAAATTCACGGACACTATGGACCTCCCCAGTGGCTATGACAAAGTCCTCAGGCTCATCCGTCTGCAACATCAGCCACATGGCCTGCGGAAAGACAAACAAAGTCAGATTCAGTGCACGAGTAAGTGGCCTCTTTGGTACATGATATTATATTACTGCATTTTTGAATTGGAAATAACTACACATACACACAAACCCCAAACTGGGGAAATTAGCACTTCCCTAACACTGTGGCTATTAACCAGTTCAGTGCAACTCTGAAAAGAGTTCAATTATTTCTTATTACGGAAAACAAAACTGTATTTGATTTTCAATTTGTTTCACAACAGGGGTTTCTGCAGGGAAGATTAACACGTTTACTTTTGAACACTGAGACTTGATTTACATGCTCAAAAGCATGGATTCACTTGCTTAAAGCACTGCATGAATCGACATAGATATGGGGAAAAGAACAAAATTTTGTGATATTTCAGTCCAGAGTGCTCTTGTCTGTTGAATCATGAAAATATAGGTCCTTTTTGGCTCTTTCTTCTGTCATATTTATTGTGGCTAAGATGAGATTTTAAGAGTAAAAAAATCAAAAAGGAACTAAGAATAGTCAACAGTGTATTTTACCACATTAATCTGTTTTTCCTGCTGAATATGTGCTGAATGTTACATATTAAAGCACTGTAGCAGAAACTTTTTCTTTTGACACAGGGACACAGAAAACACTGGTAGAAAAGTGAGACACCCATTAACATCTCTTTCAGAGAACTGTTTGTGCAGCAGCCAAAATTGCAGTAGGTTTTGAAGCAAAACTTCATGGGATTGTCAACATGTTTTCATTTCAGGGGAGCAGGTTTACTTCCCACAGCAGTGTCTTTCAGAGACTCCTCTCCCACAAACAAGTAATGATGGATGAAGACCATCTCAGAGAGTTGGCCAGCTAAATCAGCATGAAAGCAGAAAAGCAGATGGAAAAAGAGGCATGCAAAGACACGTGTGACTTGTCTGAGGTAACATGGCAGGTACATTTCAGTTTTCTGATGTGCAAGCCACTGCTCTAGTGACTGGACTGTTTGACTGCCTAGGAGTAGTATGTAGACAGAATAATTACTTTAGATCAATCAAAATGATGTAAACACTTCATTTCCTTTGGAGAAGAAAAGGGAATACCTGTATGGCGTGATCCTCATTTAATAAATAACTAGAAAAGGGGAATGAAATAATTCAACTTTCTCTCCATATGGTAAAAAGGACTGTCATCTTCTCACAGTCTAATCCACAACACTATTTGCATTGACCTCTTCACATCAGCTTTAAAGAAAACAATTTTAGTAGGTCCCTTGGTGGTAGTGGATACTCTGCAAATCAGATTAATAAAAGCTTTGGGACAGCTCAGTTTCTCTTGGTAAATACCACCTGATATTCAATTTTTGCCCCCCCATTCTTAATAAATCAGTGTCCAGCATAGCAAGGTGATACATTCCACTTACATGGTTCTATTTGCAAGTCATTTTTCTTCCCAGTTATTATTTTATGCATCTTCCAAAGTTTTGACAAGATTTTATTAACATATTCCTTTTGAACCTTTTTGCTTCTTGAACGTGCGTGGAAGGCTGGGTTTTGGGCAACTGCTGTGTAAGTCCTTGACATTAATTGTGCTTCAGGGATATGACCTGCTGGGCAGGACAATGGCAGCAACTTTATTTTTCCTTTCCAGGATTGAACATCCTAGCCAATGACGCAGAAATACCCGACTGGCTGATGAAACTCCTCTTGTGGGGAGGAGATGTCTTAACTTGTATCCCTCATATGAGCTTTCTTGGAACATTGGGGTTTCCCTGCTGATTTGAGAGGTCGCCGTAAATCACCAACTCCTGTTTCTTCATGAATGGACAAGCTTGCAGGATTCACACTAGTAGCAGCTTGACAGAAAGGTAAAAGTAGTATCTAAAATAAATAATTGATAGTTCTGGTTCTCCTAGCCTAGTCCTTGGTTTCACAGATATTCAGCTTTCATTAAGCAGCTGAGCTGAAAACAAGTCTTTATATGTGAAGGCACTATCTGAGTGAATAAGGATTTCCAAGATTAGTCAGCCAATCAGTCAGAGTCAGAATTTACAGCAGTTCTCCTGACTTTTGTGGGTGTTTGCTGTACATAATAAATTCCAGTTCTTGCCTTTCTTTGTTTGAAACACACACAGCACTGTAGTGTCGGTTACATCTGACAAAGGTGTAACAATCAAACCTCATGTATTGGTAAAAATCAGCCCCCACCTCCAAATGCCATGTAGGCTGACTGAATAATCCAGTACTAGCATCAGGACCTGCTATTTACTATGTACTTTTTTAAAGGGGCATTAATACATCTAAATAGAAGCAGGATCAGACTTAAGACAATATTTTGCCATCCCTCTAATTTTAGACACTTCAGCATTGTAATTCAATTGAGAGAAATTTTAGTGTGGGTGCTTATGCTGACACATTCAACAATCCAGTGAGTACTTAAAATATTTACCCATTAATTTTGTGTATTAATATAAAATAGCATTGGAAGTTTCTCTTTTCTCTAAAACACGCCCTACGTTGAAGGAGACAGCTACAAAATACTAACAAAAAAGGTACTTTGACAACTGGTCCCACCAAATTTTATGCATTTGGCTGTATCAGCTCTTGTCTACCACTTCAAGCAATCACCATCTTAGAAACACAACTTAAACTGCAGTAAAATTCTACAGGATCAACTTCGCAACAATCAAACAATGCAGATAGAGTTGCTAAAAGCAATTTTTGCCTCAACTCCTACCAGGAAAGAATGTTTAGATTAATGATTACTTGAGAGTCTATCACTGCTGGTTCTTTTATTTTTTCTGGCATTCACAATTGTTGGCATTTGCAGTTATCTCAATCAAATCAGGTATGAATAAAAGGAACACGCTAAAAATTACAAACAAAGTAAGTGATAGTTCTGTTTTGCTTTGAGGAAGGTGACCAAATGCTGTTGCTTTGAATGGGTCTGCAGGAAAAGTCTGCAAAAAACCGCAAAGGCAAGCCAGAAGATAGAAAAATCGTTGAACAAGCTCCACATCCAAATCTTCATTTCCACAGGTACAGCCCATGACAACCAATGAGAAATCTGTGTCCAAGCAGTAGCTATATGTTTTCCCTACAGCAAGTGCCAGGAATGTGCTTCCCCCACATCAGACTAATAAAGGCCCTTGACCTATCAATTTCTAGGCATTTCCTTTAAGAGTTCATATTGTACCAGACTCCGGGCTGAGAATGAGAGGAAAGGGGGAGATACAGCTCCAGGTTTATTTGTCATTACTGAATGGCTTACTGGTTTTAACAGAGGGGAAAAGCTTTGTTTAAATTTCCACTGAAAGTAATTAATGGTTATTGACTGGCAAATGAAGAACAGGTGACACTCTGAATTAGAAGATAAATGATCTCATGTTCTAGCGTGATAATGGGTTAGTAATTGCTACAAAGCCTCAGACTAGTGCGTCCCATCATAATGCTAGATCATGTCCAGAACACAAAGGCCTCTGTGTGAGAGGTATTCAGCCGTTCACCTCCTGATACAGCTGCAGAGTGATTTGCTCCATTTATTCTCTGATGAACTGCACAACTGAGGCAAAAGTTCACCCATTCTCACCTTCCTGTTCACATGCTGAACCACATGACCCATGACATGGCTGAACTGGGATACAAACATTGCCCAGCTTTGGCTCTTGGCTATCTTTTAACCGTTGCAAGGTCATATATTTTAGGAATTTTTTCTGGTGCAGGAATGGAGAATCGTGGATTTTCCTGTATTTCTTTGTAAAGGCTTTTTTGGATGGGCTGACGGCAAGTAAAGAAATTACTTGTGTTCAGTTCTGCAACTCTCTCCTTAATTTTTTGCTCAATCCAGTTAACAAAACATGTGCAAATGCTGAAAAGAAGGAGAAAACTACTACGGAAACAATTCAGGCTTTGACTCTCTTAGAATAAAACCATTCCTTTAGCGGCAAATGTAACAAAACATATTTTTCATATTTGAACACTTTTTGGCTCTGGTCTAGTGACTCACAAAGTCTGATGGCAATACTATGTCATTTACATTTAAAGACAGGCGTCTAACCGAAGAGAGATACGTAGTAGTCTAGCAAGCGGACACACTTTTATGGTTATGTGGACTAGGATATCTGTTCTGCATGCCTGAACTACAGCCTCTGCCAAAATCTTTCCTCTTTCATCTTTCCCCTCTTCCCTTTTCTCTATATAAACCCCTGCCAGTAGTAAGCACCATTTTCAAGCAACGTTTCCAAAATGTGAACCACAGAATCACAGAATCCTAGGGGTTGGAAGGGACCTTGAAAGCTCATCCAGTCCAACCCCCGTGTCCGAGCAGGGTCACCTAGAGTCCATCACACAGGAATGCATCCAGGCGGGGTTTGAATGTCTCCAGCCAAGGAGACTCCACAACCTCTCTGGGCAGCCTGGTCCAGTGCTCTGGCACTCTCACAGTGAAAAAGTTTCTCCTGATATTTACATGGAACCTCCTGTGCTCCAGTTTACAACCATTGCCCCTTGTCTTATCATTGGTCAGCACTGTAAAAAGCTTTACTCCATCATCCTGTGATCGTGCCCCTCACCCTTTACATATTTGTAACCATGGATGAGGTCACCCCTCAGTCTCCTTTTCTCCAAGCTAAAGAGCCCCAGCTTCCTCAGCCTCTCCTCATAAGGGAGATGTTCCCCTCTCTTCACCATCTTTGTGGCTCTGCGCTGGACTCTCTCAAGCAGTTCCCTGTCCTTCTTGAACTGTGGGGCCCAGAACTGGACACAATACTCCAGATGTGGCCTCACCAAGGCAGAATAGAGGGGGAGGAGAACCAGTCTTCTCCCTGTCCAAATTTTTTGCTTACACAGAGTTTGCACCTGGGCTAGTGAGGGGGAAAACCCAAGCTGGACTAACACAACCCTTGTATAGGTACATTCTCTGCATGCCACCGCCACTATGGTTATGATGTGTTTCCTTGTCTTGAGCATCTGGACTATGTTGTAGATGTGTTTCACCATTAACTTCCAGTCCAGCATCCCAGTGAGAAAACATTTATTAGCTGGGCTGTCATCCATGGATAACAAAGACTCAGTAGTTGAGGTTATGGTTAACTCTATATATTTGATACTTTTCTTTCACTGCCTGCTCTAGCACTGTAGATTGTTAAAATGGACTTGTAAGCAGGTATCTGCCTATTTAAAAGAAAAAAGAAAAAAATACAAATCCAACTTTCTGAGACATTAAAGTACAACTGATGATTTCTGCTCTCGAAATAAAAGATGATTTTTCAGGAGAATGAGTAAAGCCTTTTCTTACGTCTCTTCTGATGAAAGACTCAAACCAGATATGATTGAACAAACACAGTGTGATAAATGGAAAATGTTCCTGTTGGTACTAACTACTATTGTCCTGCACTGCTACACAGCATTTTTTTTCCAAGCCCTATACTGTCAAAAAAATCTCTTGTATGTATTTCTAGGCATTATGCAGAAAACTTCAGAATTCTTTGTATTTCACACACACACAAAATAAAAAAAAATAAATCAAACCAACTCAGTAATGTTTACTTTAGGAGATGGAGCAGATATTTGTAGCCTGATGCACGGTGCATTGTCCGTGTGTTTCAGAGACAAAGAAGCAGAGACTGGTGAATGTCTAGCTTTACTTACTTATCACTTGCAGAGGGCATGGGTTACCTCAAGGCTGTCAACAATTAGGGAGCAATTTCTGACTAAGTCAGAAAACATTACCACCCAGAGAGACCCCAGAGTACATTATCCCCATTTATAGAAATCCTGTCTTTACAGTATTCCATACTCTATTGTCTAGAACTGGGCAGAAGAATTCAGTGGGTTGGACATGGTACTCTCTAGTGATCCCAAACCTAGCTATCCTGCTGGGGTCACCACTGGGAAGGAGAATTGAGCGTTTTGGGCCAAAGCATGATGAGTCTTTACACGGGTGTGGTAGCAAAGGAGAACCTTCTCCCCATATGGCGAGCACAAAGGCCTGGCATGACTGCTGTTCCTGCATGCATCATGAGGGGCTGCTTCCTTTGTGCCACAAAAGACAGGGCTATTGTATCACCTCCCTCTCTGCATTGTCCCAACTCAATTACACTGGTGTGGAAAGAAGCTGCTCGGCATCTTCTGTGCTGTGCGACATTGGGAGATGTCATGCCCACGCACTTCCTGCCTGCCTGGATGTGAAGCAGTTCCAGATGCCATCACCCGGCTCCTCCTGACACAACCCAGCTGACTGGCTGTGGTTTCTCAAGCTGCTACAGAAATGACCACAATTGATGATCGTGCCTTAGAAAAGTGAGACTGGGGACATCAACTCGGAGCTCTGAACCCACACTGACTTCCAGTTTACCTATTTATTTGCTTTTGGAGGGGCAGGGAAGGAAGAAAAGGTGCTACACTGTCTGAGTCACTCACATCTGCTTGACTTCTGGGGCTGTTAAAAGCGTAGGTGTGTACTGGGTGTACCTAGTAGGCATAAGAGCATGATAAATAAGGAGATTATATAAAGAGACAGTGATACATACATACAATACACAACAGAGGGGAAGAACACCTCCTTACATGTGTTCTGCACACAATATGGTCACAGCACCCATGGCTGAAAAATACTAGCAAAGCTCAAGTGCAGAAAGAAAGTCCTGTGATCAGAGTAAAGTAAATGCTGCCTCTGCCTGAAAGCCAACACAAAAGCACTGGGCATGATCCCATGCTCCCTGTCACAATGGGAGTTCAGTCTAAGTAATTGCTATTGCTTTACTGATGATGTTATAAAGCAAGGCAAGCACGGCAGGGAGACTCTTGCCAATAAAAACCACAGGCATGTGCTGCCAGGCATGCTGATACTCCCAAGAAGCCAGTGAGAGCAGGAGTATGGGAGTATGCATAATCAATGTACTCCTGTGCCTTTTTTCCTACAATACAACACTTCTTGCTCAGTTACAAAAAAAGTAAGGGTGCACACCCAATAAGCAAGAACCTCACCACGCTGTTACGGTTTCTATTTGAAAAGCAAACCATAGTTCATGACTGAGGTCATTGTCTATCATTGTAACAAGAGTGACACTTTTCATAAGCTCAACCCTCTCTCAAAACCTACAGCAGAAGAGGTACTGCCCATGAAGCACGGGACAGATTCATCTCCTTTTCCTCTGAAGAGTCACCATCCTGTTTTCTCAGATCATGAAAAATCACAGTGTTGGTGCAAAATGTGTTGCTCAGGGAACATCTATTCATGGAAAAACCCTTCTGAATACCATTTAAGTATCTATCAGATCCCATCAGTTTAAATGCATTTTGATATGCTTCTTCCTTAACAGTGTAATGCTGAACATAAGGACTCCAATGTCTGTGTACAAAGCTTTTCCTTTAGCATTGTCCTTTCTGCTCGCACAGAGGAGACATTGAGTACTTATGACATGGCAGCTGCTCCCATTCAGAAGAACAACATTTGCAAACCATAGACAGTTGCATCACCGACAGAAAAGGTATAAAATGAGAACAGATTTGGGATGAAAACATTTTCATCTGAGAGGAAAAAACACCTCATGTGATAGAAAACAATAGAAAATTTACCTTAAGAATCCCAACAAAGTAAACAAACAACAAAAATCGCTTTTACTGATATACATATTACAAGTCTCCTAGAGTATAGTTATAGAGATGATATATCATGAGTCATTTTATAAACTTGCTCACAGATTTTTGAAGTTACAGTTGATAAATTGCCACAGAAGCAATTTGAAGCATGCTTGGTGATTTATCTAATCCTACAGTTTGACTGTAGATGTGAACTTGTTCAGAGCTGAAATGTGTTCAGATCCACGATTTTTTTTCTTTCAAGTTAAAAGAATATAGCTGATATATTTACAGAGAGTAATCCAACAATTATAAAGTTACTAAAATAATAAAATACCTGATAATCTTTGTGGAGCATCTTGAATGAAAACAATATCAATGTCTTCTGAAACAAAAGCCCTCGCATCTGTAGGAAATACTGTCTAACTTTTCTCTTGTAAGCAGATAGGCCAATTGTTTTACAGATCTCAGGGAGGACTCATGAAACTGTAGTAGGCAGTTTTACTAATAAAAACCACAAGAATTATAATCCAGATAAACCTTAAAGGTCAACCTTCCCTGTTAACGCAACACAGTGTTTCTCACATGCACCTCAGCGGAACACAAAGTTCTCATTGTGTTATCAAAAACTAGATTGCTGCTTTTTTTTTTCCTCCTTGTGTCACTGAGTGTCAAAATACTGTTCTTTCAATGCATGGAAGTATTTGTATACAGTTTTATAACTGATCTTTAGCTGGAGGCAAAAAAGAAACAGTAAAGCTGCTTGTTGGGAAACTTCACCAACAATGGAAATTAATATAGTCTTTTTCTTCTGCCAAAAAAATCTGAACAGATTTTTAGGTCCACAATGGTTTGCTTATTCTTCCAATGGTTAAATTGGAAGTGACAGGTGTGACACAAAGTAATTTAAATGAAAAGATACAGAAAGGATGCATATATGCTCTGCTTCTTTAGTTTTAATTTTGGAGGATATTGTCGCAATTACTAACAAAGAAGTGCCTCAAATTCCATTGAAGAAAAAAGGGAAAGAAATTCAAAACTATACAGAGAAAAATTAGAAAAACTTAATTACAGAAAGTACGTGTGAGTTTTAACCACTCATATTTGTATTACCTAGACAAGACTATACAACAAATACATGTTTCCCAGGCTCCACCTAGCAGACATTTCTGAAAGATATTTGACCCATTTCCCCCTCCCTTTTTTTTTTTTCACTTTCCACAATTAATTTTCCATGCTATTTTTATATGAATGAAAGACAAAATAGCTCTGCACAAAGAAACAGACTCCCATTTGACAGGATTACTCATTGCTAAAGTAAAGGGTTGTACCCAGGTTGCGGTGAGGGCAGAGAAGTCTTAGGGACCCATGCCAGGAAGGACTGGTTGGGGCCACGATCTAACCACAAGAAAACAGACTAAGCTTTCAAGTCAAGCACTGGCATGTTTACTGGAGCAAAACGATCAGCCCCAAAATAATGATCACAATGTAGATATTGATTGCAAAATGTTTACAGTGCAACTTTTGACTATAAAAAGATCCAGGTTGATGCTTCTGACACCTGTTTGCCTTTTATTTCTTTCCTGAATTGCTCAGACACTTACAGCCAAGCACAAGCTCCTTTTGATGGGGGTCAGAGAAGCAACATCATCTATGGATCAAAGTACTACTGATATCCACACAATCAAAAATGCTGCTATCTATACCATGATTCAGGCAATTATTTTATCTTGCCAAATCCTCCTTTCCTTCTCTCTCATTTGGGAACATTGCCTCTTCAGCTTGCTAGCTCCTCCACTCCAGGTTTGTAGGTCTGCAGGGATCTGCCCAGTGCCTATCCAGAAAAGGGCCCTGGTAGCACTACAAAAAAAGTGCTAAGAGAAGCAGAGAACGGCCAGAGCACAGGCAGACAGACTCAGAGATAATAAATCAGTACTTCATAACATTTATACATGTTTGAGGGCATAATTGAGAAGAAGGAAGAGCAAGACTTTAAGATAGTAAAAGCAACAAATCAAGAGCACTGAGAAAAAGATTTATGAACAGCATAATTTTTTAAGAAGAAATACGGGGAGATAGAGGTAGTTGTTAACATAAAATTAACCTGAATTCTATTTTATAATTTGCATTTACCTCCCAAATTTCCAGAATTTGTGCTTTTGAATACTAAGGTATTTTCTCCTCAGACTGCTACCAGTTTCCAAATGATATTACACCCTTCAATAATAATCTAAAACAATTGACTTGAAATGTTAATTTACTAATCCTGAGGAAACACTCACTATTCATTTGGTTCTAATCAAATTAGCATTATCCTTATCTGAATAATCTGCGTAAAAAAAGAGCACGTTACCTTTAACACATTGAAACTTCACCTTCTGATTGAATACGTTTTCAGTTCACTGGAGTTGGAGGTAAAAAAGCCATTGCTATTTATGAGGCAGTGGTAAAAATACACACCAAGCACTGTTTTACTAATTATAAAAAGCAAGAAGTCACCTGAAAAGGTATTAAGATGTTAAAGTAATCTCATTCCTGGTTCCATGGAATTTTTCTTTTCCTTTAGCAGAACATTTCAGGTGAGAACATTTTGGAATTTGATGCTAAATTCTCTCGGCTGAGTACAGACAGAGACAAAAGCACAACCTTGCTGCCTCGGGGGTACGATAATGCAATACAGAGGGATTTATTTTCTTTTTTATTTTTACCTCATGTCACAAGTTCAATTTTAGGCCAACAGTACCCAAAACCACCACCATGTGATGGAGCAGCTTATTCAAAGAGTCTGGAGGTTTTAACCCACGCCCCGGGACAGAGGCATCCGCCTCGCAGCTTCACTGCTGCAGCATTAGTGTTACTGTCACTCTGACCAAGCTCCCCCTGCTCAGGGTCAGATACCAGCTCATGGTCTATGCCATCTCAAATCGGGGCATAGGCTTTTGAGCTAGAAAAAGTTAACAGCAAAACAATCCCAGAAACCAAAGGACATATTTTAGAAGGCTGGCTGTGAGCACAGATGTGAAAAGGCAGCAGGAAGATTTCTTTTGAGCATGCTCAAAACTGCATTTGGATGGCACTTTGCTTTGACCTTCCCTGGGCTTGTTCTGGCCATTCCAATTCCACTGTCATCAGTGATTACTACTTCTGCAACAGTGGTTAATTGCACCGAATTCTAAGTCAGAGAAAGGGAAGGGTCTGCATTAAAACCATAGATACGGCTGCTCTCTGTGGGCTAGTGTCAAAATGGAATAGAAAATTTTATTCAGTTTGTTCCCAGCAATAAATACAGTCCTGGCATCCTGGATAAATCCTTCACATAACAGCATGTGTTCTTTTATGCACCCTGGGAGCGATTCTATTTAAAGCCATGGAATTGTGGGTGTGAGACTGTAAGCACATCCACTTACCCAAAACAAAATTAAAACCTGTCTTATATTAGAGTCAGGAGAGCTGTTACAAAAAATGCAAACCATATGAAGTTTTAAGTATACTTATGTTTTTTATCTGTCTCTGTGTAGCATATACAATTGACTTTCACTGCCTGAGATGAAGTGCTGACAAGTGTTTTACTGTATTATTACAGAATACCCCAGTAGCATTATCACACTTCAACTTTTGCTTGCAATAAATCTCTGTTACGTGCACGTCAGGAGCCATCGCTCATATCACATCCAGACAAAGTCAGGGCCCTCCCTCCCCAGTGGACACGAACAAGACTCTACACACTCTAGGTATTTTGCCATTAAGGCTGGAATAATCCTTGCAGGCCAGACACTGGGAATAACATTCCCACAAGCATTACTTGGCGAGAGCCTGAGGTCTGTTCTCAGGCAAGTAACAGTGGCACAGGCATGAGTCATTACAGAACGCAATGGATTTATCACAACGACATTATCATCCCTTTGGTTTCCATATGCAAGTCTCTTCATTCCTATTTTTTTTTCTCAGAGATTTATAACTCAAGTGTTGAAACATATTTCACATGAACACAATCCTCTGCTCAGTATATCTATTTTGAATAGCTATGCCATGAACCATATTCTAATTGCAGAGGTCCAGCTTTATAGGTTATTGGTTTCAGTTTGGTCAACGCAAATGATGAGCAGACGCTTTCTCCAGTGTCCCAGTGGTGACAATGACTCTCTTTGTGGCCTTGCTCACTAAAGCTTTTGATCTTACCTCCTAAATTTTGCTGTCTGTGAAGTTGGAGTGATAATACTTATACAACTAGACTGCTGTAAAAAAGTTAATGGTAGCACAGAGATTTCATGATGAAGTGCATTATTTGTTACAGAATTAGGTGCCTTCATCTGCACTTTTATAGCAAAAAAAGCTATTCTTTCCTCTAAAAGTTACAAATTCAAACATTCTTCCTTAATTCTGACTAGCTCTGGGCTAATTAAAAAACAAATTAAAGGAGCAAGGAAACCCAAGGATGAGAACACACAGAAATCATTGTTAGATCACACATTCCAAAACTCAATGAAATAGACATTTCTTAGGATACTGCACATTTCTGTTGTGATGCAAGAGATAAGTGAGATAACTTCTCAGGCGATCAAGATACTAATAAGCAAGCTACAGTGGTTTCTTCCTGTCTTTTTCTCTCTCACCTAACCTTCAGCAAATTTAATTTTTTTCCCATTTGCACAATAATTGAGGGAAATCTGGAAATAAACTCTTTGAATCTTTTCTCGTAGGAATGAGCTTCATCCTGCAAATCATACCTGATTCTGACTCCGCATGAAATTAATTTAATTAATTTCTACAGCCTGGCTGTCAACATAAAAGAGAGGAAAATGTGGCCTGTAGTGGATGTTTCTGTAAGTAGCTCTCTGACACTGCACTATTTTCTGCATCAGATTCAAGAGGTGGTGGCAAACCCCAATATGAAACAAACTGTTGCATCAAATGGTAAAACAATAACTAAAATTATTAAACCTCCTCAACTAGTATTCTTCTCCTTTCCAGCACAAAGGAAAAAACCAAAGCATGAGATCACGTGGGAAGAAAAGGGGATAAAACCATCTAGCTGCACATCCCAGAGAAGCATCTAAAGCCTGAGACCGCTGCAGTCAGACCTCCCTCGATCCCTGCTCTCTCTAGCTGCCACCTCTCCTCAGTCCCCACGCTGACCCCCTGAATCAAGCCAGATGGGACTGGCGGAGACATGTCAAGGAAGTGCTGAAAAGGTGACTTGGGTCTCTGGCAGCTAGTCTGGAGCTCGTTTCTATGCAAAATCTCTGGGGGCTGCTGCTTTGCAATTTCTCAGGAATGTTTAATTCTCCTCATCCCTTTGCTGAGTCTCTCTGGAGAGGTCACGGAGGCCTGTGACATCCCTGGAGGGCACTGCCTAACTAAATTAGCATGAGATAACTTTGGACTCTCTTCCAAACAAGAAAATACAAGGGAGAGAATTTCATTAAAAGCAGAAGACTAGGTGATCCAAGTTAATCCCAGCCCAGAGCTGCTGCAGAAATGTTCTCTGTTTATATTTTGACTTTACTCTCTGTTACAGAGTTCACTGACTATAATGGAAGCTGTGTTAAGTACACAACTTGACCTCAGTTGACCAAATCTTAGTTTCATAATAAAGACAAAAAGTGGGTTTGGTGGCTCTAAAAGGTTTGATTAGTCACTGTTTTGCCTGTTTGTGTGTGATCACGTAGGGTGCTGAGTAAATAGTAAAAGATAAACACTGATCTACTTCACGCTTTATACGAGTTTTCTAATCAGGAAACATGAACTCTTTAATATGCAACAGTATTACAATTCATACATATATGTGTGTACGCTTAGCATTTGTTAGCAAAGCAAATAAAAGCCAAGTCCCAAACTTGTGGGTTTTTGTTTTATTTTTTAAGACTTGTGTACCCAATGTTTTGTTTAGGTTCTCTCAGTGAGTGAGGGGAAATCTACCTTAGAAGGTAAAAGGAAAGAGATAACTTAGGGAGAGGGCATGTCCACGTCTGCACACACTTCTGCAATAGCTTATTTCCCATGCAACTCAAGGACAGGGTATGACACAAAAGTAACTCAACTCACCCAGCAATATCCCACCTCATCTTCCAGCAGTGAGAGAACTGTAGCAAACACCACATCAAATACCTCAGAAATAATGATTTGATTCTCTGTATACAAACAGTATGGGGAGTGAATTAGAAATTTTTCACTCAGAGTGAGTCTATTATAGCTGACTCTAGGGAAGCAGGAGATGAAATAAAAATGGACTCAAAAAACCTCATTGCCTGAGCTTGATCTGTTGGAAAAACTGGGCTGGTGAGGCCCAGGAATTCACACTTCAAAGTATTATTGAATATATTGGTAATAATAAACTGAGACCACCTAACTGAGTGCAATAGGAATCAAAACCACAGTATTCTTACAAACATGAGATTAGAAAGTGAAATCTTACTTTATTAAATGCAGTTCATAAGCCAGTCCTGCATAACAGAGTGTTTTGGACATACTGGGACAAATATTCCTCCTTCTGAGAAGACGAGAAGAAAAGGAAAAGGTACAAAAGTTCATGCAGTTCACATTAAGGACAACCTAATATGCTCTCTCCCTTCAGGAAGGAAATATTAACATGGCCCCTTAGCTACACTCTGAGGGCAATGATCTGATGGGAAACATGACTTCAAGTCAACACATCTTGGGGCACCAACAGGCTAAACCAGGCTTCTTACTCCTGTCATAGTTACCTCCTTTTCACAAGACTGCTGCCTTGCCATGGGTGCCACCAAGTTTGTACATCCACAGTTAAAAATCAAAGGAAATTTTCCCACTGAGCTTTTCCAGAAGAACTGAGAATCTGTTTAATAGGTGCTTTTTCTAGTCTTCCACAGAAAGACTAAGAGATACAACAAAAGAAAAAGTTATTCCAGCACAGGAGAGAGACTGGAGAAAATGTGTGAAAATCAACTTTTTCTTTCACAGTGAATACTCCTTCCCCCTGACTAAAGCTTGTTTCATCACCAAAATCATACCTTGAAATCAGGCATGTGGGCCCAAATCCTGCCCCCCTGGAGTCAGTCAAATCTTTGCTATAGACTTCTGTGAGGATGGAATTTCATTCCGAGTGTAGGAGCCTGTCACGGCCAAAGGCGAAAAAAAAGGGTGTTTTCCACACATGCTCTGCTTTTCTACTTTTGTGCCCTTTGGGACACTGGTGTAATTAGATCCCTATTATTATATACTGGAAGAGCACATTTGGTACTGCCTGTGAGTTTATGTACATTTAAAAGTTTATGCACTTAAAAAACAGAGGGGAAATTTACATATAAGTTGCTGTCTTTCAAACGCCAGACTTTATACATAAACAGTTCAGAGCTGCTATAGTCTGGTAAGTGAATAATTACAAAAATAAAATGCATGTGAAATATATGATAAGCTGGCAGAAAAAGATTGCTAGATAAGATCCTTCCCCCTTTTAATGCCAAAACAAGAGATAACAATTCATATTTGCATCCAAAAAAATAATCAAACTAACTTCAAATATTTGAATGAGAATCACAAGGATGGAGACTTAAATTTATAGCTATGGGCTTTTGTCTTTATTGTAGGGCAAGGTGCAAATAGGAAAATTAATCCAAACAAACTAAATGTGTGATCTCCACAAATCTACTTATGACTGCATTAAATGCATCCTTTGTCAGAATAAGAGTCCTCCCTTTTATCTACCTAAATTCAAGACACTTTTGTCCTGTATACAAGTCCACATTGGGGTTTAATCTAACTGAACTGATCTACTTTACAATTTCATGCAGGCCGATTTTTCTGGACCAGACCCATCAGTGTACTGCGCTGCGAGGAGCAACATGCTCAGTGAGTGATAGACTTGGAGCTCTTACTATAAACACTGAATTTTCTCACTTTTATTTTGATCTAAAGACAGCTCAGCTTGTGTTCTGCTTCCTTAAAAATCTACTTTCTCCCCGACAGATTTTAACTGGATATATTAGTCTGCATTGCCTTAAACTGTCAGCAATGGCATTTTGAAGTATTTACTGAATCATCTGCTTTGCCTCCTGAGAAAGCAGCAAGTCAATGGTGAAGAAAATCGTTGCATTTCCAAATACAACTTGCACAGGAGGACACTCAGACACATTATGTATCCATACACATATCATATGCATATACTGGTATGTCAATTAGCCTGTACCACTCTGTAAGATATTTCTGGGTAAAGGTACCACAGAAACCTAAATAATTTTCATCACATCTGAGCTTTTATATACCTTACCAGAACAGATCTGGTTAGTGAGGAAGGATTTTGTCTTTACGTCACAGGGCAAGAAAGGAAGACGCCTTTTTTTCCCCAACTCCCCCAGCAATTCAATGCCTGGAGGAGCAACAGGAAAGAAACCATGGTGACCTCTCTGAACTTATGGAAGCAGCTGCCAGCTCAGCAGGAGAAGCATTGCTGATGGACTGTAGTACCTACCACTGGAAGAAGCCTTTAAGCCAGTTCTCTCTCTCTCCTCTTTTTTTTTTTTCTTTTCACATCCTCTACCCTTAAATTATACAAATGGAAGAGCATGAGAGGACTTCCAGAAACCTCAGGAGTAAATTTTTTATTAGACTGCATAAAGAAGTGGCCAAGTTAAAGTTTCCATTTATCCATACAAAACCAAAACAATGTACTTGCTGTATTGAGCAAGCAAGGCATAACTTTGTTTAAGATATGATTTATGTATTATTTCAATGTTCTCAAACACTTCGTCTTTTGGCATGTTAATGTTCTTGCTCTCTGAATTTAAACTTCTAAAAAAATATATAAACTTCTAAAAAAAAAAAAAAATTGAACTTGGCAGATTGGAAACAAATCTATGTCTCATATGAAGAGAAAAATATCACCCCAAAGTAAAATGCTGACTTTTCTAATTCTAGTTTTAGAGGTACCTTTGAAAGTCTGCTAGCCAGTTATCACAGTTCAGCAACAACTTATTTCCTCTGTCTTTGGGAAAATGAAGTTATTAAAGACCAGGAAGCAGAATAAGCAGAGATGGAGAGAGGAATTTTTATTTTTTAAGACTAAAATTGTGAGAATGTCAGGGAAACCAGAACACAGTTGACATCCTGATCTTGAATTCTTTAATACACACATTTAACCTTGGGTATCAAAGCTGTCCCGTGCACATATATGTTGGGCAAATACATACTTGTTCTCATTGTACCAACAACATAGACACGCCATATGGCACTGAATCATGACAGCTAGTCAGTTAAGGTTTCTTTTTGTCTACCTTGTTTTGAAGCAAACTTAAATGTATTGTTTTAAGACACTGAGAGCTTTAAGTGGAAGCACTTGTACTTGTGATGGGCTAAGAGCACGCAGTGAATTTGCTATCCTGCCTCAGCTACACCAGGAAACTCACTAAGCCACAATAACTTGTACATGTAACTCACCCCTAAGTGCCTGTTCTTCTGATTCTGTTTTTTTGTTTTGTTTGTTTGTTTCTGTTTTTTCAGCCCCAAATCCAGGACAGTCAAGCACAGGCTAGTTTTGCAAAGACTTCAAAACACAGGGTGTGCACCACACGGGGCTCTGGCCAGAAGCTTCATGCAACTCACACCTTTAAAGAAGTAGTTTAGGCTCTGCAATTAAACAGAAAATTGATATGGGGCTCAAAGCAAAAGGCAGAAGAAGGGGGAGGGGAGAAGGAGAACGTTTTCTGGCATCTGACCCGGGTTTGAAACTGTGTTTCATTTTCTTAAACAAAACCAAAACACTCCTTCAACTTTGGGAAATCCCTAGAAAAAACAACTGGAAACATTGTTTCAGAAGGCAATTATGGCTGCTACAATGACACATCATTCATGAATGGAAGTACTTAGAAGAGGGTAAACTAATTCTTAAGGACAATAGCAAACACGCATTGGACCTAAATTTGCTGCATCTTTGGCACTGCTACATTGTCAATTCAATTACTCAAGATTTGCACTACTGTAACAAAAAGCAGAGCCAAGCCCATTCTTTCCATCAGTGACAAAGAAATGCCTATATCCTAACTGTGCAAAAGTCTTTATAAAACCATAGAATGAATGATTTAATCCGTAAAATAAAATACAGACTGATGAGAAAATTCCTAACCATAGTAGGTGTAGCAGTAGTAGTAGTAACAATAATATTAATGATAATGATGTGGCTATAGATTACAGGCATACATTATTCAGCTTCTAAAGGACACCTCCATCTATCAGTTTTTTAAGTTAATAATTTTGTAGTTATCCTGTTAAATTGTATCTACAAAAGCATAGAGCTCAACAACTGCAGATCTACTATGCAAAACTCCTGTAGTTAATTTACAAAGGCTGAAGTGTCCAGTTTAACACTAGTACTGTATGGAAATCCAAATAGTAGCCACTAAAAATCAACCACTTCACAAATCATAGTTAAGACTGTATATTGTAATGAAAAAAACCACATTCTTTAGTATCTTGTAAAAGTAACATATTTGTTTATCATCAAGATCAGATTTAAGGATTTCCATGCTGTCACTTTTAAGCACTCCAGTTTTGAAAGTAGGAAGATAAATACTTCAAAGTGCATTTCCCATCAGTCACTTCTACTGTACAGTGAACCAAGTTCACGATAGAAAACTTTGCCTCTCCTCTTACACATTTAGTGTAAAACAGACACAACTCACTAGATTTTCAGTCTTGTTTGCTGCTGAAACAAGGCTTATGCACTTAACATTCACAGTTGTGTGTCCAGTAACTCCTGCTTTCCTGCCGGCTTATTTCAATCAAAATTTGGCAAAGGGACAGCATTACCAAAAATATTAAGTGACTGCAAGTCTTGTTGAAATAGGAGTTGTCAAGAGGAGAGGCACCCTGTTGGACCACTGAGCGAACAGCCAAGCCTGAATGTAACTCCTACCAGGTACCAGGGAACGCACAAAGGCTCAGGATGCACGGGAAGCTTCAAGTGGAGGTTGCAGCTCATTACATACTAGAGACCCAGCCATGTGTTATAAAAAACGCTTGCTTACAGAACTACACCTTCAAAAAATGAAGTTCAGACTTGCTAGCTTTGGAGAAAGATTTACTGTGCAGGAACAGAGCCTTTAAAAAAAAAAAAACCCAAAACACTGTTGGCTTTCATACTAACTAACACCTAATAATTACAAATGGACAGGCTGAGGTTTGCTCAACACCCTGAGCAGCACTATGAAATTTTGTGTGTTTCCCCACCAGCTGCTCCTATCCTACCAAGGCAAGCGCATGAGATGCTGGCAGGGAAAACCTTTGCCCCTCCCGTTCAGTGGGATACTGCAGCACCTAAGCCCCAAAGAGCAGATTTACTTGGGAGAGGACAGACAACTGCTGGACTGGAGGGCCACAACAATAGCAAATTTCTTCCTGCCAGGAGCAAGTGTTAAACCAGGAAACATGCTGCTGTCTTATTGTTGCAGTGCATGCCTAGGTCTGTTGATGGCATCTGCTTGCTTGCCCCTAATTCCAGGCAGGACCACACATAGATGGCAGAGTCCCGAGTATGAAATCAGATGGGCACCCAGTTCTCTGTTGTTCTAAGTGAATTGACATATAGAAGTCAGTTTCATCAAGGAGACAAGAAAATGTAATCAACAAAACGTAGCCAGTTCAAACTGTTTTTCATTTCCTAGCACACTCTGGTGAAACTGGTTCAAGTAGAGAGACTATTTCCCTTGTGTTCCCCATCTCAGCCCAGATGTACAGAAAGCTCTCTGTGACAAAAATCTCACAGGTTGTACTCGTAGCTCTGACTGTGGCCTGTAACATCCCTCAGTCAGGAGGAGAGAATAAATATCTGTCAAAGTCCCAAATAAGCTGTCATCAAGGCACTTGTCTCGGATCAGCCCTGATCTCACCAGCAGGCACTTCTGCTCAACTGGAACACAAATTCTTTGTACGTATGCCAAGACGTTTCATCTCTTAATTGAAGTAAAAACATCCATATATGCGGGTCTCTAAAGGAAGCCATTCTTTCCTTGTGCAATCCCAACATACTCCTTTCTAAACACATCTTCAGTCATGACTCAGACCCGGGAATGCCACTGAGGTAGAAGGATGCACTGTGGCACAGACACTTGCTAATCCAGCCAGATTACTGTGGGCTATTGGGCAGGCAGTCTGAGACAGAGAAACATCGGAGAGTATATCCCATCTTTAGGGTAACAGAAAGCTGGCAGATCTTCTATTTTATATCACATTGTGGTATCTAGCAAAATCCCTCTGAAAATTTTTACAATTAGGTACTATATAGCATTTTACCACACGTCAACAATGTGAACAGAAAGTATTTATAGCTGTTTGGAACAGAAGCTATATTGACCCTATGAACAGCACTAAAAGCCATGTTTTTCCATAATCATTTCACAAGTAGGATCATAAGTATTTTTCTTAAGATGTTTGTGTGTGTTCAGTTTGCAGCTCTGTGCCATTAGATGCATACAGATGTTCTTGCCTCTTGGTAAATACTATGTAAATTTGTTCCTATGATTACAGCACTTGCTAAAATGAGCATAATAATTAGGAGGCAATCCTTACTTTATGAATTTTCCATAGTAGGTTTGATGCTGCAAGATAAATCTCCAGTTCATCAAAATAGCTGTGCATGTGCTTAATTTTAAACATACTCGTACTCCACCACAATTAAGCAAAAAACTTAAGTACATGCTTGTTGCTTGAAGGAGTTTTACTCTGTTGACTTTAATTAGATTTATGTCCAGACCAAAGTTCTTCCCTGAATTGAGGTCTGTGAAGTACAGTGCTTTGAAAGAGGAAGTACTAAAGGAAAACTAAGAGAGCCTAATCCAATTATCATTTTAATATGAAGTAATACTTTATATTTTTACATGCTCCATATGCATTAGCTATTTAAGACCTACATCATCATCCATAAAGAAGACAGTAAATGCTTTTATTTTATTTTATATTATCTGGCTCCATTGTAAAAAATCTCACACTTATCTCAAGCCTCATAAATAGCAATTCAAACTACAAAAACTTTTTTCCTTGTGACTTAGTCCTAGGAGAAGAGACAGAAAGGTTATTATAGATAAAGTAATCATATGCTTCTTATGAAATTACTTGTGATATTTTAGGAAAATGTCTTTATAGACACATGTATACTTTGCAATTGTTTGGTGGTAACTTTTCTAAGTACATATTGTATTACAAGTCTTCTTAACAATTTTCTTTTAAAATTACCTTCTAAATAATGATCAGTGAAGTAACCTCCATAAGAGAACTAGATACTAATCATAATTTGAAATCAGACAGACGGGAAATTGCCACACCCTACATTAGTGAGTGCATCCAGGTCCCACGATAGTCTTTACAGTGAGTTTAGATTGTCTATGGGAAATGAAATCATGTGCCAAAGGCCAAGTAAACCCAAAATTAAAATTCACAGTAATGTCTCCCAGTTGCATTCATAATCCCGCTTATTACCTCTTACATCATTATAAAGTGTTCTCCAGAATAAAACAACCCACTGCTGTGCTATGTAGACCACTGATATGTTACAGGCTGTCCAAGTTCTGCTCCAAAGGCCAAATATCACCCACTCAGTTTTAAAAATTGTGCTCAGGGTCATAATTTATGCCTATGTGGTGGTCAGACTCTGTGGTACTGCGTGTCTTGGAATTAACTGCTGCTAATTCCCAGGCTTGTTTTATCACAAGCCCTCTAATTCAGTTTTAGATATTATATTCTATAGGATGACGACAGCAACTACAACCTACATGCAATTATGGAAATAGAGTGGCTCTTCAATTCCCAGAAATTTATCACTGCAATTACTTGGGGCGTTTCTGGACAGTGTCTTCATGGATGCAGATATTTTAAATCATTTGATGCTAACTTTTTTTTTTTACATGAATTTGTAATATGCATCATCTCTCTAAAGTTCGTACTCAGTGGTCTCAATTCCCTTCACTGTTATTTGCAAGAACAGGAATTAGAAACTTTGATGACCTGGTGAAATCACTCACTCAAGAAATTAAACCAAACAATACAACAAAGTAGCCTAAATATTATTTAGCAGAAACATTGCACCTGCAATCCATTACTGAAAGAAGAACTCACTACCATGAAATATAGTGATCAAGTTTTCAGATAGTGCAAAAGATGTTAGTGGAGAATGAAAATAGAGTAAGTTTATTTTCTTCTGGCTTCTAACTTCATTTAGCTTTTGTAGTTGGCAGCAAGTCAGGACCAACAGGCTTCCGGCAGGAGATCATTATTTTAAAACATTAACTCCCATGTTAATGTTTGATTTTGCTAATGTTTAAATTGGGATATATTTCTGAGCAGGAGCATGCAGAGGAAAAAGGATCACACACAGCATTTTTTCTCCAGTAAATGCACCCAGAGGTAGGTTACAGAAAAAAAATAATAAAATAAAAATAATAATAAAAAATTTGCCCATGATTTCTTCCTTCCTTTGTAAGAGACATTGCCTGCTTAAAACAAATTGCTGATATTACACTCAACCCCACTTTTAAAACAGACTTAAAACATACTTAAACTAACATAATGTAACAGACATATGGGAGAATGTAACAGACATTTGGGAGAATGAAGAACCACCCACAGTAGGGGAAGATGAGGTTTGAGACCATCTAAGGAATCTGAAGATGCACAAGTCCATGGGACCTGATGAGATACATCCTCAGGTCCTAAGGGGTCTGGCACATAGAGTCTCCTATGAAGATCATCTCCCTCAATCTGCTGGTCACACTTCTTTTGATGCAGCCAATGACAGGTGATTCTCCCCCTCCACGCCATTCTCGTGAGACTCCACCCGGAGTACTGTGTCCAGTTCTGGAGTCCCCAACATAAGAAGGACATGGAGCTGTTGGAGTGAGTCCAGAGGAGGGCCACAAAGATGATTGGGGGTTGGAGCACCTCTGCTATGAAGACAGGCTGAGAGAGTTGGGGTTGTTGAGCCCAGAGAAGAGAAGGCTCTGGGAAAACCTTAGAGAACCTTCCAGTACTTGAAGGGGCTACAGGAAAGCTGGAAAGAGACTTTTTACAAGGGCATGGAGTGATACGATGAGGGGGAATGGTGCTATCCCACTATTTGAGAGTGGGCTCCTGTAGAGCATCAGCCTTGAAGCTGTGTGCCATCAGAGATGCAGTGTTCTGGAAGAGACCTAAATCTCAGCCCCTAACTAGGGGAAGTCATCAGAGATCCCATCATACCTTTAATGAAAAAAAAGGTATCAGCTCCTGGTCAAGTAGTACCTTGGTTAAACGGCAAGCTGGCATGGGGAGTGAGGGAGTGCAAAGACAGAGATGAATCACAAATAAAAGCAGATCATAAAAACAGAAATTCTTGCTTTTGGGTTACCCTCAAACTTAGTTTCATAAAATAGCTGATGATCTTACATAAGTTCACTAATGCACTCTTCAAAATAAGAGACTAAATGTTTAAAGAACCTCTACTGAAGTTAGTGACAACAAGGCACCAAGGGACTCTGAAGTATCTGGGCTAACTCTGAGTTGGATACCTCAGGCATCAGAGTACACAGGATCCACTGTGTGCAGTTCCCTACTGTGCCATTCACTTCTGCAGCCACACTTATCCGCAACTTCCTCGCAGTTCTGACTGCATCTCATATATTTCACTCTCTATTGATAGCCTTGTGCAATACTACTGTCATGCCTTAAAATTCAGCTCACACCTCATCTAGTTTCCACATTTTTTCCTAACAGGAAATGTGATTCATACATATCTTTAATTACATGTATCAACATAAAACACTAAGCTGTTGCAATAGCAAAGCCTAAGTATCAAGGCTTTTCCAAAAATTCAGGATGGTTTTATAGAAGAAATTATTTCATGACATGATTTTCCAGTGACACTCCAAGGAGTCCATGTCTCCAATATTGACATCCAGCTACCAGTAATCGTGAACTTTTGTCCTCTGTAAGGAGAACCTTGATCAGAATTTCATATTTCTCTTTACATAACAAAGCACCCTGCAGAGAGACACTAAATTTAGATACAAATGAGGTTTCATCCAGGTTTCAGAGGGCTGGTGCTGCTGAAGCACCCTTATGAGCAATCTGACCAACAGAGGACCGTACAAAATAGCAAATTAGAGCAACTGGTTCTGAGATGACACAGCTTATTCCCATTAATTCAGTCAGCATGATGCAAAACACAAACAACTTATGTTACACTGAGAGGAAGAAGAATAAATTTTATGGGTTTCTTTCCAAGCATCTAAAAGTAAGAATGTAGATTTTCATTCCAGTTGTGCAGTTGCGAAATGAGGTGACTGATTGTTCATTGTACAAACCAGTGGGAAATTACAAAAATGAAATAAAAAAGTAGAGATCAGATAAATACAGAGTACTGTTGTTTTTGAGGACTTTAATCACCAGATGTATAGCATTAACAAGCTGTCTCTACTGTAAAATCATTGGTTTGCATAAATGCATTTTGTTAAATAGCCAGTAACTCAATTATTACTTTGTCATCTTGGGTCTAAATAATGGAAGTAGAAGTGTAACTTAAAACAAGAAATATCTGTCAAGCAGGAAAGCTCAAGGTACCTTTTAATAACATACCAGACAGCTGCTTTACTGTGCTGCTGCTCCTTTTCAACTCCGAGATAATATCAGTTGAGGAACATTATACTGGTCTATGTACATTTCCCTCATCACCATAGTATCTGAAAAGCTTCCAGTAGTTCATTAAGCAACATGAGTAACCTCCCTCATTTGTGGTTTCTCCATTCTCTCTCTCATCCTCTCCCCAAGGGAAGAGCTCTGTGTGTGCGTGCAGTGTTTCGGTTTATTGTGTTTGTTGTTTTTTTTAAATTTTATTTATTATTTTAAATTTTATTATGTGCATGCTCTCTGCATTTATAACAAAGAGATACATGGTTTTATCTCGCTTAATTTCTGGCTTTGCTACTTGCATACTACTTAGCCTAATGCACATTCTTTGCCTTACCTCTTTGTTTCAGTACACTCTACCCTGCTACTCTTCCATACGCCCAAAGGACACACAGCAAGTTGATGCAAAGTACAAAAAAAGATCAACTGAGTCAGAGAAAGAGAGTGGAAGGGTGGGAAAAAGGATTAAGTTATGCTGGCCATGACTTCTCAGCTGCTGAAAGGTCTTGTGTTTTTTAAGAGGAACGACTACAAAAATTGCTTTCTGTGCTATTAAAGTGGATAGTGAGCATATGAGAGTCCTTAATGAGGGCACACACACCATGAGGTGCATATATAGGATATTTGTTGCCACTATACGACTGTGTGAATGAAGACAGCTTTTCACATATAAAAAGCAGATATGAAAAACTTAAAAAAAATAAGCCTGCCACTTCCCCTCCATCAGGCTCTTTTCTCTCCTTACCTTCTTCACTTCGAGTACCTTGGGTTTCAGAGTACTTAAATCTAAGCGTATGTGGAGCATAACTTCACCAGCTCACATATCATTGTGCAAGAAGAAACTACATCTTGGTAGCATATATGTGTGTATATATATATATATATGGGGTTTTTAAAGTCCAGGCTGAAAGACATAATGCTAGGTAAAGTATTTAATTTAGAGATAAACTGCTGTAAGTATTGTGGAAAACTATTTCAATTTTTATGCATTTATTAATTTGGTATCAAAACACTGGAGACAGTCTCAGTTCCCCTAGTAACATTGCTGGCATCACCCCACTCAATTCAAGTTTATATGCAAGTCTATCTGTAATAAGCAATATAAGAATGCCCTCTATTTCTGCAATGTATTTCTCCCCCAGTACGTCTTGAAATGGCTCAAGAGAAATCAGTATCTGTTATTGTTTTATTGATGGGGAAAGTGAGAGAAAGAAAAATAAGAGGACTCATTCAAAGTCAGCCAATAGATCAGGGCTGAGGCCAGAGTGAAACTTCAGGGCTTGTGCACCCCAATACACCAGTCTGCTCCTGAAGCAACCTAGTTGCACCAAAGTCTGTACCAGCCCTACAGAATCTGCTTTACAATGAAAGGAAAAGTTACAATAATGTTTGCTGGTGTGGATACAAAATTAATTTCTTTTTTTTTATTCTAAAGACAAACTTCAGATACAAGGAGACAGCTAATAAATGACTGAATCTTTAATCCTGTGTTGAGGACACTTCTGGAAGACTTCACTATCCCAATGCTTAAAAACCAGGAAAGCCAGAGTAAAGGCTAATATGCCTTAATATGGAAAGGACTGGGAACAGGGCTAAGCTCTCTGGCTGATGAGCTCGAGCCTCACGTCCTGCGAGGCTGAGCAAAATCCTCAGGGTTTGCCTGCTACCTTCAGATGGCAAGGCATCCAGAAACGACACACAGAGCTGGGTGTCAGCTGTCATTGAAAGGGTCTCACTGAACGTTAAAATGCTCCTTGTGTCAAGCAAATGTGATTTCTGGAGTAAAACCAGCCACTCAAGGGCCAGCTCAATTCCCTCTCAGCTTACCGCTGCCAGTGAGAGCAGATGGGGAGGAAAAGCAGGGGCCAATTTTTTCCCCTCATGGTGACTTTCCTGCTTTGGACTCAGCAACCTGCAGTACTGATGTCAACAAGTGCCACAATAAACTCAAGCTTGCTCTTTCCCACAATCCAGCAACATCATTCTGACATCATCTACTGCAGAAGAACATGAAGAAATGGCATATTTCTAGACAATTTCTTAATTGCTTAGGGATTTTTGGCTAAGCCTTCTGATAATTTGGCTTGCTTCTCACCTTGAAACCGTTCTGCCTCTGAGATACTCTCCTAGTCATCATTTGTTTTGTCAAGTTGTTGGGTTTTTTGAGTTTTTTTAAACAAGTTTTCTTGGCAAAAATATTTTTTTATGGTTTTAAGCTGCTGCCAACTACTTGAGAAACTAAATGTGGGTAAAATTTAAGATAGCTGCTTCTTAGGACAAATACAGAGTTTGAATGCAGCGGGTATGATGCAGACTTCCACAGTTGTCTTGGGTCCTGAGAAATCTTTTCTATTTTTCTTTTTTTCTTTCATTTTTTTTTTTAAAAAAAACCCCAACAATAATAGAGATTTTTTTTTCCACAACACTTACAACACTTCAGCCCCCTACACCATCTTTTGGTCTGCAAGCAGTGTAGTGGGTAGGCAAATCCTGTCCTCTTCTTTGTGGATCAGACTTTTGCAGCACCTAATGGAAAGTAAAGCACTGCCTCCACTGAAGGGATCATGAAAGGATGTTAAAAAGATAACAAAGAAAGTAAAATCCCAAATGATTGAATGGGAGATGCATTGTTATAAAGCAATAAAATAATAGATGCAAGAGCAACTGTTCTCATAAGCAAGTACGCAGAGAAAGGCCCAAAGAATCCTTTTTTTTGTGTGTTTCTTTTTTTAAAAAAAAAAAAAAAAGAAATAGCAAGTTAAATATTGTCCAGACATTTACTGGCTTAAGCTTAAGAGCCTGTGAGCAGAGTATTCACACTGGGACTCCGCTCTCTTCTCTCAATAACATTATTTCAACTATTGAGTCGTGCTGCCACTGGGAAAATACAGACATTTCAACAAAGAAAAATAAATTGCATTTGTGTTCTCACTTCAACTCCCAGTTTCTTGCTGGAATGGTGCCAGGCCAGTGTTTCAAGGTGCTGACTATCTCTTTCTAGCAAAAAAGAACAGATGGGACAGGGAGCTAGGCTGGGACTCGGCAGCTAGATGCAAGCACATTGAGGTCCCGTATCAGAGCAAGGCTCTTTACTCTCCTTACCCTCTCCACTTCAAGTGCTGTGGGTTTCAGAGTACTTAAATCTGAACACAGCAGCTAGGTGGGAACCATAACACCTTTGGTTCATGCATTGCACCATGTGCTGCTGGGGTTTTGACACAGCCAGGAAAAAGAAGGTTCCTTTCCCTCCTTTGCCACCTGCATCCTCAAGAAAATCCCCCCACTGCTCTCAGATGTAGTTTCCCTTCGATGCAACAGGAATAGTCCCCTCTTTCTGGGATATAGCTGTACACCAGAGGCTCCGTGGTGGCCTGACACTAATACTTCAAGGCCATGTAAATGAGGTGGGCTCTACAATTTGTGCCTGTCAGCGCATGCACTCCATTTCAGTAAACCCCACCACTCTGCCAGCTTTTACAAGATGGGCACAACAAGCACATTAGTAAAAATAACCTCAGCATGTATCCACACAAACTATTCACAGAAGCTAGTTCAATAAAACATGGCATTTCATGGCCGTGAGCAGTGGAAGGAGGGAGGGCATGAAACACAAGACTAATCGGAATTGGGGAGCTGGGGTGAAGAGGGTTACAATTCACATTTGCAGAACACTTTTTGAATACCAAAAGCTTTCCTCCTTATAAAACAAAAAACTCCGTTCACTTCAGTTCACTCACCATGAATAATGAACTGGGGAATTAAAAGCTTTAAACCTGTTAAAGAAGTAATATTAACTTAGGTATAAATATAGCTGAAATAATCCAGACAGTTTTATGATCTTACACCCCCAAATGAAGGTGAAATGCAGAATTCTTTCCCCAGGAATAGTGGTAAACACAGCTAACAGATGGAAGAGCTGAATGGAAATTTCAATAAAGTAGGCCACAAAGAAGCATTTGTAAGTGCAGGGGTGCTCACTTAAAAAAAGAGGGGGGGAAAGAAGGCTAAAAAATGGAACTTTGTTTTATTTTGGTAGAGTGCCAAAACAGTGCTGCATTCCTTAAAGAGCAGAATAAAGGATCGAGTTAGACTGGCCTTCTCAACACCTCAGCAAAAGCCCCCATGGGTCTCATTTTGCTAGGATGACTATTTATATGACAGGTAAGGGAATAATTTTGTTGGATTCAGTTACACTAGGCCTCCACGACCTCTGGGTCAAAAGAGCAAATGCAAAAGTGACAATGTGGATAATTGCCTGTTTAGGATAATGGAATACTGATTGAGGGTCAATTATTATAACACCTGAAAGATAAATGAGCTGATGTGAAAGGTTCAGCAGAGATAGCAAACAAGGAGAACTGTCTGCATGCACTGTGCCATGGCTAATAATGCAGAGTGCAGACTGCTGCGTTTGATAGCAGGGAAGCATATTTCCTGAGCTGAGCTACTAAAGCCAAGCAGTTTCCAAGCCCTAAAATATTTTAGTTTGTAAAACATGCCATAAAATAGAAATTCAGCTCAACTGCCCAAAGCTGCAGGATTAAAGTAATATTATTTAACATGCTACCCAATTAATTTCCATTATAGCCCTTGTCTGTGCTTCGTGTCCCAGACTCATTCTTCTGTCTCCTGAGTGAACTTTCTTCCATTGCTACGCAAATAAAGAAAACCAGCTTTGACATTTGTGTTTCTAAATCCAAGCGAAGAGGAAACACCATTCAGGCTGCTACTGCAGAGAGGGGCACTGTGGTCCACGGGATTTTTAAAGAATTGAATTTTGCCCATAAAATCTTTTGAAACTTCTGTGCACGTTGCTAGCCTGGCTACCTTGCTGTGCATCACTTTTGGGTGGCATGATCCTTGAAATGCTCATTCCTCACCTTGGTTTTCTTCTTATTTATTGTGCCCCACAAAAGACAAAGATCCTTCTTTCCTCCTCCGCACATCATGACAGTATGCGATTTGGGTTGGGAAAAGGCATTTTCAAGGGGATAGGACAACTGACCTCTCTTTAGAATTACAGTCCAACAAGACATCAGTCACTATTCTCTCCACTGTGTGAAGGCACACCAACATGTGCAGAGCTTTGAGGGAACAATATGTTTAGAAACTGCCTATCACAGAAGTATACAGGAGTGAGCAGCTGGCTAGTGTCCAGACACCTAGAAGGCCCACCTCTGGTATGCAAAAAATATTTCCAGATAATTTGAAATCTTTTTGTAGCATCAGATGAATGAGCAATAAGAAACATCTTCATGAACAGCAGAGATCTGATAAACTGCTCCCAACATGAATATTCATAGCTCAGGAGTATACCACAGCAAAAGAGATACTTAGAAAGTATTACACTCAAGTGAGAAGCAAAGGACTCAGGGAATCTTCTGCAATAAACTCACAACTCAATATGAGCCTCTCCCAGCGCTCTTTCACAGCGGCATGTGAGGACCTCACCTTCTCTTTCTCCACAGCCTCTTTGCGAACAGGGATCTTGGAAACAGCAGGATTAAGGCTTGTCTGGGTCTCTATGACACTGTCAACTGAATGCATTAGAACACAACAGGCTGCCAGAGAAATGAAAATATGAAACTATATCACATTCAAGGGGACTTGACCACTGTGTGAGTATTCTGCTAGGGGCTCTTGTCATGTTTGGCTGCGACAGTGTAGATCATTAATGCCCTGTGCCTCTCTGCCAGATACAATTTTTTCCTCAGTAGCCACATGAATGTTGATCTCCCAAATTTGTAATCTCATTTTTTATCACAAATTTACCTCTGCAAAAAAATCGCAGCTATAATGAGTATAAATGCAGTAGTAAACTCATTTTTTTCCTGCTTCCAACTGACATATCACACTCTTATAGTTCATTTGTACACATCATCTAAGCTGGGAAAAGATGAATGACCAGACCACAAGTGGAGCTTGTGGCTGGTTCTCATCTCTAATTTATTTGATGGGAACATCGCTACCTCTTCTGCAATACCATCAGCTACAGGAAAAACAGCTTTTCTGCCAACCAGGAGTTTCAAATCCACAATGAAACTCCCTTATCTGCAAGCTAAAGGATTAAAAGTAAGCAACTTAATAAGAGCCCAAGTGTCCCACTAGAAACACCCCTGGTAGGGACAAGAAAGATGGAGAGTAAGTCACATGACTTCGGGTAAGAAAACAAAACAAAAAAATCCCAACCCTTGGCCACCGATCGAACACTGTCTCACAGTGACTAATTTCTGACTAGAACCCTACTGCTTTGGTTTTCCTTTCCCTCAGACAAGATGAATCACTGTGTGCAGGCTGACAGAAAGAGAAGACATCCTTTTCCTTTAGCTGCCAAACCCCTCATGATTTTCCTGTATGACAAAAGTCCATCCGGCAGCAATGAGAGATTTCTGAAACTCGTTGAAGTCTTCAAGGCTTTAAAGATGATTGAGGTCTCTTCCAGCATGGGGATAAGTTAGCTCTTCTTTCAAATATGATGTATTTTCTTCTCCACTGCATTTAGTTACTGCAGGGAGCATACCTCTCAGATGTTCCACATTTCAGGAATAGCTCTCATTTTAGTCTCAAAGCTATTTATCACCCTTGCAAATTTGCTACCTCTGTGCTTTGTTATTGAAAACTCTTCCTAGCAGTAAAAACAAAACAAAACAAATCCTTCTACAAGCTGAGTTTACAGAAAGAGACACACACTTAAAGGAATAAATCCCACAATGTTTTCAGTTCCCATGCAAACATGTTTTCTGTCTCTTTGGCCCACATTTGGGTACTGACACTCCTTGAGACATGCACAAACATTTCCAGCACAGAGATCCAGTGAAAGTTTCATGGAGACCCAAAAGTTCAAGGCAAGGCTGCCTCTTCCCTCTACCTATGTGGGAGGGACCCATGTTGCTACTTGGGCTATCCTAAAAAGGATCCCCAAGAAAATCTTGTTCCTAAAACCAGCTGTGATGAGCCATGCTGGCTATTTCAAATTTGCATAAGCTGTGCTAACGTTAAACATGGGCCTGAATTCTCATAAATTACAGGAACTGATTACTATTGTAAAACAGTGCAGAACCCTCCGGAAAGCACCATGAAGTTTCATTCTATAAAAGTCCCACAGGGGATTCTTGTTCTGAGACTGCTCGTACAACATAATGAAGCCTTCAAGAGCAGCTCTGTGCATGACTACTGCATAACATCCATGAGGTAAGGTATGGAAAGTGGCAGTTATGATTACAGACATTACAATTGAAAGAAATGCTGCTGAATTAATAGAAAACTAGATGTCAGGGCAACTGATTTGTTAGCACAACAAAAAGAGACCAGCAGTGATTTTGCAAAGGATGAGGGTGTTGGGGGTACCCTGATTTGGTTCAGGGCCCTTTAAAATAGCCATCCTACCTCCCAGCCTGCTCTAAAAAGGCCACTGTCCTGGAGAAGCAGGGTGTGCAGGAAGGTTGTAAAACCATAGGCTTGGCTGGTTCTCTCGGGGACAAATGTAACACCTGGTTCCACTCCTTATTTTTTCAGAATGTTACATTCGTCCTCCTTACACCTCACCTACTATTTGTATAACTGAAGAGGGCTGCCCCTTAGGCTGAGGGCTTCTGCAATGGGGACCTGGGGCCGAAGGAGCTGCCTCTGGGCATTAGCATTTTGGCTGGTGTCGATTCCTGGCTTGACAGTTCCTCTGCATGGTACAGATGTTACAAAGGAGCCACTGGCTAATGTCAGCCTGCTCAGACATCACAAGCCTCGTCAATCTGAGCAAGTTCTGGCCTATAGGCTCTTTGTTTCACCTCAACAGATGGCCACACGATCCCTTCCACAGAAGGAAAGCTCATGAAATCCAAATAACTAAAACCTTTCTCATACTATCAGAAAAGAACTGAAGGTGTCTTTAAAGTGATTCAACAGAGATTGTCTGGAAAAAAGCCCTGAAGAGTAAAGAGGAAAGAAAATTTGGAGTGACAGTGAACTAGAAACCTAGTGCATGGATGGAAGCAAATGGACCCTTGAGTGTTTTAAATGGAGAAGAATATTCACCATTTGGTTAAGAATAAAAGAGGGACATGACCTGTTGTATACAAAATCCAACTCCAATGAGTAATTTCACAAGAGTTTGGTAGCAAACACATCTGCAGTAACAGCCAATACAATTAAGGCAAACCAAGTGCTAAAAAGCCAGCAGGATGGAAAAGGAGGTTTTCTGCATAAAATCCTAATGTTATCCCATCTTCAGCTAACTTACATAGTTTGGAAGATGGAAATAATTCAAAATCAAACAGAGCTTTATCAGCAAAGAAGATGATATGTCTACTCTGTATGTTCACTTATGAGTTCACTCTGTAAGATCACTCCTGAGGACTTAACTCACCAGACAATTGCATCTTCTTTTCAATTGCATCTTCTCATTTACATTTCAGTAAAGGCAAACATGATGGGATGTTAAAGCCGAGATGCTAAAAAGGACATTACAGTAATTTAGTTGGTAAATACCTGAACTCAAAAGTAAACTTACTGGAAGGAACCTGAAACAAGGTGCTAAAGGCTGATCATATGCATGTACAAGAAAATGAGAGATCACCTTTGAAAAACATGCTTCTTCCCGTAGCTTTTGTCATTGCTGTATTTTCTCCTGGAAAGAATAACTTTGCAAGCAGCAGCAATGTTACTTAAGACATAACTGAAGCTTTACAGTCTGTGTGATTAAAAGCAAACTTAAAAGCAGATTCTTAAATAAGAAATGTGGTTTAGTTATTAAAATTTAAAAAGGACCGAAGTCAAAGCAGTGTTTGGATTGTTTCTAGACAGGCTGCCAATACTCTGCACTTTTCCTCTTTTCTTTGTGAACGGTTCATATGTTGCTGTTATGCTAAACTACCAACATAACCATGATACAATGATGGAGAAAAGAGGCACGTCTGACTCAAATGATTCTTAAAGACACCCTCACACTCCTTATGTGAAACCAAAAAGTCAACTGCAGGATGCAGTCAACCGTGAGAATCTTCAGTCAGCACCACCATAAACAGCACACACTCCCTGACAGCTTTCTGGAGCTTCATCATACAAAACCTGATATATGCATGAAGGGAGACATTCAGAACAGCATCCCAATTTAGCTTCAGCACTGCAGCTTAATATTTGGCATCACTGCTGGCCCCAGGCTCGTGTGACACAATAGGTCTCTTTCTGATCCTTAAAACCATACAGTCCACACCCACGTACCTTGTCAGCTTCTTCCCAGCCTGCCTCCCACAAATAAGGAACCCAGAAGCCAGGATGGACAAGGGTGAGTGAGAAAGAAGGGTTTGCCTTGCCACGGTTTGGAGGAGTGAGGAGAGTAAGCTTGAATGTGACATGCTGCAGATGGGAACACCTGAAGCCAAGTTTTCTGTTAAGTTCTTTGGTGGCATCTTATGGGCTTGGGGGCTACGGTGACTGAGAAATGAAGAAGGAGCATGAAACATCACATTTCAGGGGAAGAACTAAAATTAACGTCAATAGCTAAACTCTCTGATTAAAGGGAGGCTTGCAAGGAGAAACATTAATTAGCATTTTAAGTGAGCACTTGAGACTTCCAAGTTTTTAATATACAGATTACAATGAAGTCATCTTTCCTGCTGTTCTCCATGAGGTTAATATTCGCAGAGTCTAAAAAAATGGATACCTACTCCTGATTGGATGTGCCACACAATTGCTGAGAATATGTAGGACAGGGAAAAAATTAACAATGAAGGAGACAGTGGCAGCAATAGAAAACTCTTCTGAAGCACAGGTTTAAAAGCTTAGGGCTGTTTTCTTATTTCTTTTTCAAAATAGTATCTTTAAATGAATTCTGAAATAAATAGGAGATTGTAACATATGAGGTGTGGATAGTACGTAGTTTCTACTGAAAAATCTGAAATGGACAGGAAACTTGTAAATAGAAGGCATGGGTTCCCCAGCCATGCCACGTCCCATTTTAATGGCCCTGGCATGACAAGAGGGAGCGACGTAGACAGTGACGTACTAACTTCTACTTCACAAGGAGTTTAATCTGCCGTACCAGAAAATGGATGACTATTTTAACAATAGTCATTTACTTCAACAGGTCTGTATCAATCCCTTTCCTTATTCACAGAGAAACATAGGGCTTGCTGTTTAGATAACATTCTCTTCAGGGCAGGGGGAGCTTATCGGAGCTGCCTGCTGTGAGCCGAGTCCAGGGTGCGAACAATGCGCCAGCTCTACTGCCTTGAAATCCAACAACAAAAGTAAAGCACAGATTGCTTTCTGAACCTTTCTTCGGCTTTCCTCAGCATAGCTGGGAGAGACTTGGCCCTTTTATACTAAAAATGAGTGAATAACAGTGAGAGTATGAAAGTGTCAGCTGGCTCCTCCAGGGAAAATCCTGGCCACGGGCTGGGCATCCTGTCTAGGAATTTAACCAGCCTTTTACTGTGGTGTGCCATACTCTTCCAGTGGACTTTTAATTCATTTTCTTAATAGCATATACAGAGATAAAACCAGCAGAAGCCAGGAGCAAGGAACTATTATTTTGTGCCACTCTGCTCTTTCATCACTTTCCATTCCCCCACCCGTAATTTATCCTCTCCCACTGACTTCACTCTATCACTGAGTAAATTCAATGCATGCTTAAGGTTGGCAAAACAGCTTTGCTCAGTTGCTCTGTATTTGTGTGCACATGAAAAAATGCTGATGTGGTCACTCACCTGCCTTAAAGGAGCTACCCTCCCCAGCTGCCTGTGTCTGGCAGGAACGGCAGGCAGCAGTGAGGCAGCAGCATGCTGTCCTGCTACCAGTCCATCTGCCATGAGCTGCTATAAACGTGTCATGGCCAAACTCCGTGCAAGCAAATGACACTATGGGAACTGTCTGATATGCCTGTCTTTTTTTCATACCACAATCCAAGCCAGGTTGGCAGATTCAATTATCATTTTCTCTTCCAGATGGCCTACATACATTTACTCAGGTTTGAGGCATCATTCTGGAGCAGTCTCCAGCTTTTGAGAAGGCCACCTCTCTCCAAAGCTGACATCTCTGCAAAGTACCTCAGAAGAAAAACTCTGGGTGGAAATTCTGACAGGGCAATGAAGGAGGGGTTAAACCAAACTGACATTAAACCAAAACCACATCACTTTTTCTGTCAGAGAAGTCCAGCTCTAAAGCCCCTGGAGGTCCTGTAGCAAGAGGCACTGCTGCAGGGCAAGGTGCAGCGAGTGAGGACAACCATTCTATAGACTACTCCTCCCTGCTTTGACAAACAGTCCAATCTTTGCACCTCCTGTACAAGACTAACAATTTCTATAAAATATCAAAATTACCATTACCAAGGGATACATCAATAATCCAGGGTTTTCTCTGTTGGCTGTGTAGTGGCTTGGTGCTCAGTGACCCACCGCCTTCAAAATTATAATCCCTTCACTGAATGAGACACAATTAAAAATAATATAATATTTCAAAGGACTAAGTGCTCCCATATGGAGATCAGCTATTTAAGTGTTGTAATTTGCCAACTATAAATATTCTGGAATTGTTTTAATGAAATATAAGTACAGTATTGTTTCCTTTCATACTTCTGTTCTACACAACTATTTCAGATGTTCTACCCACCACCTCAAGATGTTCTTTAGGCAAAAAAGAAGTGTATGCACACACATAGACATTTAAATATGTATGTGTATAAACAAATACATATGTGCATAACAATAAACTTAATAAAATAAAACCTAACGTTAAATGTTTTAACATTTAATAGAGGTTCCCTGTGCATGTCTTAATCTTCTTTTAATAAACCTGCAATCATATAACTCAAATCCTTAAATTATCATGATCCTAAGTTGTAATAAAAACAAGAATAAAAGTTTATTAGAAGGTCAAAAACTGTCAAGTACAAGCAAGAGAAAATGCAGAGATGCAGAAGAAGCAGAGAGGTCAAGTGTTTCTGAAAAAATTCAGGTACTGTACCTTCAAGTATATTGCAGCAGTAGGTGACTGGTTACTGCTGTTTTATTTAATAAGACTTCACATAAATTCCAGCTGCTAACCATGTGATAAGTCCATCTCAGAACAGAAGGGCTCCTATTCTCCTGCCACACTGTGATCCTGACTTCCACCCACCTCGCTGGGAATTACAGCCGTACTGAGGGCTGAATAGATCCCATGGACCATTTTCCTGCATTCACATTTGATTATAATGTGTGAGCTGTGTGAACGAACAATCTTCGGATTTAAGGAAAAAAAAAAAAAACCACCTCATTTTATGTAACCCTATATGTGGTACAGTAATAATCCTGGGGCTTGACTGCACAGCAATTTTCTCAGTGCTTTAATGCAGTGATGGCACTTATTTAAAACAAGGAGAAAAAAATGCACACAGGAAGAAGAAGAATGAGATTAAAAGATTAGCATTGCTGACTTTTTCTCCTCTTGCTGCCATTCTTTTTTTCCCTGTATTCCAGTTATCCTGCTTTTTATTACATAGCTCTCACATTGTATTAAGGGCCCAACCCTTTGGAAAATGCTGAGAGCCCTAAACTTTCATCTTTTAAAATGCAATTTTACGCAGGGAAAAAAACTTTTTTCTGGGCAGTCTGTGCAGCTGTTCCATAACTCCTACTGCAGCCTCAGGTGGTGGTAGGTTCTGCCATACAAATGAGTATCTCCCCCCATGAGGAGGAGGTGGTGGTGGACTGGAAGATCTACACAGCAAATTCCTGCCCAGCCCTGGCACTATGTGACTGATAGGTACATCAACTGAACAGGAATGGGAGAAAAGAAACAATGCAAGATGCTGGCTGTTTAGCAAAAAATTGCTACTTTTTTCCCTTAAAAAAGAAACTTCTGTTGTCTTTTCAGCAGTCTGTTTTCTCTCTTCCATGTGTAGTTTCTGTACTCTTGGATAGTTGGAAATAAAATATTTACAACTTGGGAAATGAGGACATACTTTCTCCCTGGTTTGTAATGCAGGGTTTTGAAAATAAAAGTATTAATATAATTTTGGTGAAGTTTTTCCCCATAAAAATCTTATTGAAAAAATGAAAATGCTGATGACAAGAAAACTATTCTATAAAATATTTAGTTGTGAAGAAAAAATCTGAAAGGAAATATTTATTATTAGTGGATGCTTATTTCAGAATTAAAAAAAAGGTACAAAATAAATACATTTCATTTTTCTCTTTACAATTATACAGACAGTGCTGTATATTAAAGCAGTATGTAGTGGTTTTTCACTTTAACATTTTTAATCTCTTTGCAGTGTTCTTAAAGAAAACTTAATTATTTCTCATACAGTCTATAAGCCCTTCTCTGGAGACCTACATCAAGTAACTGTAACACAAGCTGAAACT
Organism: Aegotheles bennettii; assembly: GCA_013398125.1. Taxonomy (NCBI): domain Eukaryota; kingdom Metazoa; phylum Chordata; class Aves; order Caprimulgiformes; family Aegothelidae; genus Aegotheles; species Aegotheles bennettii. The sequence continues at coordinate 190,730 of VZRW01013126.1, forward strand.
ACATTTAATAACATCCACATTCACTCTTTAAAAAGTATAAGCTTTCAAATTATTACAGCGTAAGTGTTTAAAAGAACATGTGTACAAATGGCAGGCTTTTTAAAACAGTGGACATTGCACATGTAACTCATCAAGAAAGAGTGTGAGAGCCTGGGAGGGTGGTGAGAACGATCATATGGTCACAAAGAAATCCAGACCTGGAGACTCATCTGAAGCCTGCTAGATGAAGCACACCAAACATGCAGGCATGAACTAAATTGGCAAAAACGCTAGCCACAGCTATTTGTAGAAATAAAAAATTAAAAATCAAGGTGCTGTTCCAAATTCCTACTTCTCTGTGGCAGGCCAAGTTAAGCTACAGCTGCAGCCCTTTTGCCTGTAAAGTTAGCACCCAGGCAACCCAACTTCAATTCAGCCTCAACTTGATGCTCTCAGCATCTCTGAGCATGAGCATGGACATGTTTGCCAGTCACGATGCTCTTCTTGCATGTTTTCCAGGGTCAGCACAGCGAGCAACTGCAGCCCATGCAGTGGCCAGGTGGGGAGACATGCAGGGAAGGGGTGGGAAAACCAAAGGAGGCTTGCTGAAAGGGTGATTGCAGTAGCTTGGGATGATTATACAAACGGCTCTGCATCTTTTGATGTTTCCTTTTTTCTAATAATAAGATGGTCACCTGCACGCTTTGCTTTCTGAGAAATGCTGCTTCATTTCTCTCCCATAAAAATGGTCTGTTTCCTCTCAGTGAACAAATTAGAGGAAGAGACCTACAATAATTTACAGTATATTAGACAGTTATTACTGTGCAATAATATAAAATGGTGATTATACTGAGTGAGAACTTTGGTAAAATTCATATACTGGAAATGGACGAGTAAATTCAACTGCATCTCTAAAGTCAAACCATCTGGGGCAACCTATAAATTCCAAATCCCAATCACCTTACTCATTCGTGTAGTTTCATCTTGATTATTCAAGCACTGACAGTGCGCTCATGCCATAATAAATAAAGAAGATGAGAAAGTACAAGGCTGACTTGTGTGAGTATGAAGTGCACCATTTGGCCTCTTGTGCCAAAGCATCATAGCGAGACTGCGGGTTTTGCTACTGCACCATCTGCACGTATCGTACAGCTTAGAACAGGAAAATGAGGAGAGATAACTTGTAAGTTCCTGCTTACCACCCAAAGCACAAAAGGCAGGTCTCTGTTAAATGGGACCCATCTCACAGAGCCGATAAAATTCAAGAGTTCAACAGTGTCACAGCCTGGCATCCACATTAAACCTTATTTTTATTAGCTAATGTGTGTGTTACATTTTAATGGATGCTAATGTAAATAGATGTGCTTATTATGACTTCAGTGCACTCGAAACAGCTTAATAAAGCATTTTTATTGTCATCATTTATTGCCACATTCTTTTCGCACTTAGAGTGGTGTAAGTCCAAAATAGCCCCCTAGAAGTCATGGGTTTACCTAGGTGTAAATCTGTAGTTACTTTAGATGTTTATCGATCTGAAAGGAGACTCTGGCTCACAGAATCTAAATATCACTTTGATTTAAGTGCTGCTGAGTTCAAGCAGACTGTAATCAGATCCTGAAAAATCACTCTAGCTCAGGAGGAGAGGAGTAATAATCTTACTCCTTTACATAGCACTTTTTTAAAAAAAAAGTTAAATAAGATGTCTTGCTTTCCCTATGACATTGCTATGAAAGAAAATTAACTTTCAGGAGGTTATCAAACCATTTGGTATCAGCTTGCACCTCCTCAGTGACTTTTACTTGCTTTACCCCTGAGAAAGCAGAGTCTGGCATGCCACAGTCCATTTTGTCCTCCTTGTTTTTCAGATTGACTGTCAATGTCATTGATAGTCAGACACATTGAAACACTGAGAATACACAAGAATACATAACGGAGGATGTGGGGCCACAAAAAGTACTGCGGAAATTCAACTGTGCCTTAAGTGAACACAATCAGGTTTAAGATGGCAAAGTGATGCCAGAGAGCATGTTATGGCCAGAAGAAAGAAATAAGGGGACCTCTCAGAGGCATGGGGAAGACTGGCAAGAACAACATAAGGCATGGGAGATCATACACATTTATAGCTGCAGAAACAAAACTGGCCTGATATTATACAAAGGTCATCGGATTGTGAGCACTCAAAAAATGCTCTTTACACGTCTTAGAACAGAAAAAAAGGGCAACTCTAGGAACACTGCTCTCCTGAGCCAAAGCTGGTGTGCTAATCGAGAAGAACTCAACACCAGAAGATCAAGTGCTACAAGAGACACCACCTAACCGAAAGCACGACTCAACTACATGCTTCTTGAAGGACACAACCGACCACAGCTGAGCATGAGAGACACAAGAAGAGAGCAGCTCAGATTAGCAAAGTCCTGAATACTATATAGGGAGACAGGTGCTGGAGAAAATTACCCCAGTGCAAACGAGGTCATGGCTCCACTGCACGCCAGTGGTACCCTGGCAACAGCACACACGTGCAAAACTGCACAGAAAATGCTACATTGCATTTATCGCAGCAAAAAACCCTACATGGAGGCATTTACCACAGAGCAGCTGAAATGCCGTGGGTATCTTCTGGTAATGCATTATATATCCAAGTCTGGTGTTTTCCCCAAACAGTTTTTCCTTGTGTCAGCAAGCTCAGACAGGAGAACAATGCTTTCGCTCTAACCAGTCAGGGGTGCTTCTTGCCTTTTTTCCACCCGAGCTTGCTCGACTTGATAGCTCTCCCTTACGAGACTTCACCATGACTCAAAATTTACGAGGGAAGTTTTCTAAGGTAAAAGGGCAAACAGGTGCCTTGTTTCCACTGGCTACCGGCACCTTGCTCCTACATGTGCTGTTGAGTATCTCCCCAAACTGGCTCTGTAAGTGCCTGTGAAAAGGAGGCTGAAGAACAGGCAATCCAGCTGGCACCTGCTGCAGCCAATATGCCCAAAGAGACATGAGAAACTTCTGCCGTGAACTCCCAAATATCCTCTGGATTTCAGCTTAATTACAAATATGAATTTCAGGCCAAGTTTGCCAAAAGGTTCTCAAAGATCTGTGTATCTTTCTGCAGACCTAGCCCAAATTATGACTTCAGGTAAAAGCCACGAGAAAAACCTGTGGTTGTTGTTTCTTCCTGAAGCCAGACAACTGTTGGCAGTTTGGCACCAAATCCACGAGTCAAACAGAAAATGCAAGACAGGAACAGTAAATGAAGGAATATTTCCTATCAGTCTCTGCAGGCCAGAGCTGCATATTGTTACATGCCTAGGAACACCAATTTAGAAGGCGAGGATAATAATGAAATACAAAAGAAAGACAGGAAGCTGGGGTGAGAATCTCCTGATGTGCTAATTAATTCTTGATTCATTCTCCCGCTGTAGGCGTATAAGAAACTATTAGGGAATTGCACAAATGTCTGTTCAAGCTGTGGCCCCAGATTCTGGTTTCTGTTAATCTGGCAGAAACCTTTTACGCTGACTATGGCAGAAATAAATTATTTAAAGTGACGCAAACCTGTGAAGTGCAAACATGTCTTTCCTTTGGCAGAAAAGAACCTGCTGCTTTTTGACTATTTTTTAAGTCTGGAATCCTCAATATAACATAATGTGAAACAACGGGCAAAACAGCATGCTCCCAACAACACCCTCATTTTTCTGAGCTCAGATGAACCTTTTAAGGAAGCTAACACTGAAACCAGGCTGAACCTAACTTTCTTTACCAGCTTTTTTCAAAGATAATACAGGAATACTGGACAAGTAGAGAATGTAGCAAACCCTCAAACACTTTGAGTTCAGCAGCTTGGGTAGCTATACCCAGACCCTTTCCTTCTTGGTGGACTGGGCTTGCACATCTCATCAAAGGACTCACACTGATCACAAGGTCTTATCATCCCCTTGCAGTCAATCATCTGTCAGCAATGAAGAAGGTCACACCTCTCATCTGTCAGTAAGTGATGAGCCTGAGAATTTCTCCAAACAAATGATCTCCATTCCCAAATGGAAGCAGTCACCAAGTGCTGCTTTGAACAGCCTGGTTTGCTTGAATTTCTAGTGCTGCCCCACCAGCTCCTTGTCCCTGAAGTGCCACAGCACCCCGATTAGGAAGCAGCCCTGAATTCAAGTCTTAGACCTATTATTGACAGCACGACTTGAAGACTGCCCTAGCCTCAATGTATTTTCCATCCACACACGCAAATAGTCTCTGTGACAGAATACCTAAATGCCACTATCCCACAGCACAATTAACAAATCCAAGGTGAAAAAATTTGTTATCGATTCCCTGTTCTCACACCTACACAGGCTTTTTGTGGCCATGGCTACTGAAGGTCTGCTCTTCAAGGAAATACTCTGTGTCTGAAACCTGTGCTGCCTCAGAGGCACAATTCACTTCCTCAAAGACCTAGCAAACAGCCGGCTTAGTTACACCCACACAAAGCTACAAGCATTCCCTAAGTCTTTGGGAATCCTGGCTTTGGCTTGGTTTTGTACTGAAGTTCTTGACAAGGCTGCCATTGAAACAAAGCACCCACTTTTCAGAGACTCAAGCTGGGATCTAAAGAAACAAATCTATTCTACTCTTCTGTGCCCAGGAAGAGCCCTGAATATGACCGGTACATTTCACAGTCCATAAGCACATCTCTCACTCCACAATACCATTTTGCCCACAATATCATGAGAAAGTGTGTAATTTTTCCATAGATTTTGCAATAATCATTTCCCAGGAGCATACTTTACAGTAACACAATACAACACATCTTTCCTGCAAAGAGTCAGTCGTGAGCTGAATCACTGGAAATGTTTTCCGAAATGCCTACTTTAAAAACACTTCCACTAGCTGACTACTGTTCAAAAAATGTCAACAAAGATTATAAAAGGCATATTCATAACATGGGGTATCTTTTAACAGTCACATGTTTTCAAACCCAATTCTAGGGCTGCTTCCCGAGATTAATTTTAACAGCAAAAGCAGGTGGTGTGATGTCCTTAATTTTTAAGATAAGAAAGGGATGACCGGATAGGGAGCCATGTAGCACAGAAGTCTCTTGTATTCTATAATTCTACAAGCATGCATGTATACTGACATCACATCTAGGTAAAATTAAGTTGCAGGGGAAAAAAAAAAGAAGTCTTTTTCACCTGCCATCTATCTCATAAAAAGGAAAAAAAAACCCCAGCCAACCCACCAACCTCACAACCAAAAAAAAAATATAATCTAAAACCACTAAAGCCAATCCTCCCTAAAACCCATGGATATCACCAAGAAGAAACTACTTGTTAGTGCTTTTTGTCCTCATGGTTCAGCAGTAAGAATTCAACCAAACATGTCTGGGCAACTTTCCAGAACTTCGAAGCTCAACAGGCAACATTTAGTTCTATCTAGGTTGCATTCCTTTTTGCTATTTGCCTGTTTCCTCCCTGTTGACATTTGCATGAGCTACAAAAGCAGTTGCAGTGAGAGATTCCTTCACAAAAATGGTGCTGCAGTGCTGTCTTTAAAGACATTGAAGAACTTACCAAGAAACTGGGAAAGAATGACAATACTCTAGGAATCCAGAGGACAGATACGGAAATCTGCACCCTGTGTATGGATACACCTTTGTTTAACCAACTGATCCTTCACTTTAAATAATTTCCTCTAGTCAAACAAACAGTTCCAACATCTCCTCACCTGACCAGATGAAAGGATGTAAAACATCATTCTACCAACTTTTACCTCCTCCTCATCTGTTCCTTCTGGGATCTAATTAACCCTTGTGTGGACATGAAAAGGATAGTGTTCATGTAAGTTAAGACAGAAAGAAGGAATGATCTTACTTTGAAAAGAGGGAACAACCTACACTGCTCAAATGAAGACAATATGTAAAATAAATTATTTAATTTGAACACCTCTAGAATTTTGGACAGAACCAAAATCTGCACAGAAACAACACAACTAAGAAATTTACTTCCTCATGATTAATCCAGTTTTTCCTCTTCTACTCCTCCAGATTTCTTACCAGGCTTCCCTGTGCCTGTTTTGCTTTTTGAAACTCCTGTTGTTACAATACATATTTTTTTTTTGTTTACAGACCACATGCCTAAAACCAGTTTTTCTTATGGCAGCAAAAAAAGACCAACAGAAAAAACCAAACATTTCTCTATATCCATTTGTTTCTAAGATACTTCTTAATCTTTGCAATGGTTCTCTTCTAATCCAAAACCCTTGAGGCGTTTTAGAAGGTAAATGAGTGATTAGAGGCATTCCTGTTGTAATTTATACGCTTTGTAAACCCTAATTATTCTGAGTCAAAGATTTCATTTTTCTTAAAGTGCCAAGTTTAGTAGGCTTCAAGGCGCACGGTGAGATGTGTCTGATTGGTCAGGCTTTAATAGATTCTGGCCCACCTTAGTGTATGTTTTGCCTTACATTTTAAAATACAGAGATGAGAGTTGTTGGGAAAAAAAAAGTCCAACAATCTTTTTGATTACTACCTGAAAAATGCTTTTCATCAAAATGAAAATTACATTTTAAATTAAAAAAAACCCAAAACAACCCCAACCTTGACCAGGTCTAATGCTAAGTCATTTCTTCAGGTCCTTTTAGAGGTTTCAAAACTTGATATATCTTACATCAAAGATGAAAGAATATAAATATTATCTCCAGTAATTTGCTATTAAATTGCAAACCCAAGCATACAAAACCAGTTGCATACAGAAAGTGTATGTTACAGGTTCACTGACTGCATGATGGTGCAGTGTAACACGGGGGTTTCAGGTGGCACTAGCTTGGAATGACCCATAAGAGCTCACATGTAGCTACTTATGAATAATATGGGCATTTTAAACTCTGAGCTAATAAAAATCTTTGTACCTTGCCATCATGCACGATACATATTCATGTACAAATGACTAAGAAGAAAACTCTGCAGACACGATAAAGCCATGCAAGCCAGCAACACTAGGTGGTGGCTGTAGAGCAAGAAGGAATTAATTCGAATGGAAGAAATGTACATATAATTTATATATGCAAACATATACTATAGAGAGGTGTGATAGGCATATCTCAAACAAATGTGCAGAAAAAGCAGACAATTTATGTTCTTGCTTTAGGTACAATACACTTTTCCTTCTAACTAGCGGGCAGCCCAATGCAATTTCATGCTTAATTTACAGAAAGAGAATACCCAAGGACTGTCTGAAAGGGTAGAAAATATGGATATCATAACATTAGTACAGGGACCTGCTACTCTGTTGTTTGGCAAGCAGAGGGGTCTGTGTAGTTTCTACCCTTCAGTGCATCAGAGTAAGATTCCAGCAAAAACACATGTTAAGGGAGGGGAGAAGGGAGGGATGGGTGTTCAGCTGAATGAACTTACTGTTACCTTCTTTTTTTTTCTGGCATAAGTCTTCTTTTTCCTGATACTGTCTGAATTTGAAACATCTAATTTAATCCATTGAAGGGCCCCGTCTTCCTTTTATTTCCTGTCTGTACTGGAGCAGTCGCCTGTTTCAATTATGACTTTCTCCAGCTCCTACATTTTTTGTGCTCCAGCTGGCTCAAAGTGCACTTCCTTGGAAGGTAAAATGCACTAACTGTGCTGATCGAAGACTGATAGCTGGAAAGCCACTATATTTAATAGCTGAGCTGATAAGAGGAGGGGTTAACCGAAAAAAAAAAGAAAACACCAACAAAAGAACCCCAACCCCTCCCAAACCCCCCAAACACAATTCTGAGCCTAAACAAAGGGTTATTATATAGCTGCATGTTCAATTATGGCCCCATTTAAAATATATATACATAGAGCTGCAGACTGCTTACATAAATTCATACTTTTATGGTAAATTTCACCCATTTCTATGCATGTGTGTTAAATGCTTTTTTCCTGCTTTTCAGCCAGTTAGTGCTGACTGGGGACTAACTCGGAGCAATTATTTCAAAGAACAGGATTGTGGGATTGATATGGCACTACTGCAAAACCCTTTCCAGCTAAAAATAAGATTGTTTTGTATTCAAGACAGGGAAAAAGAAAAGTCTCTGGGCTGTAAACACCAGTGAATGTATTTTTTTCTGCTTTATGAAAACCACAAATCTTTTTTTCCTCTTTCCTTCTTACTCACAGGGCAGTTTAATTACAGTTTAATCTCTTTCAGTAAGCACCCCTTGAGACCTTATTGTCCAAGTACTATATTATCAAGGCTACAGCTACAATTTACTGCAGTAGGTAGGGGCTCCCCTTAGGAAGGCCAGAAGGTACCAAAGAAGTCAAAAGAAAAAAAAAAAAGGAATAAAGAAAAAGTAGTTCAGTTACTTTATTACTAACTAACGGTGCAAAGCTTTACTGGACCCTAGAGATACTAGTTCCATAATTACAGAAACACAGCAAAGGCGATGGCCAACACTCCCCCTCTCTCTAATGCTCTTGCGTCAGTAAATCTGAATTGAAATTTGAAGTTAACAAAGTTTTCAGTTGCTGTGACAGCTTAGGTACATGTGGAGAGGGGGAGGTAAGGGAAGAAGTTAATGAAGAAAAGCAGGTTGTTAGGTGTGAAATTCAAAGCATAGATATTTTGTTTTATAGGGTAGTATTGAAAATAAGCAGGAACTAGTCATGTGAAAAAAAAATACCCTGAGATGTGAGAATGACTTTGGGTGTAGAAAACCAAACTTAATTCAGGCTAGCAACATGGAGGACATTGTAACTTATACTGGTACAAGCACAGTGAAGCAAATGCAACCGAGAAGAGAACTGGTCCAGCATGACATTGCTCATGCTGTTGAGGAGAGCACAGCTACCTGATCTTTCAGGTAGGGTTTAACTATATGTTTGCACAGGCAATCAAATTATATCCCAGGCACAGGGCATATAAACATAGTGTAGTGAAATCCAAGTGATGCATTACTAATATCCAGGAATGATATTTTTCCAATTAATTCTTGTTTAAAAAGCCCAACTCTATCATCCCCTGTCTGCTCTCTCAAACTGTTTACTGCAGAGGCAGGAACTTTTTGCCAAGCACACAGATACCATACGGTATGTAGACAGTGACCTAAAGGGAATATTTATTCCCATGAAGCATAGTAGGTTATGGTTACAGCCATCAAGCTGTTTCAGTCACTGATTTATTCACCCAGAAGGATAGATACAATATTTTTCTAAATCTGTTTCCTATTAACTTTTACTCCCCCCTGCCATGGCCACCTCCCTTCAAGATTCCTAAAATGGATGAAACCTCTTCTTTTCTCAGCCACAAACCAAGGTATAAAGTATATAAAAAGTCCCTCATCCTCGAGGCGATGATCAAGGAACAGGATATCCTGGTTAATACTAATGCGGGAAGAAAACTTGCTCATTCTCACAGACTTTTCAACCCACTGGTGCCCCTTCTGAACCAGCCTAAGGCACGCTTTACTTTTCTTCTCTGGGAAAAAAAAAAGAAAAAAGAAAAAAAAAGAAAAAAGGAGAAAAAAAGGAAAATAATAATAATAAAAATGAAAATGAAAAAATAAAAATAAATTTAAAAAATATATTATTTTAAAAGCTATGTCTGCCACAGGGTGAGGCAGCATGGCACTGTGGATATGTGCTCCAAAACAGGTGACACAACATTGGGCAGCAGTGAGGAGCCACACCGCGTGTGCTGAGTGGTTCCAAAGAGCCGTGGCTCCCACCTCTTCCCAGACTGGAGTGCACCGAAGCCCAAACTGTTTCCACACAGAACTACATTTCAAAGCAAATATTACTAAAAGTAATAACAGCAGCCATGACAACAGAAGATATTCCCAAATCCAGCTGCAGAATAAGGAGAAGCTTCCAAACAACCTGCAGATGCAGGTGACAAAAAGCTCCCATGAAAGCAACCCACAGAAGTAGTGCTGCTTCTCACACACAGAACTGCCCTCTCAAGAATGGAAAAGCAATCTATGCCAAGAAAAGTGCACACCAGTGCAAACCATCCCTTTTACAACATACAAACACATACCTCACTTGCAATATCCACTATCTTGTTGCCTCCTGACTTCTGTTAAATTACCGTCGATTAAGACACACGTTGAGGAGATAAGGTTTTTAATAACTGCTTTTATTTCCCAGAGCAAATATTTATGCAAGTAGCACAACACCTTGTTCTTTTAATGTGTTTTAAGACATTATGTAAATAGCAAGATCTAATCAAATGACAAACATGTTAGCCACATGAATAATTGAGCAGCCTTTGGTCTTTTTAACACATCTGATACAGGTGGGTCTTGGTTATGCTTGTTTTATATTAGTACAATCTCACTAATTGAAGGGGAAATAATCCTGATTTATATCCATATGAATCAGGAGGGCAACAAGAACCACAATCATTTAAGCATTAAAAAAATAACAAACAGAAAAGCTTTTCCTGCTAGATACAAATCACTGTGAAAGAAACAAAGCCAAACTTATTTACCTACACAAACAGCTATGAACTCATGCAATGAGATTGTATTAATTCCCTACAGCGTTACAAGACTTCCTTCTAGTGAGTCAAATAACTTTACTAGGAGAATTTAGTCAGGGAAAGAAAGGAGTTAAACCTCCACAATCAGTTCAGGAACAGCACTGAATTCATTCTCACTTATCGCAGGGTGATTTTGCACTAGTAATTCTTATTTTTACCCTCAGTGCTATTTCCCAAGGTTATTTTTATGCTGGTGTAAGCCACTAATATTTTGGCCATTTTCTCCACTGCCTGGACTTACTAAATACCATGCCTCATAAAACAGGGATTTAAATCTTCCCAGAATAAAAGCATTTTATTTCTCGCTTTGCCCCCTCCTTCCCCACCCAAGGTTTCTACTATAAATGGCTGGTTACAGCCCAATCAAGAGCATAAAAGCAATTGAATAAGTAAAACTATGAAGTAAGTGTAAAATATTAGTGTCCAGACATGCAAGATGTATGCAGGTACTACGAAACTTCCACAGCTGTATGGGCCTGGAGCTCATGCGGTGCCACAAGTTTAACAGTACCCGCCACCAATAAGGCTTTTATTTGCTTAATAAATTACATTCAAAAGCACAATAGTCCGGGCTCCTAGCTGTAAAATTGCCAAATATTGTCAATGACTGCCCTCTGGTTATAAATAGTAAAATAATGTACAACTCATTAGATTTTTGATTCCCTGTGCAATTCTTTCTAACCATTACTCAGAAACATAAAAAGTGACTCTACACGACATTTTATAGGGGTTATAAATTGCTATGAGGAGATGACATGGGATAAATTTGTAGGCAGGGTGAAAGGGACCCAGCCAAGCCAAATGTGTAAATTAAGATTTCGGGCAAAGTGTGGGACTACATGAAACCATGCCGAAATCATAAAGATAGACAGATAAGGATTAACTATGGCAAAAAGAGGTTTACACTGATGGAAAAAACACTAACAGACCTCTCCACTGAAGACAGATAAGTTAACTGTGCCTGGTAGTATACAAAAATCTTAAAATCAAATCAGTTTCAAGTGAGTTTAATGTCCAAAGTAAGATTAATTAAACTTATAGAAGCATTGTACAATAGCCATCTCATTTAGATGAGCTAAAGTTGCAGGATTTTCTATTTACTTTTCAAGATGAGTTTTGGCAACTCTACAATAATTTTACTGGACCACAGGGAAGATAAATGTTTCACTGGACAATGTTCCCAGAAAATTAAACAAGTTCCTTATTTTGATTTAAATCACAGGCAACTGGTTAAAGTTTCACGGTCACCAATGCTTGTACTTGTGGGTGACTTCAACCTGCCAGAGATCTGCTGGAAATATAACATAGCTGAGAGGAAGCAGTCTAGGAGGTTCCTAGAGTGTGTAAGATAACTTCCTAACACAACTGATAAGTAAACCTATGAGGTGTCCCGTTAGACCTGTTAGTAGTGAGTGATGTGGTAGTCTTGGGCATAGCGACCATGAAATGATAGAGTTTTCAATAGAGGGTGAAGTTAGGAGGGGCACCAGCAGAACTCCCACCCTGGATTGTTAGAGTCCCTTGGGAATCAGTCCTGAAGGGCAAAGATGTCTAGGAAGAATGGATGTGTTTTAAGAAGGAATTCTTAAATATCCAGGAACAGATAGGCCCCATGTGCAGAAAGACAAGTTGTCAGGGGAAAAAGACCAGTCTGGTTTAACAAAGAACTTAGGCTGGATCCTAGGGAAAAAAAGTGTATCACTTCTGGAACAAGGGTCAGATCACTTGGGAGAACTACAAAAATGTAGCGAGGCTAAGTAGGGAGAAAATTAGAAAAAACGAAGCCCAACTTGAACTTGATTTGGCCACTGCAGTCAAAGACAGCAAAAAAAGTTTCTATAAATACATTGGCAGTAAGAGGAGAGTTAAAGAGAGCCTCCATCTTTTCTTAAATGCAGAGGGTAACAGTGTCAGAGGATGAGGAAAAGGCAGAGGTGCTAAATACCTTCTTTGCCTCAGTCTTTAATACCAAGGCTGGGTGTCCTCAGGATACCCAGCTCCCAGAGCTGGAAGTTAGGGACAGGGAGCAGAGTGAAGTGCTCACAATTCAGGAGAAAATAGTGACCTGCTTTACTAATTGGTCACCCACAAGTCCAGATGTCCACCCACTAAGCCCCGATGGGATTCACCCCAGAGTAATGAGAGAACTGGCAAAAGAACTTGCCAAGCCACTTCCAATCACTTACCCGCAGTCCTGGCTAACTGGAGAAGTTCCAGCTGACTGGAAGGTGACAAATGTAACACCCGTCTACGAGAAGCGTCCAAGGATGATCTGGGGAACTACAGGCCTGTCAGCCTGACCTCAGTTCCAGGGAAGGTGATGGAGCAGATAATCCTGAGTTCCATCACATGGTACATGCAGGGCAACCAGGGGATCAGGCCCCGATAATGTGGGTTTATGAAAGGAAGGTCCTGTTTGGCCAAGCTGATCTCATTTTATGACAAAGTGACCTGCTTAGTAGATGAGGGAAAGCCTGTAGATGTTATCTACCTAGATTTTAGTAAGGTGTTTGATACAGTGTAATCACAGGAGCAGGGTAAGTCCAGTGGCAGAATACCAGGCTGGATGTCAAAAGACTTTGTCCTGTGTGTAGCCCTGCCACGATTTGACCTTTGATACCTTTCTAACCATTCCCTCTTTCATCCTTTATCTGGCCTGTCTGTAAGAGATTGACAGTCCTCTGGGGCAGAGTCTACTCTCTTCCTACATATTTGTGTGGTGCCTAACACAAAGGAATCCCAATCTGCTTTTAGCACTGTGCAAACACACAACTGAAAACGCAGCTTCTTCCTCTGGGACTTTGCAATCTCAGGCAAGAGACAACAGAGAGATACATCAAACAGATGAAAACCACAAGTTAACTCAGAGCTCCAAGTGGTCTGTCTGAAATGCAGAAGCTGGCTTGCTTTGTAAAGTACTGCTTTTACCTAATTCTGAAGGCTCCCATTAAAACTCTCTGAATTCTTCACCAGTGGTCATTTTTCTATGTTAAGTGAAAATAAACCAAATTTATAGTAGAATAAATAAGATTCCTTCTCAGAAGACTTTCATTGCTTATAAATTTGTATCGCGGACCTCCAAAACTGAAAATGGGATAAAGCTGGTCTTTTTCCATTTGAGCAATTTAGTTCCAATGTTACCTTGTAGTTTGTTGGCAGTTGTTTTCATCTGTTGTCTCTTAGATTTAATCTTCTGAGAACAGAATATGCTTCTGTCGTACATATATTGTGCCTAAAGACCAGAGATCCCGGTCAGGCAGATAGGTCCCAAAGCACTAGCTCAACATAAGAGGGAAAAGTCAGCATTTTATAAACAAACTCAGTCAAGTATCAATCACCATTCTTGTCCGTATGTATGTGATAGGGGAACTAAATTGGCTTTGTGTCCTCTGAAAGTAGACACACAAGCATGTGAATTCCCCACGAACTGCACTGGTTATCTAAAGACGTTTAGAAAGCCCAAGGTACCTGATAAAGGAGTTCATGGGGAACATATGATAGATTTATTCTAAGAAATAAACCCCTGCTCAAATATCTGGTGTGAGCTGGGACACTTCCTATGCTTACACACAAGCCATGAATCTCAGTTGACTCAAGGGCAGCAGTAAGGGCATTTCTGAGGGATGAATTTTGCAACCTCCTAGTCAGCTAACATTTTTTCATGTCTGAATGAATTGGGTCTTGTCAGTCTAAGAGCTTGAAAAATCAGGCAGGACGTTGTAGAGCTTGCTAACTGACATCTCTCTCATTCGTGAAAAGTGTAATCTGCTGGGCCAGTAAAGAGCTGTAAATATAATTTTTAGCCTGCTTCTTTTTCATATTCCTGGCTCCTGGCCACCTGGATTTGAATAAATCCATCACCGGAAGATTCCACATGTTTGCTATTTGAGCAAACATCTGTTGGTTAAGCTGCTGGTCCCTTGGGAGTATGGCCTGGCTGCTCCATCAGTCACTTTGGTGGCTTAGTTTCCCTTGTATGCAAATGCACATTTTTTTTATTAGTTCTTTCCTTTTCTCTCCAGCTATGGCAGAATTCACATCGTGCTCTGACGTAAGCTCAAATGCTTGGTGCCCTTTTATTACTCTGCTTAGTACAGTCCTATTATTCCTCTGGAGGACTACTAGCTTGCTGATCATCCTACTAAGGACTTCAAAGATAATAACTTCTTCACCAAGTATTTTCTGAAGGATTTTTTTTTTTAATGTCAGGGAATGGTCTAGACCAAAAATATGAAAATATTTCTGTCAACATGACCACTTTTTTTATTTTTTATTTATGTGAACCTGAGTATTTTTTTTATGTGAACCTGAACCTTCTGCTTTTTCACCTTCTTTTTTGTTTCACTTGAGGCTTTTCCACCTTATTATCTTTCCGCTCCTTCCTTTAATCTCCTCATAGCTTATCCTCTCATTAACCACCTCCCACCACCTAAAATATTTGGCAATATAATAAATAATAGTTGATTACAAAAAAATAATCAACAGTTGTATAACAAATCCTAAATGAAACACACACACACACACATATATATATAGGTCTTTTTGAGCTATAGCTTCAGGCAGTTTGCAGACTCAGGAAGACAGTGTGGAATTGGTTATAGGCTGTGTATTCATGAGTCATATCACCAGTCTAGACACCATTGCTTTAGACTTTCCTCTGAGGATTCAGTTGTCTACAAGTGAAGTTAGTCTCTGTGCACAGGGCAATACCAGGCAGATGTAACACAGAGATTTGCACTGGTTTTCTGGCAAAATATCTAGAGTCCAGTGAGAAGAAAATGCTGATTTTATTCATCAGAATTACTTTGTCCTCTCTTTTATTGAATAACCTATATTTACTGTCAATGTGCAGTCTTTTTCCCCACACTGCTTTGATCTTTTACACATATGCTTGCCCGTTTGAGAAATCTCTTGTGCAGAGGATTACGACCAAGTTCCTATAGATGAAATACCTAGAACACCCTGTTTCAAACAGCAGTTTCTCCATCTCCAATTATCCAGTATGATTTTTAGCTTTAGAAATATGCTGGAATATTTGCACATTAGAGCTGTTTTGGAAGTACTGAGATCGTCTCAAGTGAAGAGACATTTTCAAAAATATGAGTTCTCTCTTAACTGGAGGATGCTGGTTATAGCCATCTCAAAGGCAAAAAATGGTAAGCTCTTCTCAGAGCTGCTTCTATTTTATCTTAAAAAGAAGCAATAGTCCCCTTTTGATGACATCTGGAAGGGTGGAGTCCTCACAACAGAAGTCCCAGGGGGCCCACGGATAAGCATGCATGGAAGCAATTGCAAGATAAAAGCCAGAAGTTGTGAATGCAGAATTTGCTCCATCAATCAGTTTATCCAAACAGCTCCTTATTGAGCTTGAGGAGGCCAAAGAGCAGGATTTTATCTCTGTCGAAGAACTGTTTTTCTGTTTGTAATTTTTTTATAGCAGAGGAAAATCTCAAGGAAATCAATTAAGCTCAGTTTCCTTTTTATTTTTCCTCCTACTTTCAAAATCTTTGCTTCTGGATTCCTCCAGAGGGAGAAACAAACCAGAGAAAAAAATTCCACCAAGTATCGACTCTAGATTCATATTTCCTCTAGCTATCAGAAGACATCTGGTAGTAGCCTGGAAAAGAAACCTCATGCATCTATGTGAAGACTGAAGCAAGTGCCTCGGAGACACGTGTGTCCTGTTGAGAAAGATGCTTCTCTGCATGATTCCTCAGATCCATGGCCCAATCTGCCGTTCGGCAGGGAGGGAGCTGTATCCAACTTCAGCTAATGTCTTCTTGTTACAGTTTGTATATAAGGAGCCAATAGCTTTGGCTTTCTGGAGGAGCCCCACATTTCCTCTTCTTCACGTTAAGTTGCTTTTTGGCAAAAGGTCTTATGACAGCACAGAAGACAGTGCATTAACCAGACTGTAACTAGCTGCATTCCAAAACTGACTAAGCAGGCAAAAATAAAATCAGAAGTCCTCACCACCAGCAACACATTTTGTGAGCTGAGTTGTCCATTAAGCGCTGTGGCCACCTGGGCTAAACTGCAATGAGTGCTTACTGCCAGCTGGCCTTGTCATCACTTTCCCTCTGCGGGCCATGGGTTGTGCAGCCGGAGGAACAGACAGATGATAAATTGCAAAAAGAATTAGAGGACCTGTTGTCCCAGCAATTGAATTTTTTCAGACCAAATAAATGGACATTTTTCTCTTTGAAGGAAGCAAGGCAGCACATCTGCTTCAACCTAGGAGCAAGAATAACTGGGGAAATGTCACACCCTCACCTCACATGCGTGGTGTGAAGGGAAGGGGGGTGCACCCATCAATCAAATGCAGCTGTCTCTGCAGAGGGTGGGAAGCTCCAATGGCTGGATCAAGGAGTCTTTTTCTAAACCTGTGCTAGGTCTTACACTATTTTAAAAAAGACCACTGTGGCCACGTGAGTTGAGCAGCTTTAAGCCTGTTTGGCAACATCTTCCTCCTCCACCCACTTAGGGCCAGACCCAGCAAAGCATTTCTGCTTGCTCTTCTCTTTAAAGGTCTCATGTAGGTCCTTTGAACTCAGCAGACTATTCCCATGCTTAAATACTTTGCCAAACACTAGCTGGAACAGCACCAGCTCAGCACTTATATGATCCTCCAATGGCTGCATGAGTTTAAGTGTCCTGGTCATCTTTACCAACACGAGAAGTCATAAGGAAGTCAGAAGATGAGCACCTAATTTTAAGGGCTACGTGCTTAATTGATCACTACTCACACAACACCTTACACTGCTGTCAGACTGCTATTTTTTTGCCCAGACTCTTCTCTCAAAAATGTTTTGGCAGAAAAGCTTGCAGGATGGAAAGAACAGTGGAGCCAAACTCCTAGAATCCCAATTCCTAAAAGGTGTGTTATGGAATGAAATCTTAGAATAACAAATGAGTGTGGCTGCTTTGGAGATACTTCCCCACAGCTTGAAACAGAGATGTGGGAATGTCTATGCTTGTACTCAAGCTGTTTGAATGTACATTTAGTAGAACTCTAATATTCATCACTCGGCAGAAATTGGGCTGATATTAAAGCAAATATTTCAAGAGAAGATTTATGCCCAAATCTGCTTCTACTTAAATTGTTTCTAAAATATGAGTTCATTCACCACGTGCCTAAAGCAAGGACCTAAATGAAACAGCTGGTGCACGCACCAGAGGAGAGAAGCACATGCTTGATGAGATGTGCTGCATCAGCACTCTTTTATGTATGACTCTGCACTAGTGAGAGCTCTGCTGCAGACCTGACACCAGTGGTGTAAATTCAGGTTGCTTCTGCTCCTCTGGTTTCATGAGAAGACAAGATGGGAAGCCACAGAGCACAGGAGGAAGGTGCCACTGCCAGCCCCTCCTGCCACTGGAGCATAACAGAGAATTCAGGCCAGAAAGATTCCTACTCCTTTGCAAAATGATGGACTTGCTCATGCTTCCAGCTGAAATTGATGCAAATGATTTCATCCCAAACAAGCCTCGTACACTCAAAACGAGCAGAAATCACCTCATAACTCCCTCGCGGTGGTGAGATTTACAAAAGAGACATAAAACGTGCATACAGTGCCAGGTTCTTATTCATTTAAACAGGATTTAAACCCAGCAAACAGTCCGAGTAAGTTCATGGGGCTGCTCTATGAGCAACTTGTCTCACTTCTTGCCTTAAGTTATCTTGTACTGTTTGATTATGCACAGCACAAGTCCCCTCCCCATGCGTGCCACTGGTAAATCACTGGCTGATTCATCAGATATGAACGCCTTTCTACTATCTTTAATAATTATTCTCCTCAAAACATCCACAGCCAACAAAGTTTTTCCAGGTTACAAGTTAACCACCTGCTGAGTGACCAAAATGCTGGCCCAAAACTTCAAACACATTCCATTACTTTCATATGTGAGTAATTTTATGCTCGGGAATAATGTCACATGAGTCATAATATCCTTTGAATTCACTGTCTGAAGGATCAGAGCCCAGAAGTATCCTCAAGTCCAACAGTTGTCATGTTTTCCTCTCAAAGAAAAAAAGCCTGTTTGTCTTTTTCATGAGGTAAGATGGCCAGGAACACTGGGGTTTTTTGTATTTGATGTTTAAGTCATAACTAGAAAAATTTACCTTGTACTTGGAAAATTTTCCCCTCGTTTATATGGATAAAAAGTCTGCACAAAGAGCAAATTTGATTGCTTGAATTTAGCAACATAAAACTCAACTCAGTTTCACATATTACTGCAAAAGCAATTTTTCAAATTGATTCAGGCAAGCATCTAACTTACAGATCCTAAGTTGTTTTGGCATTCTAATGGAAAAAGTTTAATATAAGCATGATATAAAATACTGGAAAATCAGCACTATTCATGCTTGTAACAACCTTTATTTATTGATTTATTTTTGATTTCCTGCAACTTATTTGACAAACTGGAACAGATCTTACCCTATCTAAACTCACAGTAGACATAGCTGATACTTCCTTCTAAAGAACTACTCTGCCAATAGGTAACTTCCCTAAATACATGAATATTCAGTGTTATTTCCAGACCCTTACCAATGCAAGTTGTACTGCAAATTTCAGAGCAGTAGCGAGAAACTGCAATTAATGTGGGAGGGCAAATATTGTTCGTGTAAGGAAAACCATTCCAGTGAGACCTGCCCTAGCTACTATACAAGTAAGTCCTTGAATGTGCATTTAAGTACAAGCACAGATGCTGTTCTGAATAGAAAAGGGGTAGGCTACTCCATGAGAAACGAGTAAACTGTGCATTGCTCAAAATTAGAAGCACTTTGATTCCCTTCACCTGCATTTGCCCTGATCTACACCATTGCAAACACAGAAGCTGGCTACCTGGGTCTCCGAGCCAGCCAAGTCTCCATAAATCAAATGGCCAAGTTGGCCAGCCAACCATCATAAGAAAGCGTCAAGGTTTAGTGATGCAGTCACAAGGACAGCCTGTGCTACAAAAACCGCATGCTATTTGTAGTCAAAACAACCACACAGCAGCCATGCCTTGCAAGAGTTACTCTGCTCCTGGCACAATTATGCTGTTACCTGGAACAAAGATATGACTTATAATTTCATTAGCCACACATTCTTTTTAATATCTCCTCGACAAGTAGTAATGACAATATTAATAGTTATAATTAATGTAGTTACTGGATCCAAAGCCATCTCCTAGATCAGTCATCTGGAATACACCTCACTGCTTAATTCAAATTAGTCTGGACTTCTTCAAATAAAGATGGGTTGAAAAAAATCTGCTTCTTTGCAATGTGTAATACCTTGAACCAAAATAGATTTCCTGAAAGATTTTTTTTCTTCTCTTTCACCACAATACAACTTGACAGAAGGAAGACTCCCCTGCCTAGGATAATGACTTGTTATTCAAATCTTCTGAGCCAAGCTGAAAGTGGGCCTGCCAGGGATGAGAAAATAAATTGCTAATTCTAATGTCTTTTAAACAATCATTTTTCTTATTTCACTTCCAAACTTTAATTAATTACATATTTCAAGAGATCCACACTTCTAAATTCAACACAAAATAAATGCATTTGAGTAATGATCCCTGCATACTGGCTGAAGACTGCAAGAACCAATGAGCTTCAGAGCAAAGTTGTTATTTACTCTGACACTGACAATTGAAACAATATCCAAGAAACATGATAATTACAAATGAAAGTTCATTACAGACATTTTATTTGCAGTATAACTGCATAATTTCTTCTGCCCATTTTTGGGTAAAGTTCTTACAATCTGACATTTGCCAATAGCCCCAGCAGGCACACCTAATTGGCCCTAATACTCAGTTGTGCCATCAGCTTCATGTCTGAAGGGGATAAAGTTACCATCCAGTGGATGCTTCCAAACTTTTACAAACTTTTGCCAGAGGTTCACGTCTGGCATTGACCGATAACTAGATAGTTCTATGAGACAGATACACTGGAAGTTGTTTATGATGACGCTAACACTGGCCTGAACATACACCAAGTTCCAGAGGAGGCACAAGCAAGGAGGTCTAAAGTCATGCTTGTGCTAGAAAACTTGCTTATTACTATTCTTTGCAGACATGTTACAAATACTTCTGATGATTGTCCCATAGCTGCTACTGTGTTCTTGTGTCCTTCATTTATTGTTTGTCTGTGTCTACTTGAGTTTTTATTCTTTGCTTGTGAAGTTTCTGGATTGTGTTTGTCCTTTTGTACTGAGTTTAACAGTACAAATAGTGGAATTCTAATCCAGGAATGAGTTCCCAGTACAACTGCAAAACTAATAATAAATTAGGCTGACTCATTAGAATAGCAATTTGAACAAAATTATCTTCATATCCAGAATGTGGCCCATCAGAGGTAATGCAAAATGAGATGGGATGTTTTATTTTACCATTGTTCACAGTAAATTATTTCTCTATCTTATACAAAAAAGTGGCCGTTAACTCTGTGTCTCAGAAACTTCAGAGATTGTCTGGCTTATGCAGGAAAAATCCACATTAAATACTCTGAAAGTTAAGAATTTTGCAATTTATAAAAAAATAACAAATCTGAATGGGAGGGGTCTTTTGAAGTACAGCCCTGTTTTTCAAAAACGCACATCCCAGGGAATCACCAGTGTGACATTGTCCCTGATAGAGACAAAGTTTACATGTAGTCAGAATGCGGTGGATCAGAGATGACAGTGCTGAGGTTGGTAACAGCCATAGCAGTAGTGGGAACTTGATGATCAGCCTAGGAAAATGGATGGGCAGCAGAGAAGGGGGGTGGATATGGAGAAGATGCAGCAGAAAAGAACCACATATTTTTGATAAAAACAACAAAAGTCAGACTTTCTAGACTGTAAGAGATTTTGGGAGAAAGTAGGAGAGGTAATTGTTCACATTCCAAACATTTTGATATATAAACTGCACAAAAATTGTCCACGAATAGCCCAGCTGTTAACAATTTTTTTCCTTTTTTTCTTTCTTTTTTCTTTTTTTTTTTCCAAGATAATAATCAAGCTTCATGCCAAACAACTTTTCTCCTAATGAATGGTATTTTGAAAGTCTGGTCAAAACATAGCTGTGACATAGTAAGTTTTCAAAGAGTGCAAGTGACTGAAAAGATTCCAGTCTGGGTTTGAGAGAAGACCCAGTTTATAACCCAATTAGGAAGAAAGCACTTTCAGGCTTTCACTCTAGTGGAATTCTCAGAGAGTCTCCCAAAAAAGCCAGTCCTGCATGCACATCTGTTTCCAGTGCGGTGCTGGTATGCAAACTATTGTCTATTGGAAGTGTGTTGTGGTAACGTTTGCCAGGGTTAAAGACTGGGTCAATTTGATCAAGAAGCTAAAATTAGCTTCTGTGTGTTTTCCTGAAAAGAAGGGGGAAAAAAAAATACTGTAAAGCTCTTTGTTTTCCTTCAAGTCTTGTTCTCAGATTTGTGTTCGGCTGTGTCAACTACCATAAAGCAGACTGTTCCAAAGCCTACTACTTCCTTACTTCTTCTTTTTAATTGATGCAACAGCAGCAGCCATTGGTTTCTACAGAACTAAACAGTTTGAGCCCATATTTCATTCATCGCCAGAGTTTAAAACTCACCAAGGCACTCAAAATTCCTACAGTAAGATGGACGCAAGGAAAAAAATTTGTCTAGTGAAATTAAATTAGAATAATTTTAGCTACTAGCAGAATTTAGTATTACATTTTATATTTCTGACAGTGATAAAATTTCACATTTCTGGAAATGTTTTAGTGCTTTGTCTTTTAGTCATATGCACCTTTAACCATCAATTGTATCTGCTGTATTACAGTCATATACACAGGAACATTTTTAGGTCTATTTTCATAAGAAACACAACATCTAATTTATTCTCAGAGCACTTAATTAAAGGAAGCTTCTTTATATGGAAATACTTACCAAATTAAATGCTAGTAACATCGTGCCTCTTTTATGAAGGCTTTTAATTAAAATATTTAAATTATTTAAAGGTGGAAAAAATTATATTTTAAAAAAGACACTAATTCTGTAGCTGTCATGGATCATTGGGTGCAATCTTTACTGACCTCAGAATAGCAGGTTCAGCTTGGAAAGAGGTTTCCCCTTCCCCAGAAAGTAAAAAAACAACACTAAGGAAAAATAATCTTTACACATTTGCTTACACACACTGAGTGATGCACCTGAAATGGAGGCAATTGGAATGTTCACTTTAAAGCATTATAACGAGAAAGATATAAGAATGTGAACATACAATAGAATAAAAAAAAAAGCCCAGGAAAAAAAAGTCAGCAACAGCCCTGATCCTGCAAATAATGTCACATGAATACTTTGACAATTATGGATAATCCCAAGAACTCTAGTGGGAACTACTCTAGATGTGTGAATGCTTGTAAGTTTGGTGCATCAACACACAGAGTTTAACAGTAAAAAGTTACTGTAAATGTTTATTGGTTGAAATTTCTGTAAATTAGGAGACAAAAACTTGATTCTCTAGGATATGCCATCTTAAAGCAATTGCTCTTTAAACTGGCTTGAATTTTGTTAATATTGATGGCCACAAAGGCCCAGGATGTCAGAATTACCATCAGAAAAATGAAAGAATTATTACATTGGTTGTGGGAAATAAAGAATTACTGGAACTGACTTTCATTTCAGCCACATTGTACAGAGCAGCCTGAGACCAACCCTGTTTCTTTGCTGTGGTTTCTCTTCTATCCACAGAAATCCCCCTTCTTTTACTAAAGACTAGATTATCTTTTAACGCTTCAAAATTGGTATTTTCTCATAAGGCAAGGTGGCATGATGTGTTTATTTCTGAATAAGCAGTAATTTTAGAACTCATTTGCTAACTTAGCAGTAAAATAGCAAAATTAAACAAATACTAGCTTGATAAATTGTCACTCTTCAAGAGGCTACCTTGAATTTATTGAGTATGTTTTCTATATAATCAGCTATAGATGCAAGACCAAACTGAACTGGGCAGAAGAGATGTGTTTTTTGAAGATTGTATACTATTATCAGGTCTTTGATTGTCTTTGCTTTTGCATGAACTGCACACTTTGGCCTACTTCTGTTGTTCCAAGTACAGACTTATCCTCACACACACACAAAATAAATCTATAAAATTTCCTATAGTGACCTCCAACATTTGCAGGAAGTCTGCCTTTGAAAGACAGAGACAGCTTAATAGGCAAGAAGTTAACATTTATATTTTCTGGCTTTTCAAACTCTATACATTATGTTTTCCTAATTTTTAATCTTTTATTCTGATTTATGGATACACTGATATTTCAGATCTATTCCAATAAACTGGACTGAGAAAAGTTTACTGGTATCAGAGATAAGGATTCTACATCTGATATTGCATTTCTGCTATTTCTCCCTCCACCTCCCAATAATAAACAATAGTTTAAATTTCTGTGCAAGTCTCTTTGTGGTGAGTATTTTATGGTGTACCTCCCTCTGTTTCTTAGATACGAGTTACACTCTCCAGAGGTGAAGCCACAATATTCCTAGTAAAATCAAAGGCCACTCGCTTAATAGCTTGAAGCATCTGTTTCTACATGAAACACTTTCATGTAGAGTTTTCCCATGGGCTCCCTGGGCCACAGATTGTAGCTGAGGGGAGCTTCTCCTTGGGAAACAGAAATACAGGCATCTTTTTTCTTTCCTGGGAACGTTCACCATGTCCCTGGGTTTATTGGAGATAAGCCTATGAAAGTTAAGAGAGACTGAGGAATTCTGCACTACTGTGAGTTCAACTACATGCAAATGTCTATCCAGAAATACAGCAACATCTTTCAATTTCTCATTCAATTCATTTCAAGCAAGAGATGAACTTAATTTGCCCTTTCTATGCTTGGGCCTGGCCAAGAAAGAAATGCTGAAAAATATATTGTGTGACCTCAGTAACCTTTAGAGCTATTTTTAGCAATAGAGTCCAGCTTTATTGAGATGCAAACAGGGTTATATCACTGATGGAAAACAGGAAAGTAAAGGCATCCCCTCTCTCACATTTGGGAATGAGTTTGTGTACATGAGTGACATGTATCTCATCTTCCATCACAATCTCAGTTTACCTGTCTACCTCCAGCTTGGGTAATGAAATCAAGACACTTGCCCGTTCCTTCTATTGATCTCACCACTTCAGGTCATCTCAAGACCTTCACCAGTTTCCTTCAGGGAGTGAAATCACACTCTGGGTAAGGGACCAGAGACACTGATGGGCACCCAGAGCACTCCCTAGCTGCTTGGAGAGGGCACCACATCCCCCAGCACAACCCAGTTGCACAGTCCAAACAACACGGTGGTTTCATTGGCTTAAATTCATGGAGCTGGTTCTCAGGTGCCTATCATAGAATCATTGAGGTTGGAAGAGACCTTCAAGATCACCCAGTCCAACCCCTACCTACGTCCCCACTCACCCACACCACCCAGTGCCACATCCAGACACCTCTTGAACACCTCCAGGGACGGTGACTCCACCACGTCCCTCGGCAACCCATTCCAATACCCAATCACCCTCACAGTGAAGAGATTTTCCCTGATGTCCAATCTGAATCTCCCCTGCTCCAATTTAAAGCTGTTTCCTCTTGTCCTTTCACTGTAGGCACAGCAGAAGAGACTGACCTCCACCTCACTCCAACCTCCTTTCAGGGAGTTGTGGAGAGCAATGGCTTTCTGGCTTTACACCCTGCAGTTCAACTCTCTTGAGCAGTACACTAGACCAATGAGTTTCTGAGACTAGCCATGATCTTTATGGAGATTTCCATGACCAGCTTTTCTTCTAGAATCCTATAAGTCAGGTATTTGGAGATTCAAGGCTTAATTACCATTTGTGACTACCATTTTTGATCTACAGAACAGGGGAGTAAGAAGAAACCTTAAAACAAGACCAAAACCTTTGTTACTATTTCCAACCATGCTAGGTTGCCTCGGAAAAGCTGATCTATACATACAGACCTTGTCTAAGCCTAAGTTAGTGTTTTATGTAACAAGACATTCCCTCATGGTTTGTATTACATTTCATTATACATTTGTCTCTTTTTCAGCTCCTGAGGAGTACGCAGTCATTATTTGCTTTGGATAAGATACCTTCTTATTGTGCATTTCTTATTGTGTGCATTGCTCTGTTATTAAGGTAATTTGAAACAGCCACGTGCAAAGTAGCAGGGGAAATCTCCCTCAGTCGTATGCCTCATCCTATGGGCACAATTGTGTTCACATTATTCAAGCTGACTATTATGTTATTACAGAAAAGTTCTTGTTCAATTGAAATTCAGTATTTTTTCTTAAAACAGGCAGGTTATTACAAGACAATGCTTTAACTGCAGTATTGGCTCTCATATATAAATGCTAAAAGGAAGGATGGAAAAAAAAAAGGTTTGCTAAATTAGATTTTTCACATTTAGCCACAGTAAAACATAGTGGAGCACCGAAGGGAAAGCTAACATAAAACCTGCTGAGCAGCTTCTGTAGTAGTACCATTTGATGAGCTCCTTGAGAAAAAAAAGCATTCTGGAAATGTGTGCCCCCCAACCAAAAAAACCCAAAACAACAACCAAAACCAGAAGAGGAGTTATCATTTTCTAAGGAAGAAGAGTTAACATTTTCTGTCTCCACAGGCACAATACAGATCAGCCATTTACGCAGTAAGGTGTGAGGGCCACACAAGGAAGGAAGTCTTCAGCTACTGAAGATCATTAGCAGCAAGGAGGGAGGCCGCTGTCAGTCGCTTTGCACAAGTTTCTCTGGACACTCGTACAAAGGACGGAAAATTATTGGCGCCACTGGGCTTCTGCCCAGGTCATCCTACAGCTGAACACACGCAACGTTATGCCATGAGAATGAATGCCCTGGAAGCAGCCGAGGGGTGGTTTGAGCCCCTGTGTACATTAATCACCCTGAATGTGGTCTCATGCTGGGATTCACAGCCAAGGCAGGCAGCAAGGTTGACTCCTCTGAGAAGGGGAGGCATCAGAATAATATTAGAAGCATCAAATGTCCTCCCTTTCCCTGGTATGGAAAGCTCATCTAGGAGGTGTCAGGATAAAACATGAGAGCTGCAGTTGTACTTAGAGACATGAAGGAGTGATTCACTGTTTCATGGCACAAGTGGAGGAGGAGGCTGCAATAAAAACTTTTACAAGGTGAGATCTAAACCCCGAATGCAGCGCAGGATTACAAAGCCTTTTCTGTCTTCTCTCAGGTTTTTTTTTTCTTTTTCCCTGAGAGCTGAATGTGTTGTAATTAAACTGTAAATTTCTTGAAATGAAAGCACAAACGATTATGTTCCTGACACACCTGCTTTATGAAAGTTACCCACACACTCACATGCATTTTTGCTGACCTGTACTCTGAGATGGAATCCAAAATGCTTAAAGAGGAAAAGTATGCTGCAAACTGCTACCCATGAATGGCCACCTTTTAATTACTCAGGAAGATAACAAAAAAGATGGAATGAAGTGAACACAGTAGCATCTCCTTCATGTCTTCTGGGGAAAAAAAGCCAACAACCAAACCCTTGGTAAATATACATTTCTGAGAAAAAGAAGTTATTTTGATTTTATAAATAAAGTATAATGGTACTGATATATTAACTCTTTACAAATACATGCTAATCAGCATTTCTTGTCTGATTAATTTTTAGGAGGTATAATAATAATAATGGTAAGACCTCTGATGGGATTACTCAAAATTTAATGGGTCAAGGCAGAAATATATCTGCCTGACAAGACCTGATGAGCCAGTAATAACACATTAATATTTCACATACACATTCCATTCATTCAGGAACGAAGTCATTTAATGACAGCCAAAAATCAGAGGAAATCATCACAAAATGACATATTACACAATTAAGGCACTAAATTTTCACAGAAAAACAGGAGAACCAGAGAAGGAAAAGAGGGTTTTTGTGTGACCTGCACATGCTTACTCCTCCAGCAACAAATTCAGGATTATTTATTCTTTCTGCTGTCCAAATAATTCCAAATTTTAAACAATTCTGTCTTTCCCAAACCTAATAGAAATTTATCACAAAGCCAGACCTAACTCCCTGACACCCACTTAAAAACCCAAAATTAAAATGTGCTGAGATACTACTTTGAACACTCTAGGATAAGCATGAAAGCTTTATTGATGAGAGAATACTGCTTTTAAGGCCATGTAGGACGGGTGAGAGGTAGAACTGAATTATACCACTTAATACTTCATTGAGCTGCAGAATAGCTTAGAGTGGTCTACAGTGTTCACTACAGTTTAAAAAAAAATAAAAGAAAAAGAACACACCCATATTCAGCATTTGTCACATGCATGACATATTGTCCAAGATAAGTACTGTATCTACCTTTGGCTTTATTGCCATGTCACTCAGGTAAATAGAATACCTTCTTTTACATAAGACACTCTTACATCTGTTTTCCCTGCTCATATAATCTTCCAAGATCTTGGCTACAAACAATTCTGACAATTTTTTCAGGTAATCTCATGGAGATTTGGAAATATAATTCCGTAAATAGGTGCTGAAACAAAGTCAGGTCCTGAAAAATTCACAGGCATTGAACACCTTACTCACTGTGGAAGTTGGGAAGGATCACTTACAAGCTTGCCTTGCTCCCATGTTCTTTTCCCAAGCTCTCATTATTGGCCACTGACAGTGGCAGGGTGTTTAGCAAGACAAAACTCTGGTTTGAGCCAGCATGGCAGTTCCAGTGAATAGTTAACATGCTGTTGAAAGTTCAGTATTTTCATACTAGTTACTCTCAAGATTTCCTTGTAATCCTCTGTGATGACACATTTCTCTAATCCTTCTCACTCCATCTGTAGACCAGCTGGAGTCTTAACCTGATACATCCCTGGTCTGATGTTTCTTTAGCACACACATAAACTAACTTGCACTCAAAACTTTTGCTGACTATTTTAATTCACCTCTCTGTATTTTCCCTCTGGGTAGGAAAGCACTGGTACTTCATGTCTGTCACTCTACTGGTCTTCGTTCAAGCAGGTTTCCAGAAGAATATTCTGGAAGCCAAATGACTTTCTTTGACTGCAGTGAGTCTTGCTCCTACCTCCCAATGTAAAACGAATTCTCTCTCCGACTCTGAGTTTCCTTCCTGTTTCCACTTAATGTTTTTAGTAAGAACATTCCAACCTTTTCAAGCTGTCACTTGCTGCAGTGCCAGGACCAAGAAGAGTTAGCAGTGCAAAGCACAGAAACTTGGTTGATGAGTAAAGATTTAGGGGTCCCAGATGAACTCCCCTAGAAAGAGAACACACCTTTGCATGATTTAGGACACCTGCTGTCCCAAAGTCCCACCCCTGTTCCCAGTAAGGACTCAGACTGGGCTGATAGTCTTCATCCCACTTCTAAACAGGAACTAAATGTCCTGCAACAATGAAGAGAAGAGGAGCAAAGTAGAAGGGAAGCCTGAGATAAATAGGAATTTTAACAAAATGGAGAATATCTAAAGAGAGATAGAGATGGCATAGATTTGCAGGATTGACATCCTGACAGAAGGAAACAAGCAATTCTCAAATTACTTAGTTCTTTTAAAAATAGGACCAAGACTGAGATGCACTGAAATATTTTCAGACTTCAGTCTCTCTTTGGGTGCGATTGCTCTTTTCTAACTTTCTGGACTTTGTCCCTGAAGACCTTTAAAGGCTGGAGAACTGTCCTTGAATATATGTCTGAGCTTGAAATAACAAAGAGTTTCAGAAGAGGGTCTTGGCCTCAAGAAGTTTGCAGCTGGAGTTTGGC
This sequence comes from Aegotheles bennettii, assembly GCA_013398125.1. NCBI lineage: Eukaryota > Metazoa > Chordata > Aves > Caprimulgiformes > Aegothelidae > Aegotheles > Aegotheles bennettii. The sequence continues at coordinate 219,933 of VZRW01013126.1, forward strand.
AGCCATCAGACCATAACATATGCTACATCTGTTGAGTAAAGTTTTCAAATGAATAGATGTAAAAATGGTAGTGTGGAAAAAAAGGAAAGCTAATGCAACACCGATCATCTGGCCCCTACATGATGACAGTATTATGTATTTTAAGTTTACGAGCCATACAAATACTATTACATATTTTAAAACATGCTAAAAAATAAAAGTAATTACACTATGATGGTGACAGTTTATTGTTTGCAGGTGCACAGCACTGGAGGGACAGACTCTCTGGCTTAACAAGGGACAGCACTGGTAGATAGAGACAGCTGCCAGTCATCTTGCCTAAACTAGAGAAGTGCCCCAGAGCTGATGCAACAACCAGGACTGAAAAGCACAGGTGTAGACCGGAGAGTAAATGCACAAGAACACTAAGTTCTAGGAAATGTCTTTAAAAGAAATCTATATATTTTTTTGACCATTCTCAAAAAGATTTAGCCACAGGAAATGCAACTGCTCTGCCTGGTATTGTCCATATTTCCATGTAAGCTATCAGGCTACAGTCAGAAATGACTAGGCAAGTGGCATACACAGGCTGTGCTGTCACTGCCTAGGCAGGTGTGATTGTCCCACAGCTGGTAGGAGAACTTCCATGAAGTATGAAGACTAGCAGTTCCCCCTGTGAAGTCCACTCTTGCAACAATTTGTCCTGTGAGCAACAGAATTAATGATGTCTGTCTTCTCACAGATTTATATTTTAATGTTCTTCCCCATCTCACCTGCTCCCTAACTCCTCCAACATGTCCTGCTCTTTTTATTTTCCCCATAGCACCTTCCCAGGCAAGAAAGACACAGCCTCTGCTAGATCCAGGCAACAGCATACACGTGTGCTGTCTGAGCAGGCAGCTCCTGTTAAACAGAATTGACAACAGCAAAATTGTACTTACCATTCCCTCAGCGGGGCATTAATTTCAGTTCCTCTCCCTTCCTCAGCCATGGATTTTCAGACTTAGAGAAAATTAATTACCCGTGAGACTCTCATTTGAAATTGTCTAGCAGGTTCAAAAGTCCCCAGAAACGAGGAAGGCACAGAAAAAACAGTGTGATTGCCTAAGCCTTGTTTCCTTAGGAAACCAGCCTAAACACACATGCAAACGAGAAGCATCGACTGTAGGCTTCCTCTGCTCTGGTCCCTTAATCAGCAAACATCAATACTTGCACGGAAACAGAGGGGAGTATAAAGAAGTTAATTTCCAGGGAAGGTTTTCCCCTTAACGCATCACTACTGTTCTCAGCCTCTTTGACTAACAGCAGCACTGCTACACGCTGTAAAAATGTCTCACTTAGAGCATGCTTGCAGCTGGAAGGGTAACTGGCAGATCTGGATGAGAAATCACTACCTTATTCCTTTTAACCTTTCTGCAGTGTTAAAACACATCAGGGGCTTGAAACTTAGCCCTTCAGATGTGTCCTTTAAACATCTTAGTGGTTATTCTCAGGTTTTCACTATGTATCTTCTTGTTGAAGTTGTGATAACCTTTGTATCAATATTTTCCTATTTTTGGACCAAAGAGCATATAGCTCTACAGACCACAGACCAGAAGTTTCAGGTGGCATGTGGGACACTGGGGTCAAGGCATTGCTTGGAAAATTATTCCCATGGAATCGATCTGTAAATACCCATTCTAGAAAATCCAGCCACATGATAAAATGTACTGCTGTAATGTGGGATTGAACTTGTACATCACTGGTCTAAAATTGGCAGTGCAGGTAGAGGTAATGATGACTTGAACTTGTTTTTTAGACTGCCACTGAAATTGATATGCTCCTGCAAACATTTGATTTAAACGAAACAACAGTTTTTTTCTGTGATAAAATATTTCACCAGAAAAATTCCGAACCATTCTAGTAACTGGAAATTGCAACACCAGCAAATGCCTTCTCACTCTAGGGGATAAGGGTAACACTTCTCCAGCACCCTCATGCTCCTTAGGGCAGTTTTAGAAGAAGCAGCCCAATTTGATTTGTAATTTGATTAATCCAGTGTAGAGTGCTGTACAAGTAGTAGACCACTCTGCTGGTTCCAAATTTAAATTACTATTTAAATAAATTAGAGAAATTTAAAATAAACGTTAGAAGTTAGGGATTAACCACATACTGCTGTGGTTATCATTATCAGGTAATGAACAAGAGCGTGTGCCATTTTTGCTCTAGCAGGAATGCACCCATCAGATTATTTGATTTGAACACACACAGAAACCAGAAACAGATTTGCCATCAAACGCCCCCTCTGAACCAACCAAAAATAATGCTCTCCTTTCACTGACATGACATGACGGGAGGAGGGAAGATTCGAAGTGGGACCAGGGGAAGGGGAGTCATTAAAGTCCTTGTATAAACTCATATTTTTTCACTGAACTTTGTAAATTTCATCTTTTTCTCCCATAAATTTCTATTGTCTCTACTTGTAAACCCCTCATACCCACTGCAGCCATGCTTTAATTCAGAATGGAAGACACCTGAATTACATAAATCTCCAACACAAAGTAACATTTTCTGTGCGAAGTAAGAGCTGTCATGAAAAAGGTAATGAAGAAGAATAGCTTGTACAGAGGGCTCTAATGCTATCCAGCTGCTGCTATATGGCACTCACTGATAAGACTTTGTTTTAACTTTACAATAGAGAAAGTTTGGGAAAGGTTAAAAATCAAAATACAGGAAGTAGAACTCTTTATACTTCATCTGTTACATTTCCTCTTAAGTAGCATTTATTTTCTGACATAATTTAGTTTTCCACAAAGAACATGTATGTGTGCCTTTTGTTCTTTTTCACTAAAAAGAGAAGCAGCATCTTGAGTTGTGCTTTTTAGGTACATGCTTTTAGGCAGCATTTCGCTTTTTCTTAGGAGGTTTAAAAGAAAGGATTGTGGAAGAATAGAGTAACACAAAAACTCCATCAGAGTTACAAAAACCATAGTATGTTATGGCGTTATGTTTTTGGGATACTCTAATCGTAAAAACACTAACACTGCTACCATTCCGTATCTTCCATCACATTTTAAAAAGGGACTAGTTTATCCTAAATTAAAAAATGCCAGGAATGTGCAAATTATTATTATGCTTATTACTATTCACTGTTTATGCAACAATTACTGGGAATGTGTTGTTGGAAGACATTTTACCAATAACTGTGTTAACAATTATATTCACAAATCAATTTTTCCACAGACCTCTAGAAATAAGTTTTAAAAATAAACATAGTTATTAAAAGGGAATAAGAAGGTTAAAACTGGCCTTACAGTTTTATGAATGAAATACTTTCTTTTCATGCTAAGGTGCAAATGTGGTAATACAGTGCCCAGCCACAAAAATAGGATGACCTTGATTAGAATCGGACTAGAAACAAAAGTGAAACCAACTGAATTATTTTTGTTTCCAAGAGGGGGAAACAAGCAAAAACTGTAAAAAATGCCCCTAGAGAGAACTTGCAGTGTTATTATTACAGTGACTATATCATGAATAGCTGGTACTTTAAAATATGTCTAAAATTAACCATCTCTTGAAGTTGCTCACCCTATGTTGCAGGGATAAATACCTAATTCTTTCCGCTATTTTTTTTGTTTTTTAATTTAGAGTTCCTATAAGAGAAGCCAGAAGAGGCAGACATCTATCCTACCTGTCAAAGATGATGCAGGTTTATAGTGATTACCGCAGAGCAATGAGAAGCTCCATTCTTCCCTTGCAGTGCACATGCAGTATCATTAAATACGTAAGCTGAGGGAGAGCAGACCCCTGAGGAACAGAGCAAACTCCACTCCAAAAAAGTTAGCATGCAAACCCCTTCACACGTTGTGAACATTTACTGGTAAGCCAAACTAACCTGTTGATACTATCTTTTAAAGCATTTTTATTAACCTTGACGACAGTCAGATGTATTCCCAAATACCGAAGTTGACATCAATAATCTCTGAATCAAGCACTACTAACATCTCCCCAGGGAGAAGTGGGAAAAACACTGTTGACTCTTAATGGTAAAATGGTGATGCTTGACTTAATGGTAAAACTCTGCAAGCAATTATTCCAAGAGACAATGAACATTTGGCAAAAAAAAAGCCGAGGCGGCTTTGTTGAGGCAACTTAATGATGTAGGATCCAAAGAGTTAAAGCAAAGCTGCAAAGTTGTGCAGACTGCTGAAACCTTCCTGTTGGGAGTTCCTTTCAGAAGGAATGGGAAAGGAACAGTATTAATAGCTATTGCTGGGCTGCACTTTCCCACAGGTCTGGACAGGATCTCCACATCGGCTAATGCCTTTCTGAAAGGAAGACCTGAAACGACTGCAGACATTGGAAACCTCTGGGCCTCACAAGGAGGAAACAGGAGGACCTGAAAGACAAACCAAGGGCTGTGCCATACATTATGACTGCCCACAGCCAAACTGCCACAGGGGAGAAAAAGGGAGAGGTGGGGAGGGGAAAGAGAAAGGAACAGCGAGGAAGAAAAGAAGGCAGCAAGAGAGCAATAGCAGCTCTAATGTCAACGAAGGGTTGCTGTCACTTGGAGGCCACTCACACAAACCCACCTGTGCCTTGAGGAACCTGGAGAAACTTTTTATCCCAGCAGGAGACTTGCTGGTACAGAAAAGGATTAGGAAAACCCCTGAGTCCTCAAAACAAACTAAAAGCTCCTCAACAAATAATTAGAATTGCTCAAGTTTGTTACAAATTGCTTCAATTTGCACACTTGAGTCAAGGTTGTTGTTCTCAAAGAGTTTTACCTCTCGGAGGCAAGAAAGGCAGGAAGGAGCAGAGAAGTTTCTCTTCTGGGCTTCTCAAAATAATGGGGTCTTAGCTACAGAAGATGCTTTGAAGATGGGATATGAGACAAATCTTGGGGCTACTGCACCACATGACTAAACATTTTGAAGGCTCTTTGCTCTGTTCCAGTATTAAATCATGTTCCCACCTCTAACCTCAAATCTTGTGAATGAATCTTTTCTCCAGTCAGATCTTGTGCTAAGCACCTACTTCTGCAGACAAATATAAATATAAAGAATATACAAATAAAAAACCTATTGAGCAGTGAGTCCTGCTGAGAAGAAACTGGTGTCTAGTTCAGGTGATCACCTAAAATACAACACAGGAGACTTTGAAATTAATAAGAACTCCAGCAGATGTACTGTGCATCAGTTTCCAGTATGTGAAACCACATTAATTATCAACTATGGCTGAAAATTTTGGCTCAAACGTTCCATAAATGCGAGGTCTTAGCAGATTACAAAGAAGATCTTATTCAAGATGGGATTACCCAGTGGTAAAAAACTGCTTGGAAGCAGCGGCAGGGAAAGAAAGGAATTTGTCACAATCATTAAATGCAGACATATTTATCCATGTTGCTTTCTAAAACACCTCAGAAAAAGATATCATAAAGCCACTTTTCTATTGCAACTTTAATTTTCCTTACATTCAACTTCAGTGAAGAGTTGAGGACATTGTATCATGATTACATTCACTTTGAGATTCAAGCAGGAACAGCCTAAGGATGTTTATTTTAAACAGTACAATGCTGAGTGAAGTAAAATGAAATCACTGTAATGATTAGTGGGCTTCTTTTTCCCTCTAACACACAGAAGATTTAGTTGTGCTTGGTATTGTGATGTCTACAAGTAAGCAATCATTCTACCTATTACTATTATGTTAACAACTGTAAACCACCTACAATTACTAGCATGATCCCTAACCTCTGAGAGGTGGTAATCCAGTATTGGTTGTTAGCTGTCAAATTTATTTCCCTTTGGTGAAATATACCCTGGATTTAATTACCAGTCATTCTTGATACTTTATGGAGTTGAGCTCAAGTACTGTGGCTCTGACATTTAACCCATGACCCTTAAATATTTACCAGCTTTACTGGTTGTGTACAATTATCCCTTCAAGTATATCTCAGATCCATCATTCTGCCCATGACTTACTACTCCAGTCATTCTAAATCAGATACATCTTCTCTCTCTCCTCGTGAAAGGAGAATGTTTAACTCCCACTCTAAAAAATAAAAAAATATACTCTTGTACTGAATTGTGTGGTGCAGTCAGCATCTGCTAACTGCACTTTTACTGTGTTACAGGATGACTGGCATCAGAGGGACACTAAACTCAGTTGTGAACAATCTTTACTAACAGGAGCATCAAACAAGATTTCTGTTACCGATTATGGGCTCAGTGCTCCTCTCCTGTAACAAGAATGAAGTGCAGGGTGAAGAACAACAATTCTCTGACATGCTTAAATAATGACACCAAGCCCACACAGGCTTTTCCATGAGGTCAAGTTCCCATGGGTGAGAAGATGACAGTACCAGGGATTAGCCATACTTCAAACAACACAAATAACTTCACAGAGTTAATGCTTCTTCAAGTTGCAAAACCTCCTCCAGATGCCTCTCTGTAGCAGACAGGGAAGAGGCAGCTGATGGCCCTAGAAAAGCCACCCATGCAGAGGGAAAAGGGTAATGTGCATCCTATCAGAGGCAAAGTTCACCTGCAAGGACTCCAGGTTTGGGAACAAGGTTTGAAGCAGATACCTAGGGGCTTTCTGTGGCCACCTAAGATTCCCACTTCTGTGCAGAGCTGGAGAGAAAATTCAGTATAATCCTGTGCAATGGCCTGGGTATGCTCTGCTTCCCCCAAAAGGCTTTCAAGAGTTTGTACAACATGATCTTTACAGAATAGAAGCATCATTTCATGGAATGGTTTGGGTTGGAAGGGACCTTAAAGATCATAATTTACTTCAGCTGATAGGGATAGCAGGTTACTAGATAATCTGAAAGCTTCCTCCATAGAAGCAGCCAGCCTAGTTCAAGATACACAAACGTTCTTCTCTGCTGCCACTGCTGCTATAGCTCAACCTAAATTTAAAGAACTTGGTGAACGGCACAGGAAAATACTGCTTGGCTGTAAACAGGCATTTTTAAAGTGTAACACATGGCAGTTTACAGTGTTTGCATATGTACGAGCACTTACACAGGTTTGCAAAGAGGTTCTGAGCCTGAAAAGATTTACAGTTACCCTTGGTTTTACTCAGCACGAGTTGTCACCTCGAGGGGAATGCTCACATGGTGCAGCATTAAGCATACATGCAAGTCTTTATAGGAGCAGAGCCACTGACACACAAGGTTGATTTATAGGTAGTGCTCAACAGACATATTAGCTTCAGAATATTCCTTTAACATGGTTAATCAGCAACTTGGCTCAAGACTGTGCAACCTAAACCCATTGTTTTTCCTCCAAAAACTATGCCATTGCACAAAACATACATTAAGAAGTTTGAAGGTTAAATATTAATTTCCATGTCTTACTTCCAAAAGGATTAATTTCCAGGCAATTTGCACTCTATACAATGTATTTCAAAAAAGCATGATAGTCTACGTACTTCCTCTAGAATTATGTCGTACTTGTATGCATTACCTGTAAATCAAAAGCATTTGATATAATTTTTCTTTTATCTCATAAATAAATATATAAAGCTCACTTCTAATTTCTCTGAAATGTCTCACAGCCCTCAAGTACACACACATACCCCACATACAAAGGAAGACAAAAATGACTATTCAACATCACTGGAATGTACCAGAAAATTCAAACTTGGATATTCTCTGTTGAGAGTGACTATTTATTCTTTCCTTCAGCTATTCCTAAAATCCACAGTAAGGTTTAAAATACTGTAAACCAAGATGACTCTTACTCTATTGATTTAATATTATTTTCCTTTCTTAATATATGTCTTCAGGAACTCCTTTTTATTTTATATAATGTTTTTAACATGCAGAATGGAAATATTAGGACTCTGCATTTACACGTGTATCTTTTCAGGGGTATTTTAAGGTATTGTCTGGGATTTGATCCTGCAACTAGAATTCAATAGTTTGGGAAGTAGGAAAGGACATACTGGTTTCATGTACAACACTATAAATAATGCAAGTATTTATAGGATCAAATCCTTCAGCTGAACCAGACTTTCTGCAAATGCTATCTATTGTAAGCCTTACTCTGAGAGCAAGAAATCATATGACAAAGGCCCAGAAAAGCCCATGAATATACTAGAAAAAAATACTATATTTCATTTTCCCCCCAAAATTCTCTCATTCATCTCAATGGTAGTTGGGCTAACCAGATCAACAGAAAAAACCCACAGCAAATATGGCACCCTGCTAGCCATGCTGCACTACTCTTCCTGCTATCTACAGAGTAACTACACTGTAAGACAAGTTTCATTACAATTACAATAGCACTGTGCACTTCACAACTTCAAAAAAAACAGAAAATTTTGGTTGCACTTCGCACCATTATCATTACACTACATGAATGTCACTTTTCTTATCTATGGGAAAAACAAAACTCAAAGTAAAAATAATTAACTTCTTCCTTTAAGACTTCTCTGATTTTAACCAGAAATAGAGCCTTCTCTCTTGAAGTAGAAAAATAACCCTAATTCATATGTTGTCAATCCAATGCATGTTTATAATCATGAACTACAAAGCATTAAAAAAAAGGTAAAATTAATTTACTTCTTTCATTAAACAGCTACTAAAGTTATTTGTGGGCAGCAATACCTATGAGATTATTACCTGTGTGGAAGGGGATAAGGCAGAAGAAGTACACCCAAAGTGAATACCTAACACACTTCTGTACTTAAAATGAGCCTCAAGTGTTGAACTAATTAAAAAACAAAAAAGAAAGCTCTAAAATCTCTTTTATAGAGCTGCCCTTTTTAGAGATGCAGCATTATGACAAACTGAACCTTAAAATAACTGCTACATGGCACGTGTCCCATTTTAAGAAAGGGGTAGCATCCAACTTATATAATGATCAGAGAATTATAGAGTAATTTAGGTTGTAATGGACCTCTGGAGCTCATCTAATCCAAACTGATCTAGTCATATTTGCTATTCAGACATTTTTTCCTACACCCTCCTTATTTCTCTTGAAACTATATAAGTTACGTGAATCTTCTGGCTTGTATTTCACACTTATCAGGATAATTGACAACATGATGATGTTTTCCTGGAAGCCTAAGAGATGCTTCAGACACAGAAACACATCTTCTGATGATGTATGCTCTGTTTTTTTCTGTAATTTCTGAATTTTCTCTATAAAATTATTTATGGAATTACTCATATTCAAAAACATGTTCCAGTGTTTCTCTCACCCCCTCAATGTGGGCGCAGTCTTATTTATTACTGTAGAATGAATTCTTGGCAACCATCTTGCACAAGGACAGCTCCCAGAATACAAGATATCCACTTGCCAAGATATAGTGGCTCTCAGCATGCTACAGCATAGATATTTCTGAGATAACTGTTCAGTCAATAGTCTCCATCCCTGTGTTGTTCTGCACGAGACTTAAGAATCGATTTGAGGAAAAAAACCTAACAACCTGAGTATTTACAGTGCCTAAAGTGACCTGGTGCTGAAAGCACACACAAAATCAGGTCCCTTATCAAAGGCTACAGTCAGAGAGTGTGTAAATAGGTGTAATGTAAGTAATTCTCCAGAGTATGAGAGAAGTGCCTTGATGAGGTTAAATAAATAAATAAAGTACATATATAAAATTCCATAAATTCCTGTAAACAATGTTCCTAAATCCCCATATCTATAGCTGCATGTTCAAATTTCAATTATAAAAATGTAAACCATACCAGGCTTTGTTCTTTACAGCTGGAAGAAATTCTTGACCAAGAGCAGAAAGTAAACATTAGAGCAAGGCTTTAGTCTGGATAGTACACAGACCAACAGCTCTGCAACTGAACAGTGTCCATGTTAATTTCAGTGATATATTAATAAACCCTTCTGACATCTAAATGAATTACTTCATGGTGATCAAAAGCATGAAAGAAAGCATGATGCCTCCAACAGAGATACACTTTGAATAACATTTCATTCTAACATTAAGGAGATTGGTAATTGAGAGGATCTTATGGCTTTTTACTCATCTCAAAGATGAAGCCAACTCTGAAGCCATCAGAGTCTTACATGGCATCTTGAGTGACACAGGGGTGCCAAGAGAAACACATAGGTCTACTCAAACTTCATTAAGAGCAAAAGCATTAAAGGCAAACTAAGATCTGAGAACCTGGTGGAAATTGTTGTGTTGTGAAGACTACATAACTGATTAATTTGGAGACAGAAGCAGCCTCTCATTCTGGCATTACAAAAACCAGCACAGGTGGAAGCACACCTCATCCTTACCCACCTCCAGCCTGACCTGATCTGTAAGGAAAACTACTGTCCTAGCTTTCGTAGGTCACCTGAACCCCTCAGCCAATACCTGTTTATCTTAAATAGCTCATCAAGTCTGAACAAACATCCGTTCTTTAATCACAAAATTAAAACAGAGGCAACCCTTCTTTGTGTATTCTTTCTCTTCTTCTCGTAGGAATATTGCAGGGTGCTCAGATAATCTCTGGAAAAGTCTAAATAGGAGTTAAACCAATGGCAGTTTTAAATGAGAAACACTTGCAAGAAATGAAGCAACTGTCTTGTGATGGTCACCATTACTGATACTGTATATTAGCCATTAAAACTGAAATGTTTTTGGAATTGATTCTGCTGCTAAATACTGACCATTTTATAATCCATTGCAAAACCTGTTCACTCCAAGACATCATAAGGAAATACCCCAAGAATTCTTGCATCTGCCAGCATATCCTTATCTGCCAAACAGAGCAGTAATTATTTTCCAGTCTTATTGAATTCAGTTTTCTAAATGACCATTAAAAGGCTCTGATGCCACAGAATCTGACTGCAATGACAGATTATTACAAGGTCACTAAACAGCTCGTCGTGAACTTCCTGATATTTTATAAACTAGGCTGCCTTCACATATTGTGACACATGAATGATTGCAAAACTCCTTTCAACAAAGAACTTCTCAAGGCCTTTTGTCTGTAGCACCAGAAGTGCTTGGAGGGTGACAGAGTTCTCCAAAAAGTAAGAGGTTTAGTTTTCCACAATGAGGAAGCTGAATCTTAAAGAGCTTTTGTCCCTGCTGAAAAGTCTTTGCATATAAAGTGGAATTTCCTAGAATCTCCTGTAAATGATCCCTGGATGAAGACATAACACATATCATAATGCATTTCTTCTTAACCTTTCCACCCCCTGCTCCATACTTGCTCAGTTCTTTCAAATCAAACCAGGCAAGTGACAGCAAATGCACTTTCGTGCACTTTCAACTGTATTTTAAATGAAGAATGTCTGTCAAAAACCAGTATGCACAGTGGTAAGGATATTTCTGTGTTAAAAGTGTTCTCCATTTTCAATAAAGGAGAAACCACTCTAAAGATGAAAATTCCATTCTGAGTGTCATATTGTCAGCTAGGGTGATAAAGGCTCAAAATGTTATGAATCACTAAGAAGTTATGCTTTTTTTCTTTTTCTAGTACTATCCCCTCACTCAATCTGGATCATTAGTGTTTTCTGTCCTCACCATAGATATTAAGATCTTGACATGGTGAAATGCCCTTTTTAAAATGCTCCTCTGTCACTATAAAAATTAAAAAAAAAATAAAATTTTGAAATTATACCATAAAAATAAAATAAAAAAAATTTTGAAATGATACCTATGTGTTAAATGACATTTTCATCTTGGTCAGTTTTCAATTAATTTACAATACTGTTTTGTTTATTAGAGTGGGAGCTGAGCCAAGCCCTCAGTGCATCTGATGAGCCTCACAATAACCTCGAATGCACCTGTTAATTTTGCCTCTGGGTAAACAGTTGAAAACTCCCCAGCTATTTCCTCAAGTTGGGTGGAAACAAAGAAACATGAGATAAAAAAAAAAAGGGGTGGGGGTGGCTAGATTAGGGAATTGGAGATGCATTAATTTAAGAAAGGAACAGGGTCAAACTAGGGGCTAGGAGGCTAATAAGCACAGAGCACACAGCAAGAAAGCTCACAGCAGGGTAAGAGTTCACTTAATTTATTCAAGCGATCTATTCCAGACGCAGTAAATGATACATTATTGGATCCAGACCTGCAACTGCTTACTAAGACCAACCTCACTTAAGTGTCATTACCCTCCCCTTTAGAAATATTGCTGTTACCCAAACCTGTTCACAGTGAGGGCTTTACTCAGCTGGCAATCCACTAACTTTTGTTCTTTATGATGCTCCCCCTAATTCCCCCTCTCTGCTGTGGGAATTAGGCATAACAACCACCATGCTAACCGCAGAACACCCAAGTTGATCCAACTCTATGAGATTTTTAGTACTTTATTACACCGAAAACCAATCTCATGGATAGCAGACTATAAACAACAGCAAATGCTATATCAAGCAAGCAGTAAGTGGTTAAGGACTTAGAGATTTACTAGGGGGTTTCAATCAATCAAAGTCTCCTTCGTACAAATTAGAGAAACCTGAAAAAGAAAGCAGAGAAACACTTATCACGGAAAATTTTAAAGGAACTTCAATTTTATGTCTTTTTCTTTGAACGAAAGAAATAAAGGGCAGATGGTTTTACTGTAACAGGCTGAATTATGATTAATGCACTTCTTAAGCAAGAACAAAAAAGGGGCACTTGTATGACTGCAAACCTTTCCAGTAGCTGGCTGTTGATGTCCTTATGAATATCATCTCATCCAGTGACCCAGTTATGCAAGATTTCAGAATACATTAAAACTGCACAGTACAGACAGTGTCAGAACTGCGAAGCACGTGGAAGTCATAACCCTTGTCTTAGTGGGACTTTCTTCTGTCCTTGTAAACCTGGTAAGGTCGCACATTAGAGACTACTTCTAGCCACCTATCTTTTCATCCCAAAGAGACAATGGACCCTTCTGGTTATCTGGGGAGGGGCTCTAAGATGAAATGAACCACAAGCCCCTGCGGCTCTTGCTCTGCACTTGGGCAGTCTCTGAAGATGGATGGTCCTCAACAAAGAGAAGATCAGAATCTATCACTGCAGTATGGAGGGAGACCAAGGTGCCTATCGGGCTGTGCTCAGAGATTACACCACACGTCTGCCTGTGCTTGCTTCTGCCCTGTATGGCTTAGATGGAACCCAGAGGAGATACCACAGCATGGTGGGGTCCCTCCATTAGATGCTTTTTTCAACTCGTACCCTCCACATAGCTCAGGCAATAACTTTCTTATGCTGATAGAAAAGGAAAGGCCAATCAGCCATGAAAAAGGTAACTGCTGCAAAACTTACTAAGTTCCTCCTGTTCTCTCCAGGCCAAAATTAAGTAACACTTAGCTTGACACCAAACACAGAACAGCTGGGACAGTGGGGAACTACTGAAGGTTTTGTTTGTTAAATAGTTAATTGACTGAAACTCATATATTCAGCCATTTGCTTTCCATGTTTGTTAATTTCCCACACTGAATACCTTTTGCAATGTCCCCTGCATTTCTCACTGGGAGCAATCAGTTCTCTATCTCTGGAAATTAGCACCTCTGGAAAGAAAACAGTAGCAACAGGCTGCTCAACAGAAGCCTTTGTGAGAGTGTTATGTATCTTTCAGATTTGGTGTCCATTTGCAGAACTGATTGCAATGCTAATGACAGTATCAGCCACCATGCTACTTTATCTGTAGCAGAAGACCAAGGACTCTTCAGAGTGCTTGAAAGAACGTATCAAAAAAAAAAACTTTTTGGTCATCTTTCTCTGCTTCAAAATATGTTACAGATTACCCTCAAATGCTTTTGTAATTAATTAAAATTAAAAATTAACAAGTTAAAAATTAACAAAACACAAAGTTTGGGTCACAGTGTGAACTTTCAGGACGGTCCAGCTCTGGGGTTTTAGGTTCAGACAATCTAGGAAAGATAATTCCCGAAGCAAGATTCACAGCTGTCTCTGAATGTAAAAATCAGAAACAACTAGCCCTAGGACTTTGTTTTGCACACCTCTGGGTGATAGAATTAATAATTGGAGTGCTGGTGGCAATTTGCATTCCAAGCAGTTCTATTCAAATTGATTATATTCAAAGTATTGCCACTACAATCCTTTAAGACGACTCTGTAAAAACCATAAAAACATTCAGAATTGCAGTTTCTAGATTTTTTTCTTGTTTGATTGTAATTTTTGATCTCTTAGCATTCAGATTTTCAGTCTTTTCTTGGAAATCTCAAGGGCTGCAAAGCAAAAAATCTGAGATTGTGAGGTAATCACCTAGCTCCAGAAGCTGGGGTTTAAAGAAAACACTAGATATTGCAAGACACACATTAAAATCATGAGAGCTGGAAATGCTGTGTGAAGTTTTGGTTTCTTTTTACAAAAAGTACTGAAGAAAAACAGCACATAAAAAGGGTGATTAGATCCACCAGTCAGATTTATAAATGTAAGGGGGCTTAAAATACTCAAAATATATGAGATTGATAAAGAATATTTACTACATCTGATATATCTGTAATGTAAAACAAAATAAAAATTAGAGTAACACACATAGACCCAAACTAAAGCCATTAATTCAAAAATCCCCTGAGTTTGTATGACTCATGTAAGGTGAATTTTTAATTTTAAATTATTTTTCCCTTCTGATATCAGTGCCAAATCTCCCCTACCTCTTAACACGATTAGCAGCAGACAATGCCACCACTGTTTCCAAAGCAAGGACATAAGCTAGGAACAAGTAATATAACAAAGCTGTTCGTGGCTCTACAAGTTAAAGGTTATGTCAGCATTTTCATGATAGAAACCCTGTTTCTGAGGTCAGTAATTCTTCTGGAAAGGTTCACTCTGTTTAGAAACTTGGCGCAGAGGGTTCCTGCCATAAGACATATTCTTTCAGGAAAACTTAACTACGTGTATGTATGTCTGTGTATATATATATATATGTATATATATATAACATTAGTGGGTAGCTACAATGAGACAATAATTCAGGGTGCAGGATGGTCTCAGCTTAAAGTGGAATTCTCTTTTCTCTTTAACATTCAGACACGCATTTTGATTTGAATATTGTTAGGTCAGCTTGAGGACAGGGATAGTTCCTGATAATGTGACATTAGTTGATCAAAGGGTTCCTACCTTACATCTTCACTTTTTGCCTCTCATGACCTGACTTTTTAAAATGCAATATTTGTAGAATTTCTGAAATATTTAAAAACAGGTCTATGGAAATGAGCCAACACTTGATGAAACTCTTGATGTTAAAGTCCTGGGCTAGTATCTTTATCAGTGACCTAGAGGAGGTGATGGGATTCTCTCTCATCCAATTTGCAGATGACACCAACCTGGGGGAAATAGTTGATATTTTTTGCCATCCAGAAGGATCTTGACAGCCTGGAGGAATGGGCCAACAGGAACTTTGTAAAATTCCACAAGGTCAGATGCAAATGGGACAGATTAATCAACTGTTGAAATACAGCATGGCTAGCAGCGATGCTGAAACAGACCCAAGGTCCTGGTGGCCAGTAGGCTGAACACGAGCCAGTGCTGTACCCTTGCAGTGTTGAAGGCTAACAGCATCCAGGGCTATATTAAAGTTCTATAGATAAAGGAAGTGATAATTCCCCTCTACTCAGCATTTGTTACACTGCATCTGGAACGCTATGTCCAGTTTTGGGTCCAACAGCACAAGAAAGATGTTGAAAAACTGGACTGAGTCCAATGGAGTGCTGCCAAGATGTTCAGCTGGAGCTGGGAAAAAAATTTGTGATGAGGCGAGACAAGCAGCAGAACAGGTTACATAGAGAGCTCTCACAATCTCTGTCCTTGGAGGTTTTCAAGACCCAACTGGACAAAGCCCTGAGCAATTGGAGCTGAAGTCATTGTTGACCCCGTCCTAAGCTGGAGGCTGGATTAAGACCTCCTGATGTTCCTTTCAACCTGAATGATCCTCTGACTCCCCTCTGAAATACACTGGTGAGACAGGGACTTCACCATTCTGACCCAGACAATGGACAGTCACACCAAATCCAAGCTGGGGATCTTTGGTTCATGAGCATATCTTCCTCTTCCTCCTTTTACTTTTCTGTAAGCTTTCTGATCACACTCTCTAATGTGCTGCAAAGCAGCAGATGAACTAGTGCACAAGCACTAGAGCCATCAAAGCATGTCTACCCCTTTATTAATATATTATATGCTCTGGACATGGAAATACCACACACAGTAATAAGGATGAAAGGTTATTCCTACCTCCCAACTTTAAACACCTCAGTTTCATCTCTCCAACTCTCCTCTATGGTCAAGTGAGTGAACCACATCAGGTGCCTGAACTGATGTTTTTAAATCACTTTGTGGATTATGAACTCTGTTCTTTACGTCAACCAGGGAGGGAAAATAGGGAGATCGATGGATGCACCTTGCCAGTTAGGCTAGGTGTTGCAAATGATGTGCAAGTCTTTATCCTCGTTGTGCCACAAATCAGCACTTACACAGGTAGCAGTTTCACTCTTGAGTATGTGTCTCTCCTTCTATCTGCTCTATCCAACTAGGAACAAATATGTGAAGCTTTTTAACTCTGGGAGCCCTGCAGGCAGCCTTGATGTGCAGACAGCTTCAGAAGGAACCTTTGGGCTGGCATGAGGCAATGGACAAAGAGGCAACATGCACATTTGCCAACAGAGCACCTGGCTGGTAGGAGTATTTGGTGTAGCAGTTCTTGAGATTGAGACACAATCACAGAACTATTTATTTGTATTACTGTGGCAGGACGTGGCCTGGGTAGGCCATAGTAATTCACATAGTAGTAGGACACACATGAAACAAAATGTCTCAGAGAAATCAAACCAATTCAGACAGTTTTCAAGTGGCAGTGTTGGAAGAAGTATGTAGGAAAACAAGCTTGATTGTCAGGCAATGGTTGTAGCACATCAGCTGTCTAACCATTGTGACGATTCCTGTTGGCATCAGAGGCCCAGATCTGAAGCACAGCAGTGATGAAATAGCTTTGAGAGTGTTTGCACTGGGCTCCTCCCAAACTTGACCAGTAGCATGGGAGAAAGACAGAGGTGTTTATCTGGAAATTTAAGAAGTGGGTGCTGAATGTGGGTGTCAGAAGCTGGCTGGAGGCAGTAGTCAGTCAGTTGATAGTGAAGAAGAGTTGACAGATAGGGTGAAGACAAGTAACACTGGCCTGATGGGATAGAGGAAAAGGAGCCAGCAAAGACGTATGACATGCTGAAAACAGCAACTGAGGGAAATGATCTTCCCAGAATCATTCTGAGTGGATGTACACAATTTTGCACACCAAGCCCACAAACGATGCTGGCCCACTTCAGCCATGAAATGATAACAGCCTAAATGTGCTAAGTAGACAGACAGAGATGAGTATCTCATAAAGACATGATGCACAGAGACCCAGCAAAATTTAGACTTACCCTGGTAGGTCTCACTTTGTCCACCTCTTAGACCAGAAAACTTCTTATAAGCTCAATCAAAGATGGGATTTCTTTTCCCCCACTGCCAAGGACAGGACTGTAGCCTGGCCTGTGTTCTTCATACAAACCTTCACAACATTGTTTCATAAAACCCCCTGTGACAGGCCCAAGTAATTAGGTATGACAAAGACTTGAAATTCAATTTTTTTTTGCATATTCACAGTTTCCTCCTTCATGAGTGGGTAGTAATTTATTACTGATGGGTTGCCAGTCCTTTCTATTCACTACCATTTGCCCTCATGTGCACATGCATATTTTTATTTTATCTGACCACTGAAAAGCATCACATGCACTTAGTCTGTAGCCACCTACCCTGTCTGTACATGAAGAACAAATTATATTAGATCTGCTGAGATACAATCCTATGCTGCAAATCTTGGACATCTGCTGCTTGTGAAAATCTTTAGTCACCAGGCAGACAACACACATGTCACTGACTTATTGCTAATGTCAAAATCATATACAACTGCCATTTGGTCATATACTGTTTATTTTTAAATGTGTGCATAACTATAAAAGAACATATTTCTAATCCAGAGCTGAGACTGCCATCCTTAGCAAGACCATGGATTTGAAAATCCCCGTCGTGAGTACAAAATGCAAAAACAGACAAAATGCATCTATAAAGCAATGTAGGCCCTTAAGCAATAATAAAACACAAAGAAAAGTACTTGAGATGTTACCCCTCATTTCTTGCAAAGTAAGCTCATATTTAAGTTCAGATGGACCAGGTTAACAATCACTATTTTTAATGTTAAAATGCCCTGGGGAAGTTATAAACTCACCAAATATGCTGTTAAACTCACTTTATATTGTGTGCAGCTGTATGGCTTCATACCAGTGACCAAACTTCCTAAATGGGCCAGTGAAGTAAAAGACGCTCTCCCTTCCCCCCTCACACCTCCCCCCCTAACAATGACTTACTTGTCACAGGAATTTAATTTATTTTGGTAGTATGTCAGGCTACTATTCAGTTTTGACTTTCCCTACCTCTCTTACCCTACGTTTCTGCATCTGGTAAGATCAGGATGAAGGAACAGATAGGGCAGGAGAAGTATGAAATGTGAACGACACTTTCTCCCTTATAGCAGTCATTGCTATGAAGCATAAAGGTCAAACTAATTTTGAATTACGCTATATGTACTGCTTAATATGAATTTGTTTTATATTCACATTAGAAGCCTTTCTCTAGAACTATCCAGCATAATAAATTCCACTGAACTAGTTATGAAGCTAAACCCCACGTTTTCCCTTTTTTCTTTTTATTTTTTTTCCCCCTCTATAGATCAACCCTATAATCCTGCAACATTTATTTCTTGCAGTAAATGTATTTTCCTGCAAATGTTTCTACAGCCTGTATTGGAGGTCTGAAAGGAGGAGGTCTGTCTTGTGGATTTGGATTTTGCGAGCTTAACAAGGAGGCTGTTATGAAATGGAGCTTTGGCATGCCATGGCTCATTGGCAGTGATTAATTGACCGACATAGTTTCACATGATCCATTCTGACATCTAGACACAGACTTCACCTAGGAAATCACAAGTGGATATCAATATTGCATCACCAAACTTAGCATCACAGACTCTCCAAGGCTATTTTAGGCTTTGCTGGCAGAAACTGCTTCTCCTGAAACCTCAGCCAGGATAAATGGCCATCAATGAAATAATTACTTAAAAATGGATTTCAAGTTGGATAATAAATAATAAATCTGTGGAGTCAGGGCAAAAAGGAAAAACTGTGTCAGGCTGAAATGTCTGTAAGAAAACCAGGCTCTTCAGTAAAACAGCAGACTAAATACAAATTAGCAAGATAACTGCTATCAACAGCGCAGCAAAGGGAAAATGCTCTCACCAGTATGGTTTGAAAATCTGTACTACTTTTGGCCACAAACAAAATACAATTTTTGCTTTTTATTTTTTTTTGCACAAAATTCATACAATACATTTCCAAAGCTCTCAAGACACATCTAAAGCACAAAGATAAATATAGCCAACCAGCTTCTAGCTAGGTTCAGAGAGATGCTTTTCAGATCACTGGTCAACTGCTGTACTGTGTATGTTAAAGCATAGAAGAAACTATTTTGCTACATTATAGTATAGCCATTTTTCATTATAAAGAGATAGCTGTCCTAGTCAAGAAGAACCCTGATTAAAACCAGATGTTTTTTTAAAAAGTCAACAAGTTTAAATACACCATTAGTGCTTTAACTTGATTGGATTAGAAGCCTGTAAAAATCTTCACGTAATATATACATATTTGTTTTAAAAGTATTTCCCTGGATTTCATGTACAAGGTCAATCAGCTGCCCTGTCCTGTTGATGATCAACTCTGCTTCACAGCGTGCTGTTGGCAGAGAAGTGAAGGAGCTGGGCAACATTCAGACACAACACGGCATCCTGTCACTAAGTAAACAGTGTTGCATGATGACATCAGAGGAAATGAAAGGATGATAAAATAAAAGAAGGCCAAAAAAAGTGAAACTATTCCAAATTTGCCTATGTGAAAACGAGCGGTAGGAACAACTATCATAGTGTTTGGTGCCTGGGTTAGAGGCAAGATCAGACTTTCAATAAAATTAGCCAAGAGGCACTAGTGTAAAGGGGATACTTCTCTGATCCACGCTGACTTGATCAGCAGTTTACAGGTAAATAAGGAGAACAACATTTGCATTAGCATTAATAGTGAATAAATAGTTTAGCTCAGGGCTGCTGAGTTCAGTGTGTTGGTTCCTCTCATTGTAAGTATTTCATCATAATCTCTGTGAAATAATATTTATCAATTTTTAAGTTTAGTAAAGCCTACACAGCAACACACATACCACAGATCTCAGGTATCACTGAGAATGGCTTTCAGGAATACTGATCAGCTTCCTTTTTTCTGAATTTCAACTATTCAGTTCCCTACACTCAGCTAATCATGGGGCAGGCTCCTTTTGCCATATACTTGCAGGTGCATGAGCATAGTGAAGTACAAGGTATTTTTCCAAATTATCTTCCTCTGTCTACCTGTTCCTAAAGGCAGGATTTCTCTACAGAGGATAAAAGTGTAGTTACATCTGGAAACATTAAACCAATTTGACCTTAGATAAGATGCAGAAGAAATTCTTCTATATACAGCAGATGGTTTCCTATTGATTTCAGTAGGAGCTGGATCAGGACTTCAAAAGATAACTGATGAGGAGGAAGACAGTGATGACAAGATAAAAGAGTGGCAATCCTGTAGAATACTCATTCTCTATAAGCCAAATCAGTGAAAACAGTGTTCCATCTGATAGTTGAAAGTATGTTAATTTGTTAAATAAGCTCCAGTTTATACAATACAATGTGTTAGAGAGAGAAAAAAGAAATTCTCAGTTCAATGATTCCTTCACTATATACAATAACAATGAGTAAAAAGTAGTGGGAAGAGATATGTCAAACAATTTCAGTATAGATGTTAGACCTGCTTCATGCTTTTTAAAGCTTAGTCCATTTTATCACTGAAATCAGCTTGACAAACACTGAATCTAGTTCATTCAGTTTGAACCTAGTTACAAGAGGAGTAACAACCCGAATGTCTTAGCATAATCCTTTTGTTAATATTTGTACAGAATAAGTATTATATGGGCAGTTGCATGTATTTAGGAATTATGTGCTCCAACAACTTGATTCAAGAGCATTTTTCTACTCCTAGTTAGTTATAAAAGCTTTTATTTTAGAATACCAGTTTCTCCTGGGACTCAGTAAATGTAACTTACTGTATGATTAGCAGAGCTCAGTCACTACTTCTGCCTGCATAACATCAGAAAAGTTAATCTGTTGTGGGCTCATGTCTAATGTGAATGTACCAAACAGAAAAGTAGGGTTGGACAGATTCTGATAGGGTGGCATTTGCCTACAGCTGAAACACAGTGGCTGTAGTAGACACTAATATTAGCTGATAGACCATTACCTACAATTCAAATGCTTCTGAGCAAAAAAAGACTTTGCTAGAGAGATGAGTATAAAATATTTAAACCATTTCTATCCACAAAAAAGTCCTACACTAAATCTTTAAATTCATCAAGACGACAGAGAAGATATTCCAACACAGTTCTGCAAAATAATGCAAGCATGCATGCACAGTATCCAGATGGATAACAATACAGAATACTCCTAGATGAACCAAGTTATCTAAAATAAATATCTATTCCTTGAATAAGATAAATCACAATATAGTATTAAACTTGACAGTGCGGATAGTGTAAATCCAAGGAATTACTACCTCACATAGTAGAAAGAAAAATGAGGAAACCCTGATTTTAAAGACTAAACTTAACAACTTCCAATTCTTATCTCTAGGTCTTGATAACCTTTGTTACCTTTATAGCTTTCAACTATGTGTACCTAGGACCTGGAAAATGAATTAGAGCTGTCCATTAGTCATTTTCTGGTCTCTGAATGTTAAATCATACTTTTGTTTATTCTAACCTTCACATGAAAACCCTCCATTAGAAATGTACAGCCCAACGTTTTAGTCCTAACAGTGAAAAGTAAAAAAAGTGACAGGTATAATTAAATGTTTCAGATGTTTTCTTTGGAAAGTTACATCTCAACTATTTTGTGGGGGAGGATAAATGAGGCGAGATCATTTTAACATACTACCTCGATAATATATGCAGAGTGCCTCAGGAAATGTAAGAACTGTTTGCCCTATAAATGAAAAAATTAAGAGGAAGACAACTATTTATTTCATTAGTCATCTATATTTCTATTTACAATTGTTGAATAACCTGAAGGCTCCAGCTGGCCAAAGATTCCTTGTGATCTCAGAAATCAGGAATACTTAACCCATCTTATAAGATAACATGCACCTTATTTTTCCCTCAAGTCACAGTTGTATAAGTTTTCAGGAATTTTAGAATATGTTAAGATATGCCTGAATTGCCACTATTTTGATTTGCAAAAATACATGTTAGCTTTATTGGCTAGAAAACTGTATTCCTACTCCTGCTGCCAGCATCCAGTCATTCCTACTGCGTATCTCCAAGAGAAACTTCTCCTTCTTTCATATTCTAATAATTGCTCATTTCCCACTCCTATTTATATATAAGTGTATCAGTATGAAACACAGTATCTTAAGACCATCTACTTCATATGTTTCTATATGAAATTACTCGTCACTTCACTTTTTCCAAATCTCAAAGAAGCAGACCATGATAACTGGTTTTGCAATCAGGTATTTCAAATGATCATTGCAAGGTTTTTGTTTTTAAGGAAATATATTTAAGCTTGAAAACACAAACAAAATATTGCTATGTCTCCTTCATTTTTTTGGTCACAAGAAAATACTGGTCAATAATGAAATCAACTGAATGAAGTCATTTGCAGGAGTCCACCATTTAGATGAGGCTTCAAAAGGATAAAAAAGATACCTTACAGAGCTTTTAAAACAATACTATTATTAAAAAAATTAATCCATTTGGAGTAGTGAAATCTTATGTTTTAAAAAAATGCTCCACTTGGAACTCCAAAGCAAAATGAAACCATGTCACTACACTGAGCGAGCTTTGTCCTTACTTGTGTTTTCTACAGCAAAGTTTATTCCAGATTACTATTTGAAAATAAATTAGGAATGAGTAAGTGTTGGTGATTTTAACCCCGATTCAGAATATTTTTTCATAGTTATAAAAACATTAAGGATAGATTGTAGTGCAGTTAGTTGTGGTAAATTTGTTCTACATCTTGGCCCCCACTCTGATGTCAGTAAGAGAGATTCCTGTCGAGACCCAAATAGTGAATCTCCTGTTCTCTTTTCCAGCACAATGTTTTTTGACTAGACAAAGAGCACAGTGATATGTTATACACTGTAAATTCAGATGATCTTTCTTTCACCTTCTCTCCCTATTTAGATGTGGTTGTTCATGTACAATTTCTTTGGTTTCTAACATAATTGTGATAAGAGTCTTTAGTAACAGGTAAGACTATTTTGCTCCTATTTCAAATATGTTTGCATTAATTGTGCATTATGGAGGAATGGATAAGTTAAATTCAAAACAATTTTTCTTTTAGAAACTTGAGATCAGCTGCTACACTTTAATACTAGCTGGTACACAGCTTTAATACTAAGCAATGGTTGTAACAAACTTTTGAGTGATTATTATCTGAATAATGCCTACATTTGGGATTGTGTTTTTATGTTTTAAAACTAGAAGGAAATTGTGCCAGCACTTATTTGTTACTTTTATTCATGCACAGCCTTCTTTCAGCTGCAGTTTTGTGCTGCTCCTTACCCTTTTACTCCACATCTGTGATTTTTTTTTAACTTCATTTTTATCCTTCTTGCACTTTTTGTGTGCTTCTTTTTGCATTCCCTTTTATTTTCACACCAGTCAAAGAAAAACTGACAGTCAAGGAATGAAAGTGGTGTGAATTGTACCTAAAAACACCTGGTAAAGGTTTATTTTATGGCATCAAATAAAAATGCTGAAAAATACCTGTCAAATGATTTTATTTTTTTTTTAACCAGAAACCAGAAGCTTAAAATATACTGAAGGGAAGAAAAAAAAAAAGGTGTAAATTTAGAAGATGCCAGGCAACAGTGATAAAAAGCAATATTTCAAAAGTTTTTTAAAAAAAAAAAAGATTAAATGACATTAAAAAATATCCAGGTCTTCATTTGATTATCTTTAATCTAATTATAAAAAGGAGTTGCTTAGTTCCCTGCAAAACAAGGAGACCTTAGATGGTTTAAGCAGAAAAAACAGAGGCTAGTGCAGCAAAAATAGTGCTAAATTAAAGCACTTGGAGGCCAAGGGCTTTGAACCTGGGTTTAAGCAGTCATTCCAACCTTGTGAGGCAGGGGCTACAGAAGTTTGGGCTCCTGCTAACAGAGCTCTCATTGTTCCACCAGGCAGCTAGAAAAATGCTGCTTTATATCTCCTCACACCACAAGCCCAGCACACAGAGCCTAGGAGGAGAAGGAGTCCGAGGGTGTGTTACCCATTGAAAAGCCATTTTTCCGCTATAAACTACCCCATGCTCCAGCCCGGGCTTGCCAACCACACTAACAGGATGTTATGATGGTGCATAATTTATAACTGGAAATT
This sequence comes from Aegotheles bennettii, assembly GCA_013398125.1. Lineage (NCBI taxonomy): Eukaryota > Metazoa > Chordata > Aves > Caprimulgiformes > Aegothelidae > Aegotheles > Aegotheles bennettii. The sequence continues at coordinate 244,344 of VZRW01013126.1, forward strand.
TCTGATTTATGTGGGATTTGGGGCATTTGTGTGCCCGCCCTCCCAACCTTCCCTCCTTCACTCAACTCTGGGCACGGCAAGGTGAAGCCCTTCAAACTGCAGAGCCAAGGTATCCACCTCGCCAGAAGATAAACATTGCATAGTTGAAATTTCAGTTATTCCACACCTGTTTAATATGTTTATTCAGTAATTAAAGATTAATGCTTGTTCCAGACCAGGTAAATATATACTGTACACACGCACACATTCTATAAGGAACAAAGATCTTACTGCATTGCGCTACTTAAGGGTACTGAGAAGTATAATTTTAAAAAGCCTAAGCCATGTCACATTTAGGCTATGCTATAAATGACATTACATACACTGGTAAAAGATGCTAGCAGAAGGTCAGTCGGTAGAATTACTGAAGACAATTTAGAGACAGCTCACTATTTATTTGTATGGCTCATAATTATGGCTGTTTGCAGAGACGGCTATGGTTCATTGCTATTCTGGAGAAAGCTGAAAAGAAGGCATATGTGATGATGTTTGCATGATTTAGACTTGCTGAACCTGTAATAAAATATATTAGGATGAAGTGCTCCAAAATTTTTTATTTATATGCATGTACATATATATATAGATATGTATATACTTTTATGTGCATAGCTGCACACAAAAATATTCTTCATATATATATACATACACAAACAAAAATTATATATATGTACACACATATATACAGAAATAAATTAAGAACTCTTTCATAGGTTTCCCATAGGCAAAAATATACACAAAATAAAAAGGCCAGATACATTGTGAAAATAAGAGGATAATATGAGACCTTAGTAGGATGTGTTGTCAAAGAAGCATTTTCACAATGATTGAGACAGACTACCTTTTCCTTAACAAGTGTCCAGTTTAAAAATGTCATATTTGACCAGGTTAATAAATAGATGTAACATAATGAATCTCATCTAATTTATTTTTTATAAATGCATAAGCAAATGATATCCTTTATAAAGTAACAGGTTGTGAGTAGAGTAAGTTCTACAGGTACCTCTCATAAGGCTCTTTTGGAAGAGAACTGTTTTCCTGCCTACAAACATTGAGGTTGGAAACAACATCTCCACAGTCATAAAGGGCCATAGGAATAGATGAATCATGGTTGTCTGCTGAATTCACACCAATTATGCTAATTCTATAATTTCAATTATTTTAAGTAATCAAATACAATTCAGCTAACTCTGCTTCTTATAAAGTTCTTAGGTTTATAATCAGAGGCATCCGAATAGCAAAAGATTTTTAAAAATTGTATAATTTGGGATGTTATTGTGCTCAATCAAACCTACAAAGCTCATAAACTAGTATGCTCGCCATGCTGGAACTAAACCACCGCTATGGAACACATCCTTGAAATATATTTTAGGTGGTTTTATTATTTGTAGCTCCAAATCAGAACAGCAGCTAATGGTCTTAAGGTTAAATCAAGAGTGGACTTAAATATCAGCCTGTTTAACTCATGCTCTGTGGTGGACTCTATTTTGCATTGGTAACACTCCCAGTCTCTTTTAAGGAGGAGGGTTCAGCCAGTACTGATTTTTTTGAAGCCTCTACTCACTGAATGACTTGACCTTGCTCCCATTTACTGAGGTCAGAAAGCTCCGTACACCTGAATAGGGAGCAGGGCAAGCCCTGCATGGGATGAAGAGCAATCTCCAGCAAAGTGCTCTCAGCCCACTCACCAGCCAGCAGAACAGAAAAGAGTCAGGACAGTTTGCATGCAGCAAAGGTCTTCAAAGTTTGGGTTTTAATTACTTTTGGATGCATGTGCTGATGCTGAACACACTGCAGTGCCTCTCACAGAAGCAGTATACATCTTGCTTCGACCAGCACTTTCCAAATGGCATGTTGAGCAACTCAGAGATAGGATCACACATATGAGTGCAAATGTTCAAAAAGAACAGGTTTGCTAAAGCATTACTGTAAATTCCCAAACCGACTCCTGTGTACAATGGCACAGATTGCTGGCCGGTCATGCTGCCCCCTTTCTCAGGGAAACAGAAGAACTGTTCTCAGTTATAAGACAATGCAGCCCAAATTGCAGCTGCCTACACTTTGCATACAAAACTGATATACATTTATAGTAATGTATGCACAACTGAGCACAGTGGTTCTTCTCAGGGCCATAAAAATAAATGGAAGAATAAAAATAATTAAATCAAAGCCACAAAATCAGAAATTAAAATCCAAACAGCAGAACTACTCCATGTTGCACATTTTGGAAATGACAAGCTTCCTTCCATCACTTCCACAACTCAGTGGTCAGAAAGAGAGGCAAACAGAAAGGAAATGCATATCCAAAAATCCTGACCCATCCCTGGCTTTCACAATGCCCCTAGAACTGCACAGAACATCAGTAACCAGACACAAAGGAAAGGTGCTGCAGATCTAAGTCTCAAATCAAGGTTCTAGTGCACAGAACCACAGGCGGGGTTAGAAGGGACCTCTTGAGGTCATCTGGTCCAACACCCTGCTCAAAGCACATAACAGACCAAAAAAATCAAGAAAAAAAAATCAGATATGACTGTGAAAATACAAAGCCCAAATAAAGCATGAGTTCTAGTGAGCTTGTCAGTAGAGCACACCGTAGTACTAGGTGTGTACTTTAGAGGCTGATCTAAATAGGAAAAGCATATTAAGAAGGCTTTCAGGTACCATTTCCCCCCTTGGATACATTTTCGATACATTTTGCTTACATTTCCCCCTCTTGATACATTTTCGATACATTTTGCTTACTTTCCCCCCTTGGATACATTTTTGATACATTTTGCTTACTTTCCCCCCTTGGATACATTTTTGATACATTTTGCTTACATTTCTCCCCCTTGGATACATTTTTGATACTTTTTGCTTACATTTCTCCCCCTTGGATACATTTTTGATACTTTTTGGTTACTTTCCCACCTGAATACATTTTTGTTACTTTTTGGTTACTTCCCACATACATTTTTGACACCTTATTGATACTTTTTTTGGATTCATTTTGGACACATTTGTATTCCAAATTTCTTATTGAAGTGTACCCCTAATTTTAACCCTTTGGCCTCAAAGAGATTTCAGTTTTAGCAGCATAACAGATTAAATTTGTAAGTATTTGTTAAAGGCATACAGATGAAATCTATACATTTATTCATCTTATTGTAAGGTAGGTGACTGGCAACCAGTCACTGTTGAATTTCTAAGCCTTGTGCTAATGCAAAAAATCCAGTTGTAGAATATGTAGTTCAGAACTGGATCATACTACTTATTATTAATTAAGCAGCATAAAAATGTCTCTAACTATCAAACTACTGAGGTTTAATTATAAAGGGAACACAACGAGGCACAGCACAGAAGGACACCGAAACCAGCCCTGCGATAAATTCCCCACAGATGCACTTGGTACTGTTTTCCAGGTCAGACAGGGCAGGAAGGGACTAAACCAGTCCTGTTAAGGTAACAAATATGACAGAAAACATGAAAGCAAATAGAGACCTCTGGATTAATAGGTATACTCCTCTTCTCCACCCTGAGCAAATGCCTCCTATCCTGCCACATCTGCAGTCAGCTACACTGGATTAAGCAGAATCCTGAGCTTTAAACAGAGAAATCACTCTTCACACAAGAGAGGTAATTTGAACAGGCATTTAATTACTGCAGCCATCTAAACTGTAAGTGCAGTCTTAAGGAGGGAAAAAAAATAACCAAACCAGAAACTCCAAACACACGAACAAGTCAAGCCTATAGCAGCTGGGAGCTGTTTGTGACTTCTCTGTTTCACTCCTTTAGACTTTCTGGCATTTTTATTGCCTGTTATCCCAGTGATAATATGTAAGCATGCAGATATATTAAATTGAGGGGGGGGGGGGNNNNGGGGAATAGGGGCCACATAGAAAGCAGCAGACTTGCAGTAACTGATAAACATAATTTTCTAATAAGCAAAAAGTTTCTAAAAGTTTAGAAGTTAGCAAATAAACTGTTAAGATAATATTCTGATGGAAAGCCTAAAGGGAAGTTTAATATTTGTAAGAACAAGCATTCAGAAATCAGTGCTTCAAGCTTCCCTATCCCACCCCACTCATTTGAAAAAATTAATATACATTATGGGATTTTTCTAGCTTTTCTTGTTTTTGTGCTTTCAGGTTTTGCTCTATAGCCCCGAGTGCCATAATCCTCCACTCTTTTTTAATTCCAAATGGCAACCAGTATTTTCATGAAATCATTTGACTCCAGTGCTGAGGTTTTAAGAAAAACAAAACAAACAAACAAAAAAGCACACACTCTCCCAACTAATCAGAAAAAATGAAAAAGCTGGAAATGCTAGAGCTTGGTTAAAAACATCTCTCTCATTTAAAACCAGACGTTACCGCAGATCTCACAAAAATCTATGAAAGAAAGATGAACCAGGTTTTGGTCAAAATTGCAGAATTTGGACACACTGCTTTGCAAAGGTGAACCAGCTAGAATATTCACCATGGTTGTATTTGTTTCCTTGCTCAGCAAATGAAATTATGGAAAATTCTTTCATAAACACAAGCAATCCAGAATGCCTGAAAGTGGGCTTTTTGCCAAACTAAAAAGAAGATGAAGTAAAAGCAAAGCCTTAAATAAACCCAGGCCACATGGGAAGAAGTTTTGATCTCATTGACTTCATTGGTCCCAGCATTTCACTCCTATATATTGAGTCTATTAGCAATGAGGAGAAAGCTATTTTAATTATTCTGAATTCAAAATCAGAAATGCAGCCTCAGTTTCTTCATTGATTGGAAGCATATTTCATGAGAAGTGATGTATTTCTCTTTGAAAAACTGCAAGGCTCAATGTAAAAACACAGTAAGGCAGTCACTGGAAAGTAAAGTACCTATTAGTTGTCATCAGGACTGCTTGGAGCCTTATCTCAAAATAGCACTAAGCCCCCAAAGCTCTTGAAAATGAGATAAAATCCTGGCCTATCAGAAAGGATCCCACAAAAGATTTTCAGATTAATTTTCCAAGCCTTTGTGCATCAAAACAAAGAAAACACCTTTCCCAGTTTTCCTCTGGAAATAGGTTATAGGTGCAGTGAAATAGCCAGCAGCTTGGTGGGCTCAGTGGCCTCCCTGGGAATGCCAAAGACAGAGACACAAGTCCCTGCAGCATTTGATTGAGACTAGAGGCTTGAAAGTCTTTTTCTGTGATCTGCAAGTAGCACAAACACCAGCTCATTAACTAAGCCTGAGGCTGGTGAGCCTCTTTTGTATATTGACCATAATTCTCACTCTTGTCAAAACTGATATGCACAATCCATCAACACCTTTCCCTTTTGATGAAACAACACACCAGAATAACTTCTCCTCACACAACCAGCCAGAAAACACCTATGTGGTGGGAGATACAAGAGGATAAAGAACTGTAGGCAAGCACCTAGCTAGGAAGTCTTTTACTGTTTGGCTTTGGGAAAAGCATAAGACATTTAGAAAGAGCCATGGGATATTCAGAGACACCTGAAAGGGAATTCTTCTCTCACTTGAAGCAACTACAGTGGGCTCTGCTGAATTAACACCACCAAAACCAAAGCAATTGCCAAGTCGGGAACCAGTTTAACAGCATGAGCACCTCAAAGTTCAAGTAAGTGGAATGCAATAGCAAGGGTCACTTGCAGACACAGGCTTTTAAGGGACTGGTAAGGTTTATTAAACACCACTCGTCACTTTTCATTTAGCACAATTGTGGGAAAAGAAGATTTTACAGCCCAGTGATCCAGTCTGCAGCAGCAGTCAAATGTGCAAGACAAGTCCTGTCTCTTGGGAAGAAATCAACCTTTAGCTGTGAGAGAAACCACATTTGCTTCTCTGGCAAAACACTGGGGACTCTCCTCCCATGTAGAAATCAGACAAGACTCCTATTTAACTGAAGATGCCAAGAACGTATTAATATATATATACACACCACTGTTCTACCACATTCTTTCTAAAGGCATCTCTAACATTACATGTGCACGACTGCTTACAACAGTACCATATTTGTGCTTATAAATTAAGCAGCCCAGCTCCCAACAGGCATGCGTATGGAAACATGCCACCTGAAATGCACAACCAGAACCAAGAACAAGGCTCACAAAAAATACAGCCTCCATATCTAGATAAGCTGTAGAGAAAGCAATCCAATTTCTCAAAAGAAACCCACAGTGATGTTACAGAAGCTACTCACGGTTTGCCAAGAGGACACTCACTTCAGGCTTCATCAGAGGATGCAGGATATTTTCAGTAACTAGGAAACAGTTACCTTGTTTTTCTCTTTCACAACTATTCCTCCATAAATCAAAATAAAAATATTCTATAACAAGATTGTACTCACTTTTAATTAGCTACTCAAAAATAAAATTACAATTATGTTTTGTTAAAAAAACTGAAGAAGAAATTAACACAATTTTCATTATATCTCAGGAGGTGGGATGTGTTTTGGTTTCTTTTTTAACCTGCTACCCTGTCAGTCCTTATTATTTTCACAAAAATCTGACAATTGTGGGGTCATATTTGTTAGCTGCTTGTGACAACATTCAAAAGGGGCACTATATATCACCAAAACAGCTCACAAACTGGCTAGTCACATTATTTATTATGAGCCACACATGTGACAAATTATTTAACTCAGTGACTCCTAATAAGTCAAAGAGCAAGCAATTAGCTAACACAGTATGAGGGCTGTTTGTGGCAATTTATAGATGCTCTCAAGCTGTCACAGCACTTCAAAGTACCATTAGGGGGGGAACCTCTTAATGACTCACTTGAGATGACAAGCATTACACAGCACACATGGCAGCGATGAATTTGGCAGCCGATTCTGTTACTTGAAGCTTCCTCCCCTTCCCCCAACAGCTGTTTACATGTTTGCAGTTTGCATTTCTCTCTTGCAAGTTGCTTGTCGCTGGAAATGTGGAGAGGGAGGCACTGTGCTCCTTTGCAACAGAGCAAGTGCTGCTCAAGGCCACTCTTTTGGTAAGTCCTTGGGGCTAGAAGAAACTCAGAGAACTGTATGACTGTTAACTAGGAGAGACACCACAGGAAAAATCTACTGCTTGTATATAAAACTGCTAATTCCAGCTTGCAACTGGAATGGACTGAACCTCATGGAAATTGGGGTCCTTTTCCAGTTAGCTGGGGTTGCTCTTTGTAATAATTATTCCTTATAGTAACCAAAAAAGGACATTTTTAGGACATTTTGATGAGATGATCTCCAGACCTTCCAACCTCAGCTGTCCTGTGAACTTGGAGATTATCACTTTGAATTCACTCAGGATCTGGGAAAGATCCAAGCTTCAGAGCTCAGACCAGCTTCTAAAGCTCAGTCCCTGGATTTCTATAATGAATTACAGCAACTGGTGACTGACTTGCATTTTCATCTTTGCAGCCCATTGAACAAGCAAATGTATCCCTTTCTCCTGAGTCCCCTCTTGTCTTTCTAGTGGCACTCAGTTAAACATCTCCCTGGCTGTATCAAACCTAGGCACCTCAGTGAATCATGGACCAATGCTGAAGAAAAGATCGCTTGGGGTAAATCAAATCTGGGTGTTTTCATTCATATGAATGTAGTGACAGTGTATGATGAGAATAGGAATTAAAAAATACCTGGTGATGATTAGCAGGTACTCTGTGTCGCAGCTTGGGGAGGCAAGGAGAGATGAAACGGGGAACTCAGGGAAGGGGCAATTAAATGATTACTTTGCAGAAACTCCAGGCGATAAAACAACGGTCAAAGAGAAGAAAGTCACAGCTTGAAGCCACCATTACCCCAAAGGTTCTACCTGCAGCTATGAGAGAATGACATAGCTATGCCTGGTGAAAGACAAAAATTAATCATTGGGAATGAATGGGTGACACTGAGAAAACACAACTTGTTGCCACGACTGGATGTGACTGTACTATTTCAGGAGGGGAGGAGAGGGTAAAAGAAGCAGATGCCAGACATGAGTTTAAAAGCAGTCACTCCAAGACATCCAAGCAAAGTCTCCCCCACACTATAAGACATGTAGCAGAAGCAATTAAACCTCTCTCTGCCACACACATTCCTTTTAAAAATGCAACGAGTCATTGACCGTGCTTTAGCATTCCTCAGCGGCCACAGCTGTATTATAGCGACTCTGTTATTCCAGATAGCTTGAGGGGAAAGTACCTGCACAGAGGAGTGTTAACCTCTGTCTTTAATTGCATGGTGACATCATCCACGAGATTTAACTTGTGCTTTGGACACAACATCAGACTTTCAGTGCAGAAGCTTAATTTAGTACACGACGCAAAAGTGTTGAAATACTCTTCAGTACAGAAATCAATAACGTTTTTATCAGGGACAATGCAAGTCTAAAAATGTAATGAAATGCTTTGTCCATCAGAAAAGGTTTTTATTTCCAAGCCTGAATTTACATATTGAGATTGCTTTAAAATGTGGGAAGCAAAAGTCAGAAATTATTTTAAAGTGTGGAGTTTGAATGACGAAAATACCTTTATGAATAGCTGCAGTGCAAGAATGTATTTTCCAAAAGTACTTTATAAGTACTTCCCAGTTCCTTGGGAAACAAAAAGCAACACATCCAAATCTTCATATAATAATATAACAATCTTTGAATATTTTTTTTATTTTTTTTTTATTTTATTTTTTGCTAATGATCACTGTGGTCCTTAACTACCTGACATTTCATCAATCTTCTGGCACCTTGTCCTTTTTTTTTTCTTCTGGTATCACTTCATCTTTGTCAAAGTTTGCTTTTCTTCCCGTGCATTTATGCCATGCTGCTGAGCTTTTCAGAAGTTACAAAGTAGAACTATCCGAACACTGTGCCGAAGATCATTTTACTGCATTAATGTAGTAACTCATCAATCAAATTTTGGATATTCAGGTATTACTCACTCTGCTGTTCTAACTTATAAAAACTGTTATACTCTGAAGGAAAAGTATTTCTAGACAAGCCAGGTTTGGGTAGGGGATAAGACTCCAGCTTGCGTTAGACAGAAGAACAGCTAAGCAGAAAAGAGAAGAGATGAAAGTGTATTTCTTAAAGTGGCACTTTTAAAACCGATGGGTTATCAGTTCAACTGTTTGACCAAAAGCTACAAGTGGCAGAATACATATTTCATGTGCTGCAGCACATGAACAGAGCTGCAATTTTTGTTGTCAGTCTCAGGATCTTTGGTGCTTTCCTTAGAGCTTTTCTTCACAGAGCCATGAGACTGCAGAGGCCTCTCAGCTTTCTTTTTAAAAGAAATAAAAATAAAACAAAAAAATATTAAAGCCTCTCTAGTTCCAAGGGAAAATTTAAAAGCAAAACTTGAGTATTCCCTGAAAGCTCAGAAAACCAAGAAGGCAAATAAATCAACACTTACTCTTTTTAGGTTAAATAAATTGTGAGATTTTTTTAAAAATCTCTTCATTTTGAAGATCCACTTCACTTCCCATCTATTTATTTATTTAAACACAGAGGAAGAGTCTGTGTTGAATGTAACAAATTGTAATATCACGGCTAACCTCACACTCCTCACAGGTACTTTTCATCAGGATAACAATTTCCAGTGAGACTCAAAAAATTTAGTCATATTTTTATATACCTTCTCTTGAATCATCATGACTGTGTTTTCCCAACATCTGATCTCCTAGTAATCAAGGAAAACAAACAGCCTTCTTTTGCAATCCTTTTCTAATCTGTGGAGAAAAGGACTAATAGTACAATGGTGCCTATTCAGTAACAGTCAAAATATTATTCAAGCACTAGGGCAGAAATCCTTCAGGCTCTCCTGTTTTCTGACAAAGAGCCACAACTTTGGCAAATGTATGTAAAGTGCATTTCTGAGGTGAGCAGAACTAACTTCTGAACTTTGTTCTTGACATGTTCAGACTTTAAAAGCAGAACATAGCAATTATATATAGAAAAGTGAGCTGAAAACCCCAGGATTTGGAGGGAAGGGTAGATGTCCATGCCGAGGTGCAAGGTATGATGTTTTACATAATCACTCCATTCTTAATTTGTACTTTATATGCTGCCACTTCTGTTTTGCAGGTATGTGATTGTGTCCATGGCAATTTATTAGCAACTGTAAGAGGCAGTAACCCAGGCTTAGCCTCTGAACTAAGATTTAGTGCACGGATTAAAACCTGTCACAAAATAAGACTGTGGCTGAAGCTGTTTAGCTGAGGTGCAGGGGACAGGTTTTCAGTGATGATAGCTCTGACTATGGGATTTACAGTTGGCAGCAGAAAACAATTGGAAATGTACAAAATTGCGCCTTAGGTTTGGTGGAGTCTTAATCTTCTGAAATGAGCTTTGGACAGGACTTTATAAGGTCACATTTCCCAGTTAATACACGAACAAGAACAGATTAAGGTCCCCTCCCTGCAATTAAGGTGTCTCATCTTGCCAATAGTCCTCTACGAAGAATCAGTTTTTGTAGTTAGTGAGCTATTACTCATGGCTCAAGTGCCTACATCTTCTGCCTTTGCTCTGCTGAGCAACGAACAAGATCTTCACAAATCAAATGTGTCTATAGCCTCTCTCCATCATATCAAAACTAGTCATCCTCATTTGAATGCAATTAGATTTTCATTACTTATACTGTTTCTTTTTCTCTGACCAGGATTTTTTTTTTAATAAATTTCTTCCTTTCCCCACTCCACCATCTCTTCTATCCCATTTGCTCTTGAACATATTTTAAAAAATGGCCAGTCCTGGCTGCTAACACCATCTCACACATTCATATCTGTTTGTTCCTTCCCAGCTCCATTATTCTGATCAAATTGAGTCTTCGTTTTTCAGTAACTCTCTGGCTATTTTTCACTCCACACGTTCCTGAAGTGAAATGTCTTTATCTAATGCCTACTGATCTCCCTTCCACACTGCTTGTTTCTTAGCCTGCCTGTCTCAAGTTACTGGACTGGTATGTTCACTGGATATTTGTCACAGTAAGGTGTTATGTGCATATAGAACATGTGTACCTTAAAGATCAGGGTAAGAAGACAAAAGGTATGTGGAAAGCATTGTTAAATGGTGTTGAGGACAATATCTGTTCAAATTCATACCCCTATGAATGAATCCTGAGAACCTGAAAATCCTTAGCACTGGGTGAGAAGTGTTTCTCCTGTATTGCCACAATAGACAGCAATTCAGCAAATTGAAATGGCAAATATTAGTCACTCTGCTCAACACAGGGATGGCATTTAGGCAAACAAGGTCTCTGGTTAGACAGCTGGCCCATGTTTGAATGGGTGAGCTAGCTTCTAGCTAGATGGACCACTGAGCCATGTTCTCTTTCCCATCAGTTATGGCTTCTCTACTACTTTCTTCCAATATTTCAGGACAGTCAGACACAGAAAACATCGGGTTTGCTACCTCAGTGCTGTACAGAAAGCAGTCAGGCTACTAAAGCACAGTAGTAAAATGTAGAGTGGCTGCACAGGAGTTTATTTCCTGGCTTTATTGGCCCAGATAGAGCAGAGTCTACATCTCATTTGTGAGAAGCCTTGCTGGATGCAGCTGTCAGTTGTCAGGAGGATACCCCAAGTACCAAAAGTCATTGCTGAAATGAAATGCTGCATGCAATAAACTGGTGTTCGAATGGGTGTTGCAAAGAACATTGCAAAAAGTCACCGAAGAAACTTCCAGGGGTTTTGAGTGTGGCTCAGCTCTCACCACTTCAGCACACAGCCAGTGGTCAGGGTATTATTGAGATGAAGCACCCTGGCTAGGACAGTGACTGATGGAACTCAAAACACATCGAAATCACTGACAAACTTAAAAACTTAACAGAACTCCATGTGAAAAACTTCTTTGCTCTTATTTTTTCTTCTTCTTCTTCAACAGCTCTGGGTAGAAGAGAGACTGTCTTCATAAGAAAACCTGCCAGGTCAAACTGAAATCTGAGGATTCAGATTACACCATATGATCAAGAGCATCTGCTTTCATCTCAGGCACAGCAGGGACGAGGCAAGAGTCATCATTCAAGACCTGAAAAATGAATCAGCAGCAAGTGTGGTGCAGCCAGCACTCTAGTGGGAATGGAGACAGAACAGAAACAGCAAATTTTGTTTTGTTTGTTTGCTTTCCTGCTTGCTTGAATAAAAGAATCTGCAGTGTTTATGTGTCTGTGTGCATGTATAAGTGTGCGTACACAAAATTACTCAAAGCATATTCCAGCTTGAAGCACAGAAGAAAGTGTAAAAGAGTCAAAAAATGTCAAATCAGTGTCAATTTATAGTAATTGTAAAAAACTCATGTCACAGAAAATGGAAGTCCTTGAACACTGTGGGATTCTTTGCAACTTAGTTTTATGGAAGAACAGCTTCACAAAAGATCACTCAGAAAGGGACTGTTGAGTTTGACAGCACACTGTGCACAGACACACCTACTCTCTCTACTACACAACCACTGGGCTAATTTCAGAGTTATTCAATTTTCTTTCAAAGAGCTTTTCATACTTATTTTTGAAAGGTGGAAAACATAAACGTAGCAAACACCCAGCACTCCACCCCCCCCCAAAAAAAAAAGAAAACTATTTCAGCTACTGACCTGTATTACTTGAAATTTTTCCATTTGCCATAGATCCATTTTGCTATGTAAGACAACACCCCTTTTCTCTTTTAACACATTTACGCTGATACTACATTGGCCCGTTGAAGGTTGTAGTAGCCTTTTTAGTCTTGTTATGAATATTAAAGTATTCCCCGCACAGCGATCCAACAAATGGCTCCAACAAGGGCACATGTTATCTCTTTGGTGAAGAGACTTGTGACATCTGTGCAAGATCATTGCAGTAGCAGCAAGGAGTCTGAGACAACATTTGTGTGGGGACTGAATTGCACTTGAAGTGCAGCGGTAAGGGACTACATTCTCAAATCTTCTTAAATATTGGATTTCCAATTGTGTATAAACCCCAATTCCTTATAGTTTCTAACGAAGGGGGATTTTATTTAGAGAGATGTTCTTTAGTTCTATCAGATCAACACTATTTGAACCTAGACTTTCTACTCTGATTTTTTTATGATAAATGTGTCAACACATAACAGCTGATTTGCCTTATGCCTGATCAGCACTAGCTGTATTTAAAAAACATATATTTGAAAAAAAAAAAACCAACCCTCCACAAAAGCTTGGGCTTGACTCCTTGTGCTTCAGGGCATAAATGAAACTCTGAAAGAGGGAAGAGGAAGAAACTTCTCCCATGACGCATTTATTCCACAACTTCATGCTCCAAGTTTCTCGTCCTTTCTCGGTAGGCACAACGAGCTGGCAGCCGTTGGAGACACTGGACCGAAGGACATCTGGGCTGGGCTGCTACAGCAAATCCTATATTTAAATGTACGAGAATTTGTCCCTTCAACAGTCTGGGACAGAGCTGCTGTACTCAGCAATGCAAAGAAACTTCTAATTTAGCTCTATTTTTAAAGAACGTGAGCACATGCATGCAGGTCAGAAGGATTTGTACCACAATTTAAAACAGTTTGCAGAGCAGATTAACTAGATTCTTCCCTGCTGAAAGGATTATATAGAGATTAAAACATTCAAAGTAGAGAAAACCATGTAATACATGACGGTAATTTACTCTAAACCCATTATTAAGGAGATGAACACATTTAATTAAAAAAAAAAGACAAGACAAAGCGTGAGTCATGAAGCAGTGAGATGATACCCCTTTAAATGAGGACGTCCTTGAAATAAAGCTGTGGTAGAAGTTATTTCTTCACCAAGGTGGCATTTTTGCCAAAGAGACTCTTGGCAGCCTCCAAGGGTCGACACTAGCACAATTGACCAAATATGGTTGGGAATTTGAAAACATGGAAGATATTAGCATTTGTTCCTGAGTCTAACATAACACAGTCCAGTCTTGCCACCAGAGCCTATAACTATTAAGTGATAACTTAAGCACTGGAATGCAAATAATCCATTGGTTCACATTAGTGTCGTTTCCATTTGTTGATGTTCCCAGTCCCCTTCAAATCCTGGCAGTACCTTACTTGACTTCTGAGGGGAACAATCTACAGAAAATGGACTAAAAAAAGTTAAATGACGAGAGCAGAAGTCAGCAGTAGTTTACTTGCAGAGAAAGGAAAAAAAGACGATACATTAAACTACACTGTCCAGAGTTACTTGACCTCAAACTGATTGCTGCTAAATTGCTTGAATTGAAGTTAGTCATTTACCTACTGGCAGCTACTCAAGACTTATCTTTACAGGCTACAAGGTTTTATCATTTGTCCATAAACTCCCCGCCAAATGTTAACTTTCAAAGTACTGGTTTAACTGTGAAGTGTGGGGAAGCTTTGCCGAAGTCAATGAAAAATTAACGTAAGTGCATGCTAAAACATTAAATACTTGAATAATTTGGCACCTCTCCTCTGAGAAGTTGCAAGGATACTTTGAATGGGTAAAATAGAACAGCATAGTAATTTGTAAGGAACAGTCTGTGATCTGAAGTCTTCTGGCCTTGAAATGTCATAATGAGCATCTGTGCTGGAAAAATAATAAGGATCTATAATTTATTAGAATATGCTACACAAAAATTAAATTATGGTGGAGATAAGCTTATGCTACAGAGATAAGTGCAATTACTTCTCATTTTAAAGAGAAGTAAGGAAAGTTACCCTGGGAAAAATGAAGTCCTCCCACACTTTTAACTACACCTTTATCTAGCACATATATCAGCTTAATGTGTCCACACATCCCAGCAAAGAACTGCAACTTTTATTTTAAACTTGCATTCAAACAGATTAAAGAAACAGGAAGATAAGCAGTAAAAAAACCCCATAAACAAACCCCCAAAGCCGGGTTTCAACAAAATCTGTAGCTGTCATCAGGGTATTTTTTATTTGGGGTGAAAAAAAAAAAAAAAAAAAAAAAAAAAAAAAAAAAAAAAAGAAGAAGAAAAAAAGGCAAAGAAGGAATGTAAAAAATGACAGTGACCTTACAGAAAACCTGTTGTGCTTTCTCAAACATTGTATTTTTATGGAGACTGAGCAGCTGCAGGAGGACTCCAGCACTTTGCTGGACTGGATCCTGAAACTATGCCCCAGAGACCATCAAATTATTCCTCTAATACTCTTTGCAGCTGACTTTGTTCCTTTCTTATCTAGGCCAATCAGTGATGTAGGCAAGGGTAAAATGCAAATAAAACAAAAGACAGTGAACTCTGAAGACACAACCTCCACACCAGCCTGATCTCTCCCTCCCATAATCCGAGCAAGGGGAGCATTAAGCAAAGGGACAGCATTACAGCCCAGCCCATGGCAGAACGTGTTAGCTGAACTACACTTGAAGAGCCCAAAATTACAAATATCTTCATAGTTTGATATATATTTCCCAAGCCAGTGCTGCCTCCAGAGCCCAACAGGTTGGACAGACCTCCATACTTGGTACAAGCACACACTTTCCAGGCCCAACAAAAAATGTCCTCAGAAATACACAAAACTCATTTTTTTCCAGCTATGTGCCATACTGCTAGATCCAATCATTTATCATGCCATTCCCCAGAGCATCAGAACCAAGGAAAACTAAAAATCCTGAAGCCAACAATTAAGTCATCAGACATATCAGGCTCTTCAAAAACATTCCATTGCATGTTAGAAAACCTGGAAAATATTTGTTGGGGGTTTTTTTATCTCTTTTTTTTTTTTCTTTTTTAATTTTATGTAAGAAAGGTAAGGTAAAGAAACAAGCATTTCTGCATTTTCAAATGTCTCTGCATTTTCAAAAGCAGGCTGTTATTCTAGGCACCTCAGCTCCTGAATGCTCAACTTTATGAATGGAATAGTCCTCACCTTTTCAACAGGCCGACTGAGTCTGCACATCAAAATGAAAGCATTCAAGATCTAGAGCACGAATCTCTTTTAAAAATCGAAATAAAATGTAACGGGCTGTCAGATTTATGTTCCAAATAAAAGTAATGAAGCACATTCTTTCTGCCTCTTCATAAGACCACTGAAGTTCAGCATCTGCATTTCCAAGATACATCCTATTCCAAGCTCAGGAAAGGCATTTTCACAACTTCCATGGACATGGAATTTTGTTTTTTATTTTTTTAATGCAGTTGTGTCTGGATGTCTGTAAAGACAATGGTATTCTTCATGGCTCAATAATTTTGTTCCTGTAAATCAGAAAGAGATTCACTTTTCTGCTCTCTCTGCGAGTCTATCATTCACTTGTGACTCTAAAAAAAAAATCTCAGTGAATGAGATGCTCAGTGGAAAAATTCAGATATGAAATGTGCCCTGAAATTACTGCTATCATATTTTCCCCACAAGCAACATTTCAATTAGTTTCAGTGGAGTTTCCAAATAAGCTGGGAATGTCCTCAAAGACCTGGATACATCTATATCAGATAGTTCCATCAGATGGCACTATGCAGATGAAACAGTAGCTTTTGGTATAGAAAGATTTTTGCAACATGAAGTCTAGATATTTCCAGAGGCATTCAAAAAGATTTGTTAAAAAAGTGAGCTAGGTACACATTCACACTTAATAAATAATGTCTGAATAAAAAGAAAACCAGAGATTTTTTAATAAAATTCTAGTTATACAACAACTAAGCATCCTCAGATTAGTAGGTCCATAGTTTATTGAATCTAATAGGAAAAAAATGCTTCAATTTTGTTATACACTTGCAGTTTTACTCAACCTACTCAAGAAGTACTTACTCAAGAGTTACTAATTCCTTTCCCTTCTTCCTCGCCCTCCCCCAAATTCCTGCAAATTATTTTAGTATGATATAAACACATTGACTAAAAAGCAGAAAATAACATTCCCATGGAAAAGGTAATTCTGCCTAATATCTTAGCCAAAAGATTAGATTTGAATGCCTCCGTGTGTAAACTTAGTTGTAACAGTCTAAACCAGGCTTTAATTTTAATAAATGATTATTTGCATAGCATCCCCCTTTCTCTTTGGCATAAAAAAAAGTATAGGAATTGATTTCCCATCAAATATGTCAATTGGCTTTGTCATAGTTGTCTTCCTACTCTATGTTAGCAATTATTTTTAAGAAACTTTACTTAATGCATGAGAAATTAAATTAAATGATCACATACATTTTGTATACAGACTTGTAAATTGCTTTTCCCATTTCTTTTTGGCTCCAGGATACAATTCAAAACATTTATAGAATAACATAACAGTATTCATAGATAAGAAAAAAGGGTATGTGTGCCTCAGTAGAGAGAGAGGGAAAAAAAAAAGCTTAGCAGTGTTTTAATGCCAATGTTTTGACATTCTCTAAGGAAGATAGGAAAGAGTATTTGCCCACAGAATTCAATTATTCTTGCATTTCCACTTTCCCAATTTTCGTGTGACGTATTACAGCCAGAATAAAATGTTAACTTGCAAGGAAAAAGGCAAATGGGAAAACAGACATGAACCCCACAGGAAATACAAATTCTCTTTCAGTTTAGTGTGCTTGTAGAAACACAGTCTGGAGTTCCAAGCAGTTTTAAGATGCAGATTGAAGGAGAAGGGAAAGGGGAAAGGGAAGGGGAATAGGAAGGGGAAGGAGGAAAGAAGAAAGGGAAGAAAAGGGGAAGGGGAAGGAAAGGGGAAGAGGAAAGGGGAAAAAACCCAAATGACTAAGCAATATTTTGAAGAGAATTTCTGAATACGCCTGTGTCCAGCATCTTTTGTCACAATCAATTTAAGGGACCTGTAATAGAAACTACAAGGTATTCAATGGCAAAAACATTTTGAATAATGACTTATTAAGAAAACTAAAAGAGCATTCAAAGGCAACCAAGGCTGTGCCAAAGTATATAAAGCCACAAACTCATAAATAGAATATATAGGTACACCTTTGCTCCAAGCAAAGTTTTATTTTTTAAAAAAAGTTAAGAACCTTCTCTTTGCACCTTGATTTTAAAATGAAGTGAGTTTGCAATTTAACATTATTTCACCCTATCCTCACACTGCTTCTTTCAGAATAATGTTTTCCAGTGTGCAACTGCCTATCTTTAATTAAAAAGCAAAAAATAGCCTACTATTTTTTATTGCTGCTTTGTTGTTTCTGGATTGAAACATCACTAGTATTCAATGAAACATTACATAACGTGTCTTCTACTGAGAAAAGTTCATTGGAGATCCCATTTCAGAAGCACCAGAGGTGAAGCAGCTTCCTCGTTTCCTTTGGCTATGTGAACATGAAGAGGAAAAGCTGCTGAGAGAAAAAAGCCAAAAACTGAGCTGGCAAGATTCATGACAAGCAGCTGAAAGAGGGACCATGGGACAACAGTGTCGTCATCAGTGTCCAGCTATTTTTTTTAAAAAAAAAAAACAGCTCTCACATTTTTTCCCCATGACAAATAACTGTTTCCAGAGGTCGCCTCCCACTCCTCCCTCAGTCTCTACACAGCAGACCTATTCCACGCGTCTGCTATATTCCACTTTTTCATGCAGTATTTCCTTACCCCATCCTCTTTGCACTCCCTCCCCTTTCCCATGTGTATTTAAATGTCTCATGATGTTCATGCTGCTGAGTCTCGCTGTGTAAAAGTGTAAATCCCTTCAAGAAAGGACTTGCCATGATCTCCTTAAGGAGTTCTTGCAGAACTGGGGCTCTAATCATGGTCTAGGTCCCAAGAGAATGGGCAACACACAAAATACACAATCTAATCCATTTCATGATCTAAAATGTTTGCACAATCAAGTAATTGCTTCCCACACAGAGTCATGCTTCAGAAACCACTCAGTAGTAGGTAGCTTGCATTGAGAGCTTGCTGAGTGACGAGGAGATCTTTAAAACATCTGGGGACATAATTGGATGATGAGCACTTTTGAAAACCTGTCCTCAGTGCTTTTCCCTCCCTGAAAAAGTGCAGACTATCTGCAAACAATTTTAAAGATGTTGATTCCCACAGTGTAGTTCTACGGGTTAGCTTTTCAAAGATGACACTGAAGTTAACAACTAGGATGAGTCAGCTGTTCCAAAGTGTCAGTGGCCCCAGCACTTTTTCAGCAATGTACTAGATGTCCATGTAATTGAGATTACATGGAAAAAACTCCATCATCATACTAGACATTTTTGCAAACTTCCATTTCTTCAATGATGGGAGGAGTTACCAAAATCCTTTAAACTATAATAAAAAGAAGCACGCACACAGCACAAGAGTCTCTTCTCCTTAAGTGCAACAGCCACAATAAACATTGTTAACTATATAATAGTTCCATACACAATTCTAAAGAAATAAACCTACAGAAATATTTAAAGTTGTCTTACTTTAGCATATCATACATTCCTAGGCTAATTTGTTTAAAAACGAAACAGAGGACAAGGAATTTGATTTTCAATCCTGCTTCATTTTAGATATAGCAATTTATGTTATTATTATCATCTTTTACCAGGAACTTGTACACTTATGACAAACAAGGATTCTTTTCTTTGATTAAGAAAAAAAACTTAAGCAAGTGCTTACCATTAGGCAAAGGCATAAATTCACTTCGTTTGAAATGCTCATCTACTTAACACTACCAGATGGTCATATTTTTTTAATTCTAATTTACCCATATACAGATGCTGACACACAATTGTCATGACCCCAAACTACAGTTTTTGCAGCCAAGACCTTCTAAAATGATGGTGGTGAAGATTGTACAGGAAACTTGAGCTTTAGTAGGTAAAGGAAGACAAAAATGTGCATGTGGTGAAGGAAATGATGCATGCAGGAACACATTTGAAGCTATTAGCTAAATTGTCAGTAGCAGACGTCAAGAATTGTCTTTCCCCTTCCTTTGGAAGTCAAACAACACTTCCTAACTAAAAATATCCAATAGACTAAATTTTCTTTTCAGAGCTGCATTCTAATCCTACCAATATTTGTGAAGTGTTGGGGAAAAAAATTCCATCCCCCATCCACAAAAATGTATGAGTGTACCTGAGGATGCTCATATGGAAATGGCTGGACTTGATGATTTTAAAGGTCTTTTCCAACCAACGTGATTCTACGATTCTAAAAAATGTGCTTTTCCTCCTCTCCCTCCTGATGGTATCTTTGTGACTTCCATTAGCCTCAAAAGACACACACCACTCCTTACCTTCGCTAAGTTGTAAATTAGTTATTTACGGCTAATAACAAATTTTAAAAGACTGTGATTTTTTCTAAAGGATTCTACTACAAACAACAGGAAATAATCCCTTTTTCTTAAATACAAATATCATCTATTGGACAAAGAGTTATGTGGGCAAATAAGTCTCGCACTCTGTTCCCTAATTATTGTGATCTATATACAGGATCAAAAAGTATTTACATAATCACAGTGTATATGCATACTTTTCTTCTTAGCTGCAAGACCAGACTTTCTGAGTGTTGCCTATTTTGGAATTCTAGGTTTGCCAAAGGGCTTTCATTAACATGTCTGTCTCTATAAACTGCAAGACATGCTAAGGTTTTCTATAAAAGTGCAACAATAAATCTATGCTTAATCAACCCTTTGTTGAGCTACACACACATGGACACTGTAAAATACAACTCGGATCTAATGGCAAGACCCCTGCTCATAGCTTAAAGTTCAATGGTGTTTAAGACATGGAAGTGTTACTATTTTTTACCCTTAACTGTGTAAATATGAACATTTGATGCCTTGGACTTCTTTGATTAGACATGCATTCTCACCACACAGCTGCAAACCTTTTTTTTTCCTTCCTACTATTGCTCCCAGATAAAACCAAGCTATTTTGCCTCAATACTAAACTCAATCCTGGTCTTCACTGCCAGTTCACCTCCAGCTGCCTGTACAGAGTTTCACACTAAGCCCCTTGTTTATATCAGTGCAGCAATTAAGCCCAGGCCAAGAAGAGAAGTCCCTCAGAGGGTAGCAGAAGTGCAAGGCTAAGAATTGATTTTCAACTTCTGCGACGTAGCCCATACACATCCTTTTGCCCTAGGAAAAGAAATCCCCAGCCAGATCTCCTCACGCCCCATGTCTCTTTGTGTGTGTCTTTTGGTTTTATTTTGCTTTCAGTGGCCATTTTGGGACGTTTTTCACAAGTTGAATCCCGTTTCCAAATCGGCCAGTGAAAAGTTTTAGCCATGCTGAAATCATTTCCAGGGCTAAATTGGGAAACCTGAGGCAGCTGGGCAATCTTACAGCTGGCTGAACTGTGGCTTGCAATAAAAGGCAGTGTGAATAAGGTATATTGAAGCTAAATTGGATTCGTGTGGAGGGCCGTTTATTCTGAAGGGGGGCATGGGGGAGAAATTAATGAACAGAAATTAAATTAGCTCAACCAAGCTTTTAAAAATATACTGAAAAATACCTGACCTGCTATGAACCTTTTAACAAAGCAGAACTTTGGGCTAGCAGGACCAGCTCAGTTTCACTTCCCTGCCAAAGGTACAGATTTCAGAGGATGTTCACTGCTATTCAGCCTGATAAGAAACCAGGTTTACAATAGATGGGGCAGGCTTTATTTCTGTAACCTGAAGTCAATGCAGCACAAAGTCACTGCTGTGGGAAATCCAGTGTAAACCAATACACGGCCCAAAAGGAGAGGTCACTGTGGCTGATGAAAATATTTAATTAACTAATCAGCAGATATCGAGAGAAAAAATAAACATGCCCTTTCATCCTTGTTGCCAAAGTTCTCTTCACTGAAATAAAAAGAAATTTCAGACTACCCTGTTTTGGAAAGATTATTGATTAACCTTACAAATCTCAATATCATAATTAACTAGAATAATATTTTACTCACACTCTCTAATCTAATCTAGAACCTCTTGCAATGAAAGAAATGCTATATGACTATACAAAGAGGCTAATTTCAGAGCTGGAAAACAAAATTTCTTCTTTTTTTTTGGTGTGTGTGTGTATGTGTGGTGTCATTTGTTTGTTTGTTTTTGGTGTTTTTTCCCCATCGCACAATGAAATAGTAGAACTGCATATTCCTGAAAAGCTGGAGCCACTTCACTGATATCCACAAAAGCCACTTGGCTGTCACAAAGTTATTCTTTGAATTGTAACCCATATTACACCTACATTTTAAATCTATTACAAGGGCTAGTGTGTTTCAGAAATCCTGTAAATTCGCACATGTACCTCCAGAATAACAGTAGTAGTAATTATCTGCAATAATACCTACTGATGTGACAATTTACAGCTTTACTACCATTCTTAGTGAATTTGGCTTCACAACCATCTCTGTGAGGCACCTAGACTGTGTTCATTTTACAGATGTAAAATCCCAAAACTAAAGGAAATCTTGCTCAGACATTTCTGATACCTTATCTGCAGCACTCCCTTTGGTGGCCATGGTATCTCAAAATTAGAAAAAAATATCTCCTGAAAAATATTCTCAGACATCAGATGTTCTCAGTCACATTTGTTGAGGCAAAGTTCCAGAGACACCGGTGTTTTGTGCCATTTTTTTCCTAAGTGTGAAAGCTTTTTAGGGTGGAGTGATGGTTTGCCTGTTTCTCCTCTCTTCTTGCCAAGAGGTGCCACCTTCTCCCCTCCCCCACTTCTTCCAAATATGAGTCATGATATTACAAGCTTGATGATGGGAGAAATCAGATTTTCCATCACTCCACTGTAATCTTGACCTTGGTATTATTCATCATAGTCCCAGCCCCAGTTCTAGCCACACCACAGGAAAGTCAGTTCCTCCGAAGTCAGTCACAATAGAGGTACCTAAGGTACCTAAAGTATATCTCGAAATAAATATATAATGTATGTGTCTGCATAGTGACATCTTTCCTGCTATACTAGTTGAAAATTTGCTGGGGTCACAGGGACTGAGTTGCAGGCATCACAAGCTGCATCAGCAGCCTGATAGACTCCCTGCTAGTTGTGGTCACATTGGATCTTAAAAAGGCATAAAATAAGGAATGGATACTCTATAAATGTTGCTGCAGGCTGAAATCTGGAACCATAATTTAATCAAATAAATTGGGTCATACTGCACATGTAAAACACCCTGAAAGTGAGAATGGGTAAAACTTAAAATGTCTTCATTTTATTTTGTTTCTCAATGGAAATGTATCCTTTGTGCATTAAGTTATTGCTCAGGTTTGAACAGTGGGCAGGAAGCAAAACGAAAATGGTTTCTAAGGGATTTCCCAGTCACTTATATTTATTTTATTATTTGGCTCCTATGATCACTGTTACTTGGCTGTACTAGGCAACAAATGCTTCTAAACCTTACCCCTTTCCCTGCCTCAAACTCAGTTTTGAAGTTTTCACACAAATTTCTCAGAACAACAGAGCATTCCAGGCAGGCTTCAGTGTATTTGAGGATCCCCTCATTTAAACTCCTCTATATCAAATATATCTAGGAAGAGGCTAAGATGTTAGGCAATTTACATTGTGTCCTGAAGGCTCCAAATCCCTATTCTGAGGTGAGAAGGAAGCAGCACAGAACAAAGCCTGCCACTAGTTCAGCTCTGTGTGATGCTCCAGAATTTGTGGCTGGTTTCCTAAGTCAGTTTAAATGCACCACAGTGCAAAAAGCCCAGATGGACCCACTGCACATTTCTTCCAAATAGGCTTTCAGTGTACATCATGTGTTGTGGGGGCTGTGGGCCTGGAATCAGTTGAGCCCTATTGCAGGACTGTGTAAATTTGCACTGGGAGCTTGCAATAACTACTGCTGAAGTTTCTCAATGTTTTCATGTCGAGAATTTCAAATTTACTTCCCCTGAGTAAATTCCAGTTGAAAGAAATGGAATTCATAATAACCTGAGCCAAATGCAGATTTGTCCAAAACTGGAACCACCACATGCAGGACCCTTGCTGTGTGCCATCAGCACATGTGCCATGGCCCAAAGAACAGTGCAGAAATGTTCAATCTGGCTTGCTTCTCTGCTTTTTGGAAAGGGCTGCACTACTTTCCAGGACAGAGTAGTCAAGCCAGTAGATTCTATCCAGCAAGGAACCCCTGTCTGGTGGCTTACTGACTGACCTGACTGCCAGATCTTCTGTGCCAACTGGTATTTAATTAAAACTGCTTTTTATCAGCTTATTAAAAAATATAAATATCACTGCACAACAAGCACATATGGGGTCAACATCCAGAGCACAGCAAACCAGACCAAAAAACCTGCTGAACAGATCTGAAAATAGAGAAAGGGGAGTATCCTGGCATCACAGAGACCTCTGAGCAGTATCACTGTCTCCACCAGCTTCTGGAAGAGGCATGGTGCCTGGAGGGAGGGCAGGAGGGAAAAACAGGCCATACTTTATACCTCATATCTCCTAGCTACTGGGACGAGTCCAAGGGCCCCAAGCAACTTGGGAGTGGTGCAGCCTGTAGCCAGCCTGAAAGTCCTGCTGCACATAGAAATATGTTGTTGCCCCTTCCTTACGACACAACTGAGCAAATTCTGGGCACAGAATATCCTGACTGTATATTGAACACTAACTATTCATGTTGAGAACCCAAGTGCTGAAAAATTGCATTACTCATTACAAGCAGAATATGTACTCAGGCTAAATTCAGTATAAAACTTTACACCTGGGCTCTGACATTGCTTGTCAAAAAATGAGTTTGGTTTGTTATTTATTTTTTTTTTCTGTTTTCAATGTTAGGTTAAAAATGCAAGAAAACATTCCCTGGTAATGGAAATATCAAGAGACCCCTAATTATAATGACACGAACAGGCAGCACCATGTAAAATTTCTGAAACACATTTAAAAGCCAAGTTACTAAATCTAAACAAAGTTAACAGATCTACTTGTATATTTTTCCAATCCCTACATGTTTCATTATTTCACCCATGATAATTTTCATCACTTATTCTCTGTTCTGAAAGTCATTTTCTTTTCTTTATAAAAGGCATTACAATCAAATGAAAAGCACTGACATGTCTTTTTCCATCTGAGTTACCTTCTTTAAAATGTTGCAAAATTTCTATTTGTAAAAACATTATTACAAGGAAGGGACTCCTCACCACCCACTCAGCTCCCAGAAGCCAAGAGAACAAACTCAAAGACATTGTTTTTCTAATTTTACACTGGTACTCTCTGGCCCTAAAAAAAATGTTCCAGGTCTTGCATGCATTTTAAAGGGATTTATAAAGAATTAGCTCAAGCAATGCCAAGAGCTAACTTCAAGCTTATATAAATTTTTTTAAAACATGGCATATAGGATGAATAATTTTATAACTACTATTTTCCTCACATCACAACTTTCATGTTTAAAATGTTCTATCTTTTCTTTAGGACAGAAACATTCAAGGGCTGTGGAGTAACCTCATTCCTACAGCTTTTAACACATATCATTCGTACTATGGAATTTTGATTTTAGAAATATGAACAATCAAATAAAAGACCTCAGTAAAATTGATTTGAAGCAGGAACCTTTTTTTTCTTTCTTCTCTCTAGCTAATGATGAATTATTATATTAAAAATATATATACCAACTTCAAAGAAAAGCTAGGTTGTTATAAAACGCAGGCGTTCAGAATTAAGTTTGAAAAGATCTGACCTTTTGCACACAAAAACTAACACCTACATGAATGAAGTACTGTAGTAAGTGATGATATATGATGGATCATTTAAAATGTGTGTATGGAACCATGCACATTTTTTAAGGCAGGGGCAGATGGTGGTTACAGCACATCCAACATTTTCCAATTACTTTGTTTTTTCAAAATATATCCAGCCCATAAAAATATTAGCAGAATCCTTGGACTTTCAGAGAAGCAATGTTTTTCAAATCTAAAAACTTTAAAATATATGTAAGTTCAAATTTGGTGTTCAAAAAATATCTTCAGACAATCCCCTTCTCTCTCTCTTCCACAGTTTCAGAGTTTGCAAAGGAAAATTATGAAGAGCTAGACCCACAGTTTTATCCTAACAAGTTTACTAGAAATTTATCCTGCCTTCTTAAACAGGAGATAGGAACTAAATAGAAAGAGCTGATCCAGCCTGACCTGCTTTGAAGACAGGGCTGGTCAGATGCAGGGTTTTAGTTTTACCCAGACTCCAACAAAAAGTAAGTTATTTGAGACTGAAGATAACATGAAATCTACTACGTGCACGAGGAGGTTAAAAGGAAAAAAAAACCAAAACAGTATTAACACTTTTATATAATAAAATCAATATTTCTTCCAGTCTTTATCTAGTTAGATCAAACTCTAGGACGAGATTTCAACAAAGCATACATTGGGCTGACAATGGAGCACAAACATTTTCAAAACAAAAAACAAAAAATACATTGGAATTGGACATGGAATATGTTGGAATTCCCTTCCCAGTGTGAAGGGAAACAAAAGTTCACAAACACAGCTCCCTTCCAAGTTAGGCTGTAAACCAGGAACACATGGAGAGAAGAAAAGGCTGTTTGTATTGTTCCAGGAAACTGGACCAAGATTATTCTATAATTGCATTAAGCAAATACAGTATAATACCTTACATAGTGAAAAGTTCAGAGACATGATAGGCTAAGTGATTGACTGATCACAACACACCGAAGCCCTGTAAGCCATTAATTCCTTAATTACTAGTTACAAGCATTTTACACCAAAATTGTTCTGCTCTATAACAAAGAAATGGGGAAATGGTATTCTGAGACATTTTCACTTTAAATTCAACTTTTTTTATATATGTTCAATTTCAGTACAAGATCCCATCATGCCTATGATGAGGACACTCATGAGTTGATGAGTTGTACAAAATAAAGCTCTGAAGCAAAGATAAAAAATGTTTAAAAACTTAAACTGATGAAGCTGAGAATCACACTGTTGTTTTAAAATGAATATAAATTACTACATCAAGAAATTTCCATACTCTTGGCATTACTTATGCCTTCCAAGAATCACATTGCTACTATCCTTACTCAAGCAGTGCCCTTCCATGGGCTCTCAAGTCAACAGGAACTGCTGGGCACAATGTCATTGAGAGGCTGAAGAGAAGAGACTGAGGAGAATTTGTTTCTGCTTCCAGCACTGAAAAATACTTCCATGGTGACTATAACATATGACCAAAACCAATAATGCATCTCCCAAGAAGTTTGGCCTGTGCATACCCAGGACAAGATCTGCTGCTGTACTTTTACACAGACCTAACTACCTCCAGGCTGCAAGGAAGAGGGGAAGATGGACTCTACTACTATAATTATGCTGATTTAAGTGAGGCAGATCTCTAGAGTAGATACAGCTTGACCTAAAGCTCCAGTTGTTTTCAGAGACCCACCATGAAGATAAACCTGCTGTACAGCACACACAGCTTCCTTGTCTGCCTGTCTCACAGAGGCACACTGTCCAGGCTAATAAGCTTTCTACCATCCAAAAAGGATACCAGAAAAAGTCCACCTATAGATTAATGGTTCTGTGTCCACTTTAACTTAGAGAGATGTGCAGCCACCATAAATTAGCATAATACTATTCTGAATGGGATCCACTGACTTGCATCAGCTGAATAGCCAGTTTTCTAAGGACAGAAGGAAAGATTCGTTTCCAAAAGTGCTAAGGACAAATCACCCAGCACCCCTGCCGTTGTGCTGTTCATCTGGGCCCAGCTTTGGGAGGCTGAAGATTCAGCATGATTTCCCTCACAAGAAAGCTGTTGTCTTATCTTCTGTAAGCCTTGTCTCAATTTGGTTCTGCAAATATGAAACAAAGAATATCACTGGCTGGCTCCCAAAGGCATCTCAGACTTCCCAGTAGGAAGGACGGTGACTGGGATGAGAGGGCCCCCTTCACTGGGAGGGTGAAGATGGGGAAAAGGGGGGATGGGGTCTTAGGAGAACGGACAGGGATGGTAGGGACCACCCAGGAGATAAAGAAAACACGGGTTGAAGGGAAAGCTGGAGAAGCTCCTGAGTATGTACAGTAGCTAATTGTCAAATTTTAACCACTTAGACTTTTAAATCTTTTTTTTCTTCTTTCCCTTACACACACGCAGAGCAAAGGCATACTTCACCTTCAGAAGTAACAGCTTGCAAAGACATTTAAAACTAAAGCAGATTTTTAAATTTAGCACAGCCTTCTCAGCGAGTTTTCTAATCCTGGCTCAAAGGCTGAACTTTGTTAAAATTTGTTATGAACAAAAATGTTAAGAAGTTCCCAGACTTTGATGGGCTTTGCTAAATTTAAACCCGTGGTGAAACTTTTATAGGAAATTACAGACTGAAAGCAATACAGCCATAAGGAAAGACCACAGCACAGCTTCTTGTGTGCATTTCTCCCTCGTAAAGCTCTGAGTACTGGTGTCACAACACCTAGCTCCCTGTGCAAACAGTAAGTTTCTCTTCTTGGGTGCTCTCTGGTCCAGATTGTCCCTTGCACTGTAATGCAATTGTGAATGTGAGCCTACAGCAGGCCCTGAGAGGAGAGGGGACCTGGAGCTCCAGGGTCAGGCTGGCCACCTGAAGGCCACCCATCATTCCCCATGGCAAGCAACCCTGCAAGTCACACTATCTCCCTACCTCCAGAGGGAACATTCTGCACAGGGCTTCTCTCCACCACCCCCATTCTGGGGCACAGAAACATTGTAAATTACGTTTACTTGTTGCTCCCTAGCCATCTGACATCTGTGTTACAGCCAGGGCTTGTCACAGTTCTGCTTTACCAAGGTGGCACAAGCATGCATCTACCACGTGCAACAAAGACAAGCCACAGAGGCAGCAGGACTGTGAAGCCTGCCACTGAACTTCCCTCAAACCCTTGCTTTTCATCAGACCTCACTGAGGCCTTAACAAAGAACTGTCATTCTATTGGCTCACATTTTGCAGAAATAAGATCTTAATCTACCTCTGTCCAGCTCCTTATCTCCTCTTTTCTGCTTGCTTTACAAGGTGGCACTTTTTCATTCTGGGCAGAGGAGAGACTAGAAAGGATGTCACGTCTCCATGAAGATATGTAAGTAAATGAATACACAAGTCTATACATACCTATGCGTAGGAACACCCCATGCCTAGGAATATCTGGGGTATCACAACTGACTGCTATATGGCTATATGGTTCACTACATGCCTGTCACTACACCAGACTGAGGAGCACAGGGCAGCCCTGCACTGCTTGGTGGATCTCTCCTGCCGTCGCAGAACCACTCATCCAGCTCCATGAGATTTTAACACTGCATCTCATCAGAGCACGTATGCACACTCATTACTTACATGCAAGAAATTCAAAGAGACTGAAACCAACTATAACAATAAATCTTATTCAGGCAAATTATTTAATTGTAATACAAACAATCAGATACTATTATTTTAATTATTTTCCTCAAGAAATTGTATTTCTATGCCTGCAGAAGAGAGTGAGTATAGCCATATACTGCATCCCATTACCAAGCTGCAGCACTCTTTCAGTGCCCATCACTTTTTTAAAGGGCATCATTCCATGCACATTGTTCAATTAAATCACTGTATCACTGGAATTGAAGTTGGAATTTTATAAAGGCCACAAAGCAGCATGCATTTTAAATGTATTTTTTTTACATCTTTCTATTCAAATATACTGAATTTAGATACATGCACATTTCCATATCTGTCCCTATCGGAGCCTCCGAAATCTTCAGCTAAACTATTTAGTTAAGATGACTTTCAGGAATTTAATGTAAAACAGGCACTGAAAAAACTCAGCCACTGGACGTGCCACATATACATATATATGTTGACCATAAAAAGTGCAAAAGTTCACTCACTGTGTTAGTTTTATCCCACTCACGGTTAATGTTGAACACTTTAACAATTATGTTCTCTGCCGCTGTTAGAAACACACACACACTTTGTGTTTTTTCCGAAGTGCTCTAGCACAGAGCTTGTCTTGTTTTTTGCCAGTATAGGTGCTATAAAATCATGCTTGATTCAGTTTACTTCTTCCCTCCCCTTGCCTCCCCTCCCTTCTTCCCTTTTCCTCAGCCTTATCCTCCTCCATGTTCTTGGGTGGGCAGATTCATGGGGAGACTTGGTTTTTAGTACAGCCACCACCAGGCAGTTTGCTACTCTCCTGAAGCACATCTGGGCTTTATATCAGGCCTTTAATTAATCCTCAGTGAAAGCCAAGCTATGACATTTTGACTGGGCAGGCTCCAGTTTTGGACAGGTCTTGATTTATTGCGACTGAGTCTCAACCTACTTTGATTCATTTCAGCTTTGGGGAGGAGGGCAAGCACTGAACAGAAAAAGCACTGTTGGATGCAGAACATGTGATGCATGTAAAGGACCTCCAGAGTACTGTGGCCCAAATGACAAACAGCTCAGACAATTTGCAATAAAAATAAAACAAAAAAAGCCCAAGTGATGAAAAGGTTTTGGTGAAAGAAATCACTTGAAGCAACAACAACCACCACTACCAAAAAAAGCAACCGCAAATAATAAAAGGCTTAGTGAGCTAGTATCAAACTATTTGGCAGAAAGTGCCAACGAAGGAAGCCCATGCCTTATCTCTAAGTAAACAATAAATCCCTGGTCACTCATTAGTGTTAATCATGCCTCTCATCTGCATTCAGCTAAATACAGAGAGGCAAGACCAATGCTTTCCTGATGAGTCGCTTTCAAAGAAAAGGATGTTCTGCTATTGTCTGCCAACTTCTCTTGGGTGGATGTCCTTTTGCAGGTCTCCCTCTCTAACCATACTGTGCACATGTGCCAAGTCTTCTGGACAGTGAGAACAAAGGCAAACAAAGCCAAACTCTTCATCTAAATAAAGCAACAAACATCACAATAATAGGAGCCACTGAATAACAAATCCAATCTGCTCAAGGTATAGAGCTTTTTTGTTTCTATTTAATTGGAAGTAGCTACTACTGTACTGTACTACCAATTACTACTGTAGCTACTTCCAATTAAATCCTGTTGTGTGTACATGCAAAGAAAGTCTTGAAAATTCTAATGAAAACAAGTAATTTTATTGTTTTCCTTCAAGTGTTTTTGTTAAAAGTTCAAATAGCCTGATTTCTCCCTCCTTCATTATTCCTTTTCACCAACTGAAATTCAGCTTTTGTTGTTGGTGTTCCCCCCCCCTCCATGGCTCTATCAAAAGAGAAGGAAGAGTGAAGTTCCAGCAACTGAAAGATAAAAGATTTTTAGTCTAAAGAAACTGGCATTTTTTTACTCATTGACACTTATCAGGCTCCAGTGCCTAGTGAACCTTGAGAAGAAAGGATGGTTTTGTTAGACTTGGCACCTGTTGCTAATAATATTTCCGTAACACCTCAGATGCTACCTCAAAAATCCCCACACAAAGCCTCAGGAGGACAAATCTTTGCACTCCTGTTATTCCCTGTAACACAAGACAGAAGGACCAGCAACCCATACATGTATATGCAGGCTTGCTCCAAGGCATCTGTAAGTGTTATAAAGCAGAAGGGGGACACAAATCAGGTATGAAAATACTGTGTGGAATGTCTTCAAAAACATTAAAACCAAATGATTGAAGATATTCATAAAAAGGCATCTGGGTGTTAACTTTTAAGTTTCAGGGTGAAATCTGTAGGAAAGGTCTCCTGTACTTGGTTGAGCAGATGCCTGTGTAAGTTAAAGCCACAGCCCAGCTGTGCACTTTGCCACCAAGCAGGTAAGGAGTAGGATTCAAATGACCATCTAGCTTAAGATGATTTGGGTCTTCTGCTAATTGAGAAGCAACTGATGCTCTCAGTTAATAAAGTAAATGGGATCCTACAGAGTCAGACCTTTTAGTTTCAGAAATAGAAGTCAAATTAGTGTTAAGGACAATTCTCAAGTCAAACTGTTGTACTGAATGCATCCTTCCCTCATCTCTTTTCACTCCATAAGAAAACAAATTGTTGACACCTAATGTAAATGCCTGCTATTTTCTGTGCATATTTCTGTTTTGTGCCCCACTCGGGTTGGAGAATTTCAGGCTTCTTTCATAGGTAGAATCAAGCACAGTGGCAACTGGTGGCTCCACTTTGGCCCAAAAGCAGATGATGAGAACACAGCATTCCCATATCAACCAGGCTCTTAATCCTCATGTTGTACATCCCCACATGTGAGGATGCAGCATATAACCATCAGCTGTGCTCCTCCTGAGTATAAATTTGCTTTTCTCTGCCAGACAGTGCTCCTTCTGGCTGCTGCAGAGCTGGTTCTGCGTGAGATTCCAGATGCTCGCTTTCATCTGGAGCCTGAACACCACCAGTTTATTCTTGTTCACAGGCAGTTTTATTTCCTAGCTTTTATTTGCCTTCATGAAATACAGAAGTTTGTGTGATTTTTTCCTTCCAAGAAAGTGTAATAACACTGAAAGCTCCAGCAGTACTTTTTAATACCAACACAGCCAGAATTCTCAGTGACAAGTTAGTAGGCTGCTCCAGTGAAAGAAACTTTATGTGAACCAGCATCCCAGTGGAACCCCATATCTAGGCAGAAAGGATCATTTTAAGATACTACCAATAAAACTATCAGCTTTGTTAGGAATCAACTGTTTTACAAGCAACTCCAGAACATAAACAACTATTCAAGACATTGTTAAGATAATGTTTTCAGAATTTGGACTTCTTTTTCCCCTAACTTGAAACTCTGACATGTATTTAAATGATTAGACTGCTGCAAATCAGTGCAACTAAATGCCTACCGTCAGCATGCAATTCCATTACACAATTTGTTTACAAACCTCAGCTGAATAAAGTAAACCAAGGGAACTGAGGCTTGTTTCTTCTTACTGCATGGTATATTTCAAAGGTAAATTTCAAACGAGCGTGATTCTGCTGTTATTTAACACTATTTTCTGTGATCACTCTAAAACCAATGTGGTAACAACGATGATTAATTTACTTCTGGTTTGGGTGGACTTTTTACTCAAACTTGTTCTTTTGCCAGCTACACTTTTACACATATGCCTGTTGGTTTTACACTGCCTTTCTTTAGATGTGATCTTAGGAAAATGAGCAAAAAAAAGCCTTCTTTGGGGAAAGTCTAATTTACTTAATTACAAAGAGTGGGCAGTTGTGTACCAATTTCATCATTCTGTCATTCTTGAGGCTGAAAACTGGCACAGAGTGGATCAGGTGAAAACTCTTTATTACTCTTCCTGTTTATATTGGTAAAACGTTAAATGGAATTTTAATGTCTCCTGAGGTCACTTCTAGAGCCAAATTCTGGCTGTCCCTATCACAGGTGTACTGAGTAAGTCTGTGCAGGCACAGAGCCTCTTTTTCTTCTGTCAGCCTCCACCTCCCCACACATAAATGTAAGATGCAAGGGATGAAATTAAGTCCCACTGAAGTCAATAATCACATTATTAGAACAAGATTTCCCTCCAAACTGATTCCTGCAGTTGGTTTGCAGTATGCTTGGTCCTCAGGTTTGCCAGGAGGGCAGGGAGGGAATGCACAGACCTACAGTCCTCTTGGGACATTTGCACTTCACGCATGTACTCTCACTCTTTATTGCCATCTGGATCAAAAAGTGTATGTTCTAAAATGTTTCTTAGCACCCATATTTATAAGACTCCATTAAAATGCCATACATTATATGAAGTGTTGCATTCAGTGTGCTTGGACCAAAAAAATCATAGAATCATCAAGGCTGGAAGAAACCTTTAAGATCATCTGGTCCAACCGCCTACCTACATCACCACTAAAACTTGCATAAACCTCCAACCAACACCAGTTCTAAGTTGTTACTTATCTGCTCTCAAATTAGTTTAAAAAGGAAAAAGAAAAAAAAAAAAGATTCTTCTAGACTTGAGGCACCAGATAGTCCAGTCAGTCTAGAAAAGCTCTTGGAAGGCCAGATCCTTCATGCTTCACCCTGGCATTCCCAGAAAGCAGAGCACAGCTGGGCCCTGCTCCGTGGCAGGCTCCTCCTTGCAAACCAGTACCACTTCTGCTACCAATTCAGAAAGCCACATTCCAGCAGTGCACGCCATGGTTATAGCACGGGAGTCACTGGAAAAGTTTTACAAGGTATTATGGGCTGAAATAAAACATCAAATAAACATATACATGGAACATGCACAAATAGGAGCCATGGTGATTCCCTAGCTGCAACCTGAATGTGGCACTTGAAAGACAACATCCTCTTGACATGGGGGTTCAACAACAAGCCTGTTGGCAACCAGGAGATGATGGTGATAAGAGGCACACTGACCAGCAGGAGCCAAGTGCCTCTTGGGCTTTCCCTGATTGGGCAACAGACCTATCATGTCTTGGTCTGTCATGCAGCCTACAGACCATCCTATCTCATGCCTTCTGACACCTTTCCAATGACCCAAGCTCCACTTGTAACCTGGGAGATGAACAGATTTAAACCAGCAGTATTTTTAATATATATCCACCTTGGATATCAGTATTAATACTGGCAATAAAATGAAAAGGGTATACTTAAAATATTTTTCCCTTGTCAATTATTTCCCCTTTAAAATGAATATGGTATATTAAAAACCTGATGCTTGTTGAATTTAAAACACCTCAGAGGAAGAGAGAAATTCCCACCAGATATGGAAAAGTAGGGTTTGTCTGGAAATAAATGCAGTGTAATAAATTAATGGTGAGGGGGGGAACTATGGCTGCATTGCATAAGGAAAAAATACTGCATTAGCAAGACAAAGCATTACTTTTTCTTGTAAAATAAGGCACAGTGCAGCAAGACTGGGTGATTTATACAAACTTTTCATTATGTCACAAGCAACATGCCTGCCTGGTATTATAGCATTAGAGCTGCCTTGATAAACCGTCACTGTGTAGAGTAACATCTCACTTTATAGAGGTTAAGGCAGAAGTAGGAGTGAATGCTCTACTAATGGAACCTACTGCCCCTTTAAAGAACTCTTCAAAGTGCACTTGGAAGAAAGAAAATCTCTTTTGATATTAAAAAAAAATCAAACCCATTTGCAGATCAAGAAATAATAAGGTACAACTTGCACTAGAAATATCAGCTTCTAAACAGTACAAAGATAGTTATTAAGAGTAAAATTAGACAGCAAGCATATTTTCATAATGGTGCCTGTTCTTTTAAGAGAAGAACAACACAAATGTAAGTAACATAGGTGCGAGGAGAAGTCAGATCAACACCCAGCACTCCTATGGACCCACCAGTTCAGGCAATGGCTCACAGATTGGACTCCTAGCTGGAGATGACAGTTCTTTGGGTTTGGGTTTGCCCTGTTTTTCTCATGCTATTGAACAGGAGAAACTAGTCTAAGTAACATATGCCCAGACTGCATTCAACTCTCCAAAATACCCCTAATTATTTGTCCTTGCAGACAACATTTCATAGGAATAGTTAGGAATCCCCTGATTTTGTTTCCTGAAATCCAATACCAGAGATCCTTTAAACCCACTGCACAACAGAAAATGCAGAAAGCAGATACATGGGCCTACCCACTTAAGAAACACCACCAAAGTCCTTATTTCACTAGAAGCAATGAAATGTCCACTAAGGTTGGTAGCACTAGGAGTTGCCCTGTATATCAGCAGGGTGAGCAGGGAAGGACAGCTGCTGGGCTCCCCTGCACCAGCTCACCTCAACCTGCACAAAAGAGAAAGCCCTGGGAGGGTTTGAGGGAACCACCAGCTGTTTTGCACAGCCCTCATATAAGCTGCGGGCACAGGGTGATGTCAGGGATTCACTGTTTACTTCATCCTCCTCTTCCAAGGCTGCAAGCAAATCCATCCCAGCCACACTGTTGGGCTGACTAGGGACGGGGGATAAGAAAACATCAACATCACCCACCTACCTTGCAAATGTAACTCTCCTCGTACTCATGAAGAAACAAACAACTGCTCTTGTTGCAGGAATCACATGGATTTTGAGAGCAAGAGAGAGAGAAGTCAAGCACATGACAGCAATAAGCTTTCTTCACATACTTAACCTGGTAACCAAGTCAACCGTCCCCAGGGGAAACTTAATGTCGGCCAAAGAAGGCCAACTGGAAAGTTCAGCTGCTCTATCTTTGGACCATTAATGCTGGTTGTTAGGTCAAGGCTTCATCCAAAAACACCTACAGCTAAAATTCAAGTATTTCTGCTGAAACTAAAAGTGGCATATTAAGTGCACCCTGTGGGTTTGGGGAAAGTTTCCCACTCAAACAAACAAAAAAATCGTGGGTTTTTTCCATACTCAGATCAGGAAGGAACAGTCACTCTGCTGATAACTAGTCTTCATAATAATACACAGAATATTAACAGCTAGAGTACAATAAAAGTGAGCCTTGGCATTTCAATTTATCCTCTGAAATATTTCTTCTTTCAGTGGAATGACCTGAAATTGTTGGAGGGCTAAAAACTTTGGTTCTGGGAATGAACTGCCCATGATGTTTTACTGGCTTCATTTCAAATGAAAACAATTCCTGTATAGTGAGGATGTTACCACACAGACATAACAACACCATTAACTATTTTTTACTTCCAGTGTAAATTGAACCATTATGGGGTTTTAAAAATGTCCTCATTAAATTTTAATGATCTGTTTTAAGAGATTTTTTTTCCCCTCTTATTAAAATTAAAAGCAACCATGTTATACAGCTTCCTCAGAACGTAGTGCATCACTCCAAGATTCAAATAAATCTATAAATCATAGATTAGTTAATAAAGAGAAACTATCTAGGTTATTACAGGTGGGGCTGGTAGCAGTACCTGTTATTAATGTTACCTAACATTTACCAATAAAAGATGCTGTTTCCCATTCTGTAAAATGTTGCCAAATGCAATTTTCTGAGTTCAAAGGTAGACACACCTGTGGTTCTTGGTTTATTCCCCTACACTTATAATAAAGAGCAAATAAAGGAAGGAAAAATGTCAATGGAAGTGATTCAACTGATATAAGTTTCACTTGTATTAACTCCCCCCTAAACCCCAACAATTTTTTTCCATGAACTCAGGGTTTCCTTGTTGTACAGTAAGTATTTTGCATGCAGAGGGCTAGAGAATGCTTATGAGAACATTTACATCAAATGTGTTGCGAACTTGCCCAATCCATAAACTTTGTGTGGATTAGCATGGAAAAAAAAATTAAAAAATAATGGTTTACTTACACTCAGGGGAGAATTATGAGATCTTTGCTGCTAAATTTTGTGAAGATTGACTTTATGGTGAGGACACTCTATCCCATGATGAGGCAGTGGTTTCCCTCCAGGCATGGTAGCAGCCTCAAGCAGGCTGTCTGGTGTACTCACCCCCTGGGTCCAGGCAATCCCATCTCCCTCGTGAGATTCATCTCCTTCCCACAGTCTCATCTGTGGTTGCCCCAAGTTAAAACCACCACAAGACTGAGGAGAATGTGGAAGAGAATTTTTTTTTAAAAGTCTAGTTTGTTTTCACCCTGGTGTTATATTGCCACCTGCTAATGAGTAAACATTGACCTGCAGCATCACTGACTCAGGCTGCAATGATGATAGATATTAATTGCATTATATAGTCTCTCTGCCAGCATTCATATGCTTTCTTCCCATCAAATCACAAGTACAAACATAGCCACAAAACATGGAAACTGTCATAATTTTACTTGTTTTTCCACACATTGTCAGACAGAGCAGAAAGCTAAAATCATTGGAACAGGGCAGTTCCTTCTGAAAAGTGCCTTAGTTTGGTATTCTACAAGAACATACTGCAAAGCAGAATTTGTCAGGAGGACTCTTGTAGTTGTGTTATTTGAAGAGATACTGCATTCAAGCTACAATGGCATAATAGGTCACTCTCAGAAATATGACAACAATACATAATTTATCAAACTGGAAACCTTATACTTGAAAGAAGCCTTAGTCTAACCTTTCCATCACTCCAACTGAATTGTAAGACCACCGCTGTAACAAGACCACTTAGAAAACCACCGGGGTGGCCTTGATAATAATACACATATCATTGTTGAGGCACAGGAAACTAAACCAGATGGTTTTGCTGAGGAAAACACTTTTTTTGGCTTTGTAAAGCCTAAAAACACTAATAGGTCAAACACAAAAGTAGTGAAAAAAAAAGAAAGCTAAAGGAAAATTTATGTAAATAAGAACACAAACTTAATACAATTATATCCCACTCACATCAAAAAATGGCTGCGAGAAAATAAAAAGGGAGAAATGGTGCTGTAGTTCTGAAATAGATCAGGATACTTCTCTGAAAGGAAAAGGTCTAACAGCAACACTTACAGTAGGCAGTGCTGCTGAAAATCAATACCATATGATGTGCATTAGACAGAACACCTATATATTGTAATTAAAACACATTTATTTCCTTATTTATACGTTTTAAATATGGACACCATTCATGCCTATTGAAATGAACTACTTTTTCTTTCTCGTTCAATCTCTTATTAGTAATCATATCAAACTTACAGATAAAATAGCACATACATGCACCTTTTAAAATACATTAAATTGAAAATAATTTCCACAAAACCACCCATGCACAAACAGAAACATACATACTCTCCCATACTCACACAGGGTGTATTCATGTGTGCACATGCACACGTGTATAAAGCATGTTTGAATTTCCTCACTTATGGAGTACTTATTCAGAATCACATCATTTACAGACTTCAGCATTTCAAAAACTGTGAGGGACTTCATTTTGTTTGGTTTTCCTTTAAAGCAGACGTCATCTACACGAGTAAAATTAAGATGATAGTATATTACTCTGCTGGGAATTGCAGCTATTTCTAATAGTCAAGAAGCCTAATCTAGACTACGTGTGCTGAAAGAAATGTATTATAAGCACTTTTCTTGTGCAGCAGCCTTATTTACCAAAATGTAAGCTTTTATTTGGCACTAAAAAGGAAAACGTTTACTATCACAGTTCTAAAACATGTTCTCTCTTCATAAAGGAAAGTTTGCCCATATTTTCAAAATCTGAAGGAAGATGTTGGAGAATTACACTGAGTCCAGGGAGCTTGATGGAGCCTACCTGGACAGCAATAAAGAGAGAGAAATGACAAAGGGGTCTCACAGGATCCTGGTTTGATTTTGCATGAGAGACATGCCAGGGACACGCCTGTTCTGTGGCCAGTGATACATTTAGAATATCAAGTGGTCATTAATTTCACCATGAATTGAGGCACATGTTTAATTAGAAGCATTTGACTAGACCTGTAATTAATTGAATTGGAGCCAATTATGACCCAATTATGAGTCCTCTGTAATTATTGCTTGAAATACTGCTGGATTTATATTGAAGGCGAAAGAAAATATTTCTGTTCTTTATTAATACTTTACAAATCTAATTTACTAATCTTTACAAATAAATGTGTCATCCCTAAGAACAACACTGTAAGGTTTCAGTTGCAGGTATACCTTCACGACTTCATGTACTGTATTTAGCATGCAAGAAATTAAAAAACCAATAAACTAGTGATGGATTGATGGGCATTTTTTTTTAGTGGTCCCAGTTAAATATTTCTGAGAATCTGTATTTGAAATAAGACCATTAGGTGAGTGTCTGAGGAAAGTTTTATGGTGCCTTGTGCTTTATAAATGGCATAGAAATGAGTCAGACTGTTAAGGCTTGCTATGGTACTAATTTGACAATACCTAGCAGATGGTTTACTAACACTTTCTACAACAAATGAAAAGGTGTAAGTTACCCTCACAGAACAAAACAGCACACAGAAGATTCATATATCAATAGACCTGATATATTGTTTTTCCTCTTCCAACTTAGTGGCACTGATTATCACCTCTAATATCATCCCATGAGACTTGTGCTGGATCGCAGTAGAGTAAAAATGAAGAAAGGGAGATTAAGAGGCAGCAGCAACTTCTGCAAAAATGTTAAGAGTTGCTAATGTAAATTTAGGATAAAACTAACAGGACCCCCCCAAAATAATAAATTTTGATGCCTGCTTATTTCTATTTTGTTCTCTTCAAGCACTGACTGGAAACCTTTCTAGTGAGTTAGGCTTCCCAGTTTTCATTCACCAGCACAATGCTGCTGCACCTGATTTCCAGTTCCTGCAGATGGCAGTTCAAGTCCCAGCTCAAAAACCTAATCAAACATATATTCCAACTGTTCTTGAACCTATGTTTAAACATCAGACTTCTGAATCATCTGCTACTAAAGCTGACCTCAACCCACAGCTAGCACTGAGCATGCTGGCAGCTCATCCCTTGATGGGCACCTACATGCTTAAATACAGGCATGTGTTCCCATGTTTTACTCTATGAAGAAGCATTTGCCCAAAATCCAAGTAGCAGTTGGATGAACACGTGATCAAAGCTCAGGAGTCCTGACTTCTGCTTGTGCTTCATAACCACCAGACGTTCTCTACTCCACTACATACAGGATACGATCTCTCCATTAAGTCCATGGGAGTTTGGTCACCAACTTTCAAGAGATCAGGAACTGACCCATGATGTTTTATAAAACAACAAAAAGGAATGTATTTATGGTTTTATTATTATCCCTAATAAGGAAATAAGGAGAAAGAAAACACAGTACATAGTCTAGTCTATATGCACATGTGTTACTTGTATTAATATCAATGGGATTTAGAAGTACATATGGAGAGGATAAGATATATCCCTATGTGTTCAGCCATATGCTTAAGGAAGCTCCCCAAATGCTTGTAAATACGATCATGCTTTCTAACATACTATGTATTTATTTGAACAATGTTAAATCTCTAAGCCCTACTTTCCAGCCCATTAAAGCCTCAAATAATTGTTTATTTCCAGTTTAAAGTTACTCTCTTTTTTAGCCATTAGAAGGCTGCCTGTATCCACATTTCCACAGTATTCAGGGAATTAGAGAATTGATAATAACTCTCCAGTTATCCAAATGGGTACCTCTCCAGGAAGAGAAATATGCAAGATGAACTATATTTTAGTGAGGAATTCTTTCCAGAAGATTTTGGGACAGGTCCAAAATGTGTAGCTGAAAGGTCTGGAATGCTACTTACACAACAAACGTGTTCGTGCTGTAGACCTCGGACAACTACATTCCTTCTGGAAGCCAAAGGCCTTGGAAGTTAGTTATTCTTCTGGATAGACTTGTTCTCATTTCCTTTTTGTTTTTAAAGGTTTGAACACAGGACAAGGGTCTGACCCACTGGGCACAAGAGGGTTATTCTGGATTTCCCTTATGGAGGAATACATCAGAATTCATCCCATAATTTATGATCTGGTGCAAGCTGTCTTGGAATGGGACAGCCAAAGCATTTATAGAATATTCAATGCTTGTTAGCAAATTATGCTCATTATGTTCATACAACTGATCATTTTATTTGGATTATCTTTTACTTCCTTTCAATTGAGACTTGTTAACTGACTTTATGAATACTCTTGACTATAACTTTATCCATTAAAAAGATGATTGGGATGTTTCACTGGATTAACTGCTTCAATTAATGTTGCAGCCACAAATATAAAACAATAGTCATGGAAGCACAGTCAAGACATTCACGGTGCCCTTAACACCTCACATGCAAATGCAGCACAGACACCAATGCCAACTTCATTTATAGCTAGCTGTCAAAAGTCCCTTTATTCACTTACTTGATGTGACCCTTTAATGCCAAGGTGATATGGCAGTTTACTTTTTTTAATAACCTCCAGAACTAAAGTTTATATTATGGTATTACAATTTTGTTTTCATGCTGTTTTTTTCTGACTGTAAACAAGATTTGAGAGCTCAGCTTTTATTTTACATTTTAAATCTCAACTTAGGACAAAAGTCCCCAATCAGACTTCTTCCTACTGAAATGCTTCTTACTTTGTGATATAGAAAAACAAAACAGTCATCATCTTAAACTACATCAATGAATGGTGAAGCCAAATCCGGTTTCCCAGCAAGGAATTATTAAAAGACAGAAATAGTCCCATGACCACAGGAAATCTTTAAGCACCAAAATGGGGACAAAAGCCTCCTGGGGAAAAGACAATATTTCCTACATGGTCATTCATATCTCCTTGTAATACAATACAGGGGTATTGTTTGCTTGTCTGCATAAGTAGATGCATAGAATAAAATTAGAAACAAATCCTGACTAGGAAAACATATCAAACACTAGATGCAGGCACATGTGTTGCAATACCTACCATCACAACTATGTTGTGATTCTTCTTTCTAATGTATAACCAGCTAGACCTGTGATCATTAATATACACATCATTCTTGCCTCACTATAATAGAGGTCACCAACCTCCTGCAGGATCTTTGACTTCAGGTCATAGTTGCATCTTGCTGCAATCTTAATATTGGTCATAAAATTTGTTAAAATAATAGGAGAAATACTCTAAAATAGATCCACTTTATAGTTCAACCCCCTCCCCCTAGGAATTCAATCAAGGAATGTAAACGCCAAGATTTATTTATCTGTTCAGGTCATGCTTGGGGTAGACTGCTGTGTTACTAAATTCCCTAGTCTGAAATCAAGAGGAGACAAAGTTAGAGGCCTCAATAGGCAAAACCAACTTGAGATGGCCCTCTGTGGACCACGACTTGAAGTTACAGCAAGAAGTATTATCCCCACCACGAAGACGATTCAGAAAAAGGCACGTTGCCCACAGTTTACCTCAACGTAGTCCCTGGCGTGGCCCCAGTCTCTCTTAGCATCCAGATTGCCCAGGCTGAAACAATCCAGCTGTCCCAGGTGAATCTTTGCTACTGACCGGCTAATTTTTCGAGTCACAAAGTTAGCCCCTGGAATAGAAATAAGAGGTGGTATCAGCATAGTCACAGTGGCCGATAACTGGCCAGAAGAAACACTTTGTGCAGCTCAGCACATGGTACTTTCAATCCACATTCACTCCCCTCACACCACCTAGACCCATGCCATCTTTTATCGCTTGAGGAGGCTAAGAAGCTTCCAGTGCAAGTGTCACGTTAGCTGCACTTTCACAGCAAACATCTTTCTTTGTGGGACTTCTTAAGCATTCCTAATTTGCTGCCTCAGTATTTAGTCCAGGCATAAAGCCAAAGAAAATAATTTGGAATGTCAGTTCTTAAACACAAAATGCAAAAGGTTACATAAAGAAGACAGACATCTTAGACCACCCTCAAGTTTTTTTGTTGCAGTTTCTTTTTTCATTTTTAATTTTTTTTTAAAGGAATGCATATATCTAAATAAATTAGTTTATTAATTAAAAAAAATGAGACTATCCAAATACTACATATTCTGCAAAGGACTCTAATGCTTAAATATGCTCTACTTTCCTAGTTATTTGGGATTCCTTGCGCCCCAAGTTCAGTGAAATCATGAAATTGTGATTTCACCTATATTAGTTGAAGGTTGTACATTGTTTTATCATATTTCCACACTTTGTTCACTGTTTTGCTATGGAAAATTTGTGTACCCATTTCTTCACCCTGCATAATTACTTTAAATAATATTTATTTCTAGTTATTTTTCATATCTTGGTTTTTAAATTGTGACAGCTGTCCTTCTAAAACATGGTCAACAGTCTGCTCCAAAGCAGAGGGATTTGAATTTAGACCATGAGTTCAGGCTAAACAAGCCCAATGGCATTTCCACACTAATGGGCCACAAAA
Source organism: Aegotheles bennettii (assembly GCA_013398125.1). Lineage (NCBI taxonomy): Eukaryota > Metazoa > Chordata > Aves > Caprimulgiformes > Aegothelidae > Aegotheles > Aegotheles bennettii. The sequence goes on from VZRW01013126.1 coordinate 287,680, forward strand.
ATTAAAATTACATGCCTTTTTAATAGATAAAAAAAAATAATGATTGAGTGCTGACAGATGATTCCTCATCCAAATGGAAATCAGGAAAGTCAGCAAAAATGACTGCACTTGTAAAATGCTCTTAGCAAATGTCAAAAGTCCTAAGTAGTGCAGCTTGTACATTCAATGCATATATGTAGGGTTTTTTCCCTATGGAACTCTGCTCTTGAGATATGCATCTCAATATTTTCTGTTTCCTGTCAAACAAATGATAGGCTGCTGCAAAACTATTAAATAATATGTCTTTTTCACACTACTAATTTTTCCTGTAAAGTCAAGAGCACTACAGTACCTTTTTGAGTCATTTAACTTTAGGAAAAGACAAAAAAAAAAGAGTACACCTATAAGAACCATGTGTAATGAAGCAATTAAATTACTCAGACCTTACCACAGGATTATGATAGAATTTTAATTTGCTGTCAACTGCTGAACTAATTGAAATTCTAGTTATTAGCCATTTAGACTGTATTATCAGTTTGCACTTGTTTTTTAAAGGATGGAAATAATCTCATTTCCATATTCCCTGAAAAAGTGTTCATCTATAAAGGAATCTTACAAAATAGTGTGGTTTGCAAAATTTCAGCAATAAAATATACTGAGGAGTCTTTTTGGTAGCAATGTTCCTCAAAAATCGGACAAATGAAACAGCTGCAAGATGAAAGCCCAAGCCCTTCTTCCAGACTGCACCCTGCATACTCAACAGGAGAAATCTGATTATAACAAAGATAAACCAGCACAAACCACAGGACCGACACTGTGACTCTACTATTGCAGTTTCTGAAAGCAAAGTACTGTGGTTCCCCTGTTTCTGGCTGGACAGGCTTGCAGCAGGAGTGGAGTTCTGGCTTAACAGAGACCAGTGACAGACTCTGTTTGGCTTAGTCAGGCTGGCACTCCTCCAAAGATTATTTACATCTTTTACATGAACAAAGTGCTTTAAGAGCTTCACACGGATTATTACTAATTAATTAAAAATAGATTCAAACTATTACATTAGGATTAGCTCTGAAACTTCCTAACCTTCTGCACTGAAATAATTTCTCAGTTAGCATTATTATTCAGTAAATAACAGTTAAAGGAGCAGCTTTTTTTTCTAGGATAAAGTATATGGCTTTATGTTCCAGACTGCAACTGAGTAATAAGCAAAACTGGCTGCTTTCAACACTACATTCCCATTTGCAGTGAAAGCAGTGAGAGTTCTAGTCATCATCTGTATTAAAGCAAGTTTTACTGTCAACCTACACAACTACCGTCAACCTACTCAACTAATGAATGTGAGCTTCCACTTTGGAGCAGCCACTTCCTCAGCATAAAAAACAAACAAACAAACAAATGAAAAACAAAACACACATGAAGTTGTGTGTGAGAGAGAACTTTCATGCTATCCAATTAACTTGAAATGTATGAAAGATACCACATTAGAAAAAGCAGATTCATCTGGCACAACACAGCCAATACAAGCAACTGCTGTGTTGTTGCAGAGTCACTGATAATTGGACAGAAATGACCTTCAAAGATCTTCTCCAAGCAAAATCACAATATACCTCAACAGCTGAAATGAAGAACTAAAGAGCACCACAGTGAAAAATTAAAACCTTTATACTCCAGTAAGGGGTCAACAAAAAAATACCAACTCTTCTTGAAAGTGCCTCAGCGTTAAAGCTGTAGAAGAAGAAAATTATGCTACTGTTCATTCTGAGAAATGTGATGAGAATTTTTTTTGATGCAACCAAGGACTGAGTGGCATATTTCAGAAGCATTTTAATGATATGGTTCATAAATAATGTTTAAATACTGATTCTCTTAAAACACAGTATCTTCAAATATCCCATTACACTATATGTTTGATCCCATGCCATTAAATGCACATCATAACTAGAGTAGGCTGATGCCTACTGGAGTCATACAAAATCATTTAGGCTATGTCAGCATTTCCATTATAAAGCCTTGTCCTAGGGGTTTGCAATCAGGCCATAAAATCTTGCTTTGGCCTGAAACTTGGCAGACGTAATGTCTCTTTCCTCAGGAATGATTCTATCTAAAAGGTCTATGCCGAGTGCTACAGATATCTTTATATAACTGAATACAAAGTACCTTTTGATGCACAGAAATGGTTAGCTTCCTTCTTCCTCAGGAGGTACTGAGGACTTGCTCATGTTGAACCTAAAAGAGCACTTTCCTGCATAGAATGGCCAGTTAGTGTCAGCAAGATTATCAACAGAGGTGCTGGTGTGTTAACCACTTCATCCATTATGTTGATTTTCATCAGATCAAGATGATGCAGCAGCTAAAATACCAGCAGCTATCACAGCTTAATAAGACCTATTATGCTATTCAAACTACTAATTTGTGTGGAAAGGGGTTGGTGGTAACAGCAGAAACCAGCTTAGATTGGCAGGGAAGAGAGATGTCCGAGTCCCACATTTATCTCCTGGCTTTTTGCTTCTTCCTCAGTTCAGAGAGGTTTTGTAAAACACTGCTCACACCTAGTACAAATGAAAGTGGAATGTTCAAAACTCTATTAAATGTGCAATGGACTTTGACTTATTTGAACATTTTTCCAAAATGTGTGAGGGTGGCACTGTTCTGGGAGCTCACAGTCCTACAGTAACCAACAGAAGACTCATTCTTGCTCCCTCGGTAGGGCCAAGCATGCTGGGCTAACTGCCTTGCATAGTTATCTCTGCAGCAAATACATCCAAACCACAATGAGCCACATTATGCTCTGCTTTGCGTTCCTACTGACAGCGCTGGAATTGCTCTACCACAACAGCAGAGATCTGGCCAGAGGTTGCAAAGGATGCTTTGGTGGGTCTGCACATTTCAGCAGTTCCAAACAGTCTTGGCTGAGCAGTGCCTGACAAGTTTTTACATTTCAAAAGAGACTTTAAACATGAGTTTTCATGATATTAACAGCTCTTTCAGGAACTCTGAGCATTAACTTAGATTTGTTTTTAAGATCCAAGCCCTCCCTCTGAGATCATTAGCCTTCCAGTAGGAAGCATATTAAGGTCTGATTTACAAACCTGATTTATCCTAGATATGATTTTAAGCAAGGATTCCTCATCAAGTGGACCTGATCTGTAAAACATATAACTTGTCAGCAAAGCACTATAGGAACACTACTACAATAAAAAGAAATAGCAGAGGTATAAAGCAACAGCTTAGGCTCTCCAACCCAGGCCTGTCTCCTACTGCACCACCTGGCTTGGGATGGAAAACAGCTCTCACAACTCATCCCTCTGGGAATAATGCAGCCTACATCCAGTAAACATACAGTTTTGAAAACTGGACACATCTCTCATTGTATTTGAAACTATTGCTTTAGGAAGCATGGTCTCAATGTACCTACAGTTCCAAAGCTGGATGCCCCCAGAAAAAATAAAATCTGTGTCTCTGCATCTGCACCAAATTCCTTTTATCAGCAGTGGGGTTTCACCCTTTCATCAGGAAACTGGCTGTTTGAAGTAGGTGTTTTTCTCTAGAATTTGTGGTTTATAAAAGGCAGCCAAATAGCTGAAGCAGCTTTAAGAGCCACTGTTACAGTAACTACTTCTTTTCAAGAACCCTCATTCTCCAAGCTCTCAAGACTACATACAAAACTCCATAGAAGACAAAATTGTGGTCTTAGGAAGACTGCTACCTCTGTATAACACCAGTTGTTTCATGCATAAGAGAATCTGTCATTAATCCTAGTAACAGTCAGTGTGAGAGCATTTAACAGCTGTACTTATCTATCAGCTGAGATGCTGTCCAAGCACAGTCTATCAAGTTGCCATAACATCTTTTTCTTTGTTTTGCATAAAATATGATAAAAAGGTTTCTGTCTCTAAGGTGCTAGCACAAGAAAAAGGGTGGTTTGGGTTTTTTTTCCTCCAAGTTTCTACAGTTCTGGCATAGATTCTAATGGAAGCCTAACATGTTCAAACACATTGTGTACCCAGTGCTTCTACTAACCCAAAGGAACATATTTCTCTTAACGTATATATGTTGTAAATGATACAGTTAATGAGATCACTAAAATGTTCTGATTGCCTGAAAATCCTCACTGCTCATAATTTCCATTCTATGGGAAGCTTTTCCATTTTTGTAAGAAGCTGACATTAGAAAACAAAGCAACACCCAGTTTTTCTAAGGAAAGAATTCCAGAGTCACCTTTAGCTTATACTGATGAATATCAATACCAATTATTCTGAAGTCAATGAAGTTATGTTGGGGTGAACCAGATGAAAAATCAAGTTACAGATCTTTAAATTAACCTTTCGTATTCTGGGTTTAAATGGAATTTTCATCAAAACAACTGATACAGCACTGCATTTTGGTAAAACTACCAAAGCAGCTACTTAGTATATTTTAAACACTCAAGCATTTTAATTGTGAATTCACACTCAATTTAAAATAACAAATTGTTCTTCTCATAACAATTATACAAAGTAGAAACATCACTGTTCAGAAACAAAGGAAAAATCACTGTTGAAATTTATTTTTTTTCCCAGCTCTTAATAATAGTAATAATAATAATAGTTGTTATTATTATTATTTTATACAGCAAGTCAGCAAGTGCAGGTACATTTGGATGAGCTTACCAGAAAGTCTACAATCAGATTTTTGCAAAATGAAATATTTATGAAACAAGGGTGATATGATTCACAGGCAACTCACTGTAAAGTCATGCACTGCCTGGGAAACATCTTCCTGACTTGATCAATAAATTACTTTATTTCCTGAAATACGAGATACCCTTTAATCCTTACATTTTAATCCTGTATAGTATAGCTGGAAATACTTTGTTTCATCATAATATCTCCAATCTCTTTTTCTGTCCTTTAAAATTGTAACAGCACCTTATGACAGCAGGTTTCTCAGATTTTTAATACATTTGCAATGCTTTAAAAACATTTTCCGTTTACATACCCCAAACTATTTTCCAATGGACGCATGAGATCTCTAAACAGGAAAGATAAAGCTACTGATAGTAGGCTTGTTTCTAAATGTTATTCTTCATCAACCACCTGGGAAATAACCACAGAACAATAAAATCTACAGGTCACATTGAAAGTGATGGTCCAATAGCATGAGGATAAAATTGGTCCTCCTTATCAAGTGATCATTATTTGGTATTAGTTTAAAATGGGTGATTTCAATAAAATGAAGTGGTACTAATTCCTTTAAATATTGCTAACAAAGACATTAACTGGCACATAATTTGAATTATTTCCTTTCATAATATATTGACACACATTTGGAACTTTTCAATGCCAAAAGTAAAATGTGCTAAGCCTGCTTGGCTCCACTTTCTATTTGCACCACACTTTTCGATGGAATGCCTTGGGTAATGGAAAATACACTACTACCTGTATTTTAAAAATGAGGACATTGAGGCAGAAAGATAAAGGCATGCCGAGGTAGGAAGGATCTGCAGCAGGAGGGCAGCACACTGGAGGGGGTTGATGCTCTTTAACCCGAGAGCAATTCTGTCCGTGACATCTACTTGCACACTGAGAACATTTGCACAGCTGAGGGCAAGAGGCAGCCATATGAACATGGAAGGGACAAAAATGAATGATTTTTATAATTCTTTTTCCCAGTGGGCAGAGGGTAGCACAAAGCTTACCTGGAGGGACAAGTAGTAAGCCCCATAAAAGAGGCGTGTGGAAGTAGGGTGAGAGACCTACCAACCACCACCAGGGGATGAGATGCAGCGGTGATGTTTGTCACAGCACAGAGAGCCACGCTCCCCTGTGACTCAGTGGAGCTAAACCTCCACTGGGGATCTGTCATCAGGGCTTTAAACTCCTCACAACTGTTTTGCATACAAACAGATATAGGTTTCTACCTCCCAAAGAACAATGGCAGGATGACTATGACTACACAGCAGCAGTTCTCTAAAGTGACTGTGAAAAAATGAGGTTTAATTAACAGGCAACTGCATGTGTAACACAAAGCTATTAGATTTCACATTCAAAATGCCCTTAGTCAGGACTACTTACACATCTCAGATCTATGATACAGGCTTGTTGAAAGCACATAGGAGCAATAACTGCTGGGCAAAGGGTGCTATTTTAGTATATTTCCTCTATATAATTTTTCTTAAATTAAAATATTTTCCCCTCAAGAACCGTACACTGAACAGAAAAAGGTGAGGTATCAAAGGTTCTTATAAAAGCAAACCCAAACATTAATATGGAAAACAATAGGTAAAAGTGTTATTTCTGTTCCCAACTTTATACTGTTAATGGCACTTACATAAACAGAGCAGCATTTCGCTTACAGAAAACTTAACCTTTTGCTCCAAACTCTACCCTTTGATTTCTTAATCACAGTTCATATACACTACATTTTAAAACAAAGGTAAATGTCTTTAGCCACTCTGATTTGTTGACACTCATTTAAGCCATGTTTTTAAAATTGTACAACGAATGTTATTGAATCAAACCTCTCATTTAAGCTGTCACAGAATTAGACAAGCCCTTGCACGTAGGAGCTATGGGTAAACATGAGCGTGCTTGCCCATCAGCACAGACTCTTTATAATGTTTAAGCATGTGTAAACAACAGGAGTTAAGTACATGCTTTGCTGATTTGGGGCTACAATAGCTAGAAATTCTTGCAACTAAAAAGAAAATCCTGCACTTGCACAAAATGGAAATATCATGCAGTCTAGGGCAACTTGCTCAAAAAACCCCTGACTTTAACTTGTTATATAGCTATCAATGTTCAGACATCTGTGCCCTTAAATTTAACACTTTTTTTCCTTTTCTCCATGTCTTTCCCCTCCTCCATCATCTCAGCAACCAGTAGCACATCAAAAAAGGTGCTGTTTGATGGCTCAAGCTGAGACATTCAGCCTTTACCGCAGCACTCACTTGAGATGAAGCAGCCCAGGCTTTTAATCTTACCTGGTGACACATGGCTGACTAATACAGTTTCTTGGACCTTCTGACCTCTGAGGGACTAAGTCTGGTTGGTCTCTCAGCCTCTCCAGGTGGCTGGGACATCAGCTTGTGGTGGGTCATCATATAATCAAAGTTTTGCACTGATCTTCCACATCTTTCTGATACTGATATTAGTATTAGATATTCTGATACTGATATTAGTATTCATTCTGAGTATAAAATGTGTCATTTCACTTCAAGTCAGGGCTAAAAAGAACTTATTTACTTCTACTGAATGCAAAAGAGTGTAATGAGCTAGCCTTAAAACCAGTCACAGCGGCACACAACTCTGCTGAGTCAGTGCTGATGTATTTTCTTGGAGAGGGAAAAATGGTCTAGCTACAGCCAAATAAGTTATTTGAAACTTTGCCTCCCACACAAATTAATAAGCAGTCCTAGACTGAGTTGACACTTATACAGGATAACTCAAGACGTTCCTAAATCCATGTACCTCCCTTCTGAGCTTTGTTGCTCAACTGTTTTTCTCTTAGGATTTTCTTCTGGTTAGCTTTGCAACAGTGGTAGTCCTTAAGGCACCCTTTAGGCCCCCAACACATCATTTGGTAAATGTGTTTCTATTTTCATAGATTGCCCTTTGCTACGGGAGTCCTGGAGCCACCAAGAAGGGGTCCTGAAACACAATTGAACTGTTTTTCCAGGAAGCTGGAAAGAGCCATGGGCAAAGAACTCATCATGGAGTAACAAGGTGTATGAGATGGGCTCACAGCGCTTTCAGCACACTCCACCTGCCCCATCTGCCCCCATTTCTTGAGCTCTGCTTCTGCATGGTGACAAGTTTAAATGCTGAGGACAAAACAGGACAACACTGAAGGACATTATCTTGGATAAAACCAAAGCAATAGCCCTCAAATGCAGTACTTTAACAACAAAACCTCTTGAAACAAGCTTCAAAGTAGTTATGCAGGGCAGGGAAAAACCCAACCCTAAAGTAAATCCCCAACCCTAATAGTTTAAGAAGGGACTAAGAGGGAAATGCAAGAGCAAGCTGACAATACACCTAGAAGACTGCAAGCCAACAAAGATAGCACGTCCCTTCTGCTCCTGAAAGACTTGGACATTTTTGGCCTAGCTGTGTTGACCTCCTGTACTCAGAGGGCCAATAAAAACATTATTTCACCTAGCTGTAAGTTACTGCTGGTTGCTTAAACTTCCCATAAAAAGTTATGCCCTTATTTCAGAGCAGGCCATGATCGCTCCCAGGGGACCCTGAAGTTAAGCAAGGGTGCTACGGCTTCCACACCCAAACCCTGAACTGGAAATGCCACTAGGCAGAGCAGCAGCTCTCCCACAGGCAGAAATGATACATCAGGAGGTTGCATAAAAGCCATCGCTGAGCGCAAACCCCACTCTGGGACAAACCCTGGGTATGCTGCTAATTTTCACTTTAAAATTAAAAAGACATCAAGGCAAAAAGTGGACATTTATTTGCAGAGAAAACCACTTGAACACAGGAAAATAGTAAAGTTATAGCAGCTTTTTGAGATGTACATACATTTCAGTGAATATTCCCTTTTGCTTAATGTTGCCACTGAAACTGAATCCCACTCCTGCATTCTTTCCGTGTGGGAATATTGTTTCTCCAGTGTAATTAATAAATTAAATAAAAATAAATATGCAGCTATAAACCCAGAGAACTCTTTCCTGGCAAGAAAAATTGGTGCAGTTTCACTGAAGTCAGATTACTTAAGTTTACAAAGAAGAAGTCAAACTTAAACATCCCACCATTAACACATTCAATTGCCACAAGGATTTTGCATAAGAAAATGTAAAACAAAACACTTGGAAAATGATTAAATGGCAAAAAACAGAGAGTCTAGATAAAATGTCCATTTACCACAGTTCAACTTTTCATGCTACCTACTGTTTTAATATCAGTGTTTTTAAGAACACTTCTTCCTTTGTGGACTCCCGAAATTCATTGTTATCCTGTTTTTGTGATATTTCCCATTTAAGTTAGTTTATACTTCCTCTAGGAACAGAAGAGGCAGTCAGATCACCTGCTGTTCTGAGATGCCTACAATACTTGAGCACAATGGGGTGAAATCAGGACAGAAATTTAGCCCAATTCTGAATTTCCTGGCTTTGTATTTTTAGTGGGAACTTTCACATAATTTTAACATCCCCATAGGTAGCTGGGCATGCTCTCAGAAAAGCACACATGCACATACACACATTCTGTATATGTTCAGGAAGAAGGCTGTAAATTCTAGCACTAAAAGTTAGGATTATGTTGTTTTTGAATGCACAATGATACAGTTCACAAAACACCTCTAGATTAATTATATATTATAAGTTTTTTTCCTAATAGGATTGTCCCCTGTGCAGAGAATAGATCTGCTCAGAGTGCAGACAACTGCCTCGTGAGAAATGAAGTAGGCAGGGGTTCTGTGGAGTCTGACCCTAAGCAAAGATAAAGAACTGAAGCAAAAAAAAGATGGATTCACAGTTCAGTCTGATCAATGCTGCTGTGGAAAAATGAATAAAAGCCTGGTTTCTTCTGCAAATTCTGAACAGGTGCTTAGAAAGTCACTTAAATCAAGGTTCTCATTCAGTCACTACTGCTTACTCCTCTGTGTGCTGACTACCAGGCCCTCAGATGCAAACAGATGGGAATTTAATTCTGAACATCAGCCAATCAATCGACCAATGAAGATTTTTATTTTTTTCATGCCCTAGTTTCTTACCTAAAAAATGGGCATAAAATGCCAATGTTTTACGGCAGTTTGAGAAAATTAAGTGTCTTGATATCTGTGAAACAATGAGAGAGAAGTACCCTGGAAGAGTCAGGAAGGGATGAATTCACTCTCCGTGCAAGGCTTGAAGAGCGGCCATGAAATGGGCACAGATTAAATCTGCTGTCAAAGAACTCCTTTCTTGCTTTCTGCCCTGCCACATACTGAACATCTAATCATCCAGGTGAGAACTCTCCATCCTGCGTGCAAGACATAAGGAAGCAGGAGCCTGTGCAAACAAGGGCTTTATCAGAACACACAGGCATGAGTTTGAGTTATGTTTGTGGAGGCACCGCTCATTCAGTTGCTACACAATTTTTGAGCTCATCCAGCTTGCAATGTTCCTTTTCCCCTCCTTTCATAGTTTTCAGGATGTATTCATATTTACCTCATTTCTCAAGTCCACACTTATGCCTTTGGATGGTGAGGAAGACTGCCGTGGCCACAGAATTCTTAAATTCCCTGCTGCAGTCTAGAACCCACTTCCCAAAGTGGACAAAACAGCGTTTGAAATAGCTTCCCAATGCACACTGAAGAGTTCATCTCTCGAAGTGCAGTTCATCGAGGGGCTCGAGGAGCAGGGAGGGAAACCACTGAAATTTAACCCTGAACCCCATGTGAACCCAGGGATTGGGACTGCATATTTTCCACTGTCCTGCCATCTGCTGCTTCACTGCACATGGTAATCTTTGGCAACCCCACTGAGAGCTGCCTGGGCCATGGCTCTGTTCAGACAGGGTGTAGAAAGAAAAGACACTGAGAATGTCATGGCTGGCTGACCAGACTACTGAGATCAGAGAGATTATGCCTCATTTGCTCACCAAGCCCTGCCAAAAGCAACACCATTTAACTGCAGGTACTCAAAACCCAACAGGCATGTTTAAAGGAATTCTAGGCTTAAAAAGAGGACCATTCATAATGTGCATTTGTTGGGGATACTGTAGCTACCACCTTTTGGCAATTATTCATGAGAGTTTTAAAAGAAAGTTTACACTGTCCAACGTTTCAGGTACAAGTGGTATCTGATGTGATTTACAGGACACACGGACCTGGAAGATGACTCAAGGCAGGAATAAACAAAAGGGACCTAAAGGCTCAGTAAGCAGAGATAAACAGAAAAAACATAGCTGTTATTTTAAAACAGCTACAGTCTGTTTATCTCCCAGCTGTGAAATGCTGCACAGTATGGGAGTGTGAGGGTTTGGTACTCACATGCATAACCTTCATATGTCATCTCCTGACAAGGGACCTCCCTTTAGCTGGAGCCAAATCTACATTTGTTCCCCAGAGCATCCCCATGGGCTCCAGATGCTGCAGGTGAAGAATCAGCTCTCAAACTGATTTCCTCTGTCCATACTCTTCTGAATAAGGGCCCCAACCCTTTTGGTGATAAAGTACCAAATGTTCACCTACAGAATTTACTGACTATTTCAAAATGATGACTGTAAAAGCCAAGGAAAATTTCTGTATTGTCTTAGAGCTGCTAAGGGATATTTTCTAAGGACGTGCAAGAAAATTACTGTAGGATACAGAGTTACTGCAGGATTTTGAATCATATCGTGCTGACACCAACTGCTTGTTATTAAGGTATCTCCCTTATCCTCCCTGCTTCTGCCAGAAGTACTAGAAATGAAGATGTAATTGTATATGTGTCTACAACAACTTCCTGCCCTATTTCTTAGCTCAAATACTGATCTTGGAAATGACAGTGCCTTCTCTTGTATCTGCTTGGGAAAACAAAGGCACTTCAGTAAGATAAGCTTCTCCAGAGGCTGCAGAACTGTGGTTGGCAGATGTCAGGGTTGACAAATGTTCTTCTAATTGCAAGAGGACACTACAAAATTGTCCTCTGACATGGAATAGACAGTCGCTGTCATCCTTTCTTCTTCCCTGCTGCTCTACTGCCTCCACTCTGTCTGCCTCACAGGGAGAATGGAAAAGAGACAGAAAAAGCCATGTAAGAGAAGAGGAACAGGCATCTTTTTCCCAGCTCCAGCTGTGTTGGAGCCAACAGGCTCCATTGTTTCGATGATTCCAGGACTGTCGCATCTCATTTCATCCCTGCTTGACAGAAGTGCACAACAGAGGTGGGAACATCCTGCAGCCTTAGAGGGAGCTTCTGAAATCCTTAAGCCATTTCCTTCTAGAAACAGCCCTTCTCTCTGAGAGCTGGAGCCAAATAAAGTCGACTCCAACCTCCCGTTAGTAGGTTCTCCACGCAGGTAACCCTCACGGCTCTGAAGGGCATTTTGTTAGTACTGAGCTTTGTAAACAAAAGGCAAGGCAGGAACATGTTAAAATCAGTAAGGTAAAGAGATCAAACACGCTTTCCATGGTATTTTTCTTTTGATATTAATGCATAGCTTGAAAAGAGTAGGTTTGAAGTAAAAAAAACTACTCATTAACATTGCCAGTTTAAACTGCTTCTCTGCTGCTAAGCTCCACTGAATCAGAGCTCCCCACTCTTGACTCATAACCTCAGTGACAGTCATGAAGCCGGGCAGAGCCACTTCATAAAATGTACTAAATGAAGCAACATTTACTAATAACAAGGACTGGCAGGTAGCCATGTTAGAGGACGAAAGACCTAGCTCGAATGTCCTGCAGCATAAAAGTCTCTGTTGTTCTCATTACTGCAAAGGAAGAAAAACTCTTTAAACGCTTTTGATTCAAACGGTCACTTGACAGAAACGAGGGACAAGACAAATGGCTGTAAAACAAGGCAATTGGATTTCCTACCGCTACAATATCTTACTTGGCTCCCATGACACAATTTCTCTGTTATTCTGCCTTGCCATGGTAAAGTAAACTTACAGGCTACCCAGAAAACAGATGAGTGTAATCAGTCCTTTATAAATTATATCCCTTCACTCAAGGAAAGCAAATAACTTTGCCTGCTCTATAATAACTGTTTCTAATACTTCATTTATTCTTTAAATTGTTTATAAAACACTTCGAGAGAGGTCAAGACTAGAGGGCAACAATAATTGGAGATTAAGGAGACTCTCTAAGTATTTTGCGCCTGTGAGTAAACACTTTGGCAATTGTTATGATACAAGATAGATCTACTAATAAAAAAAATCAGCTTATTTATGATTTTCTTGAGCATACATATTATTTCATCTGAGAGAGAGTCCTCATCTTTTCTACAGCTATTTTGATTCAAATTTAAGCAGCTGCAGAGCTGCCTGATGTCACATGATGGGCAAATAACAATGGATTTAACTTGGTCTCCTGTGGAAGGAAACTAAAGGAACAATGAGACGAGGGTAACTGATCTAGTTTTCTCCCAGTCTCCTCAGGAAACATGGGTACTCCTCCTCAGAGAAAGATGAGTTAAAGCCCACAGAGTCAAGAATGGGCAGAAATGAGCCTCAAGGACAGGGGTGTGAATTTACATGCAGGTTATGTGTGGTTTCAAAAAGAGGTTTCAAACAAAAGTGGCCATCATGTCTTTTTGCAGTCCTTGTGGCACAGTTCTGCCCACTCTGGTTTTTGTTCTTCCAATGCCCATGCACAGCGTGAGCAGTGGTCACAGCACTGCTCTGGAAAAGAGAATGACTGTATAAAATCTGCAACATCATCTCTTGAGCTGCTGAGTGTCACAACTGTTGCAGATGCCTAATGAACCTGAACTGTGACGCATCAATTAACACCACTTGATATCATCCACACTGTGGAAGAACATACTGATGAAATTATATTAAACCTTTAAACCCTCAGTCCATTGGTTTCTTTAACAATAGTTAAAATGTAGCAAATCAGGAAAAAAAATGCTTCTTAGTCATGTTTCTGCATAGCCCAGAAAAGGTTGCTAAAGAAACAACTCTGTCCCCTAACATCTCACCTGCCAACTAAAAACCAAAACAAATCAAGTTGCTGAAAAAGAAGAAACAATCGAATTCTGAGTATGCAGAAATAATAAACTTAAACATGGCAAAAATATTTGCTGAGGGATTTAAAAGTAGCCAGCACTATAAGCATATTGGCTTACTGAAATGAAATTAAATTCTTAAGTTATTCTCAAGAGCTTCAATGGAATTCAGTAAAAAGTATTTTATTCATGACAAAATAATCTCTTCACCTGTTTTATATCAAGGTTACAAAAATATGGGTTCAAGATTCAGTTTTTATGTTGTCCCTCTTCCCTCTTTTTTTTTAAGTACCCATGTTTCCTTGATCTTCTCAAAGGTCCATCCTGTGGATCTAGACACAAACACAAGCTCTCTCCAAACTGCTAATACCAAATCAATACAGATTATTCCCACAATTTATTTTAATCCCAGTAAAATCTTCCTCCTTGAACATATATACTCCTTGGCACTACATGTTAGTCAAACACTGCAGGACTGTACAGTACACAGGTTATGAAAAAGCTGTTTTGTTTTTTTTTCTTTCCCCAGAGTCAAACTGAACTGAAAATTGTTTTAACAGCTTTTTTTTTCTTTCTAAAATGAGAACTGAACCACAACTGCTACCTGAACCAAAGTCTTTGCTAAACCTAATCCAGAACTGAACCAAGAAAAAAATACCTGATTATTGGACCAGAATAATTGTCAGAGAATTTCCCAGAGGAAGTTCCCTTATGACATAACTTTACATTTCAAAATTTTATATTTTTCAGCTTGAATTGATTCAGAAATACCAAGATAAATAAATAAGTATTGATCTGACCAAATTGAACTGACTTGAGTCAAAGAAAAATCAGATCTGACCCATAACACTTACTGGTTCTTCACGCTGTTTTGCTTGTTTTATAAATTCATGGTATTTTTCAAGAATCACAAGTCTATGTTCTTGTAATACATGAAAAACATTTTTCTTTCATTTTCAGATGAATTATATTAAACTTAGAAGTTTTTCCCACAAACACTACTTCAGAGTCAAAGGAAGATGAGGCTAAACAAACATTTCTAGATAGCTACCACCTACATCATTACATAGTCGATTAGTTCTGCTTTTAGGAGGGAATTAGCAGGTCCTCTTAAAACTATTAACATTACACTTCTGTCCTGAAAGCCTGCTGTAAAGTGCTCACCTTTTCAACACATAAGCCTCCCAGTGCTTTGAAAAATCCGAATGCTCTTGTCACTAAACAGCAGGTTTGAAAATCTGCTCAAGGCAACTGAGCTATTATTCACTTATCTGTAATAACTTTCTTTTTAAAAGCAATAGAACCAGACTTAGAGTCAGAGTCTGTAAGCATCAAGATGCCCCTGTAAGTATTCATAGGATCACGGCTATAATACTCTGTGCAATAAAAGGCTGAAACATTCAAAAAGAACTTAGTGCATCAAGTGGCTGCATAGCATTTATTTCCAGATAGGCTACAGAATATTAAGAGGCATTTCCGTTGATGCATGAGGATTAATGTTCTAATTTTTACCCTCTTAGTATTCTAGAGGAAAAGCATATTTTAAAAACTGTATTTTAAAATGTGTTAAATCTTTCAGATTTTTTTTTATTCAATAGGAAGCCTTTTGTATTGAACATTAAACTACCTGATTTTAACCAGTAGGAACTACATTAAGTTTGAATGAACCCTCATGCACACTATCAATTTGGAAAATTTTGATTTATTCTGGTTTTACATCAAATTTTACTAAACATACTAATTTTTTCATCAGACTTATATGTCCAGGCAGCCATTTTCAATACTCACACCTATGCAAAACTTGGAAAAAATGAATGAACGTTCCCCGATGCTTCTGTGGGTTTCTTTATGAGTGTTGATGTCTGGTTATCATTGCCTAGAAATGTGATGGTAAACCAGATGATATCACCACACCACCAAACCCACAAGGAACCTGCAGATCCAAAGTGACAGGAGACACTTAACTTACTTGCAAGTAGACCAAAGTTGTGCAATAACTGCAGCACACTAATGAACTCAAACCCAGAATTACTTCATCCCATGATTTCAAAACAAAGACCTTATTTTTCCTTTATGTGCAGTTTAAGATTATGATACTTTTCTTGAGAAAAGCATCATTATGAGACATAAGTAAAAAATTAATAATGACCTGCTATTTACCCATAACTTTTCTGACACTATTTTGGCAATAGAATTTGGATGACAAAAACTGTTGCTGGTACTTTAGTAACACCACAGCTTTCCGAACTAGGCAGCAAAGGTAGCATTTGCTTACTGCTGTTAAAAGAAATCAAGCTTTCCAGTTCCTAGCCTGAATTACTGCTACGGATTGCTACTAGACTTGAGACTATTAGAATACTTAAACTATGTTAAAGCAGAATATCTGAAATTTGAGTAGCACTTCAAATAGAAAACATGAGGACATGGTTTAAGAACAACACGGAGCTGTTCTTGTGAGTCCAGAGGAGAGCCACAAAGATGATCAGAGAGCTGGAGCACCTTTCCTATGAAGACAGGCTGAGACAGTTGGGGTTATTCAGCCTAGAGAAGAGAAGGCTCCAGGGAGATCTTAAAGCACCCTCTAGCACCTGAAGGGGCTACAGGAAAGCTGAAGAGGGACTTTTTACAAGAGCACATAGTGATAGGTCAAGGGGGAATGGTTTTAAACTGAAAGAGGGTAGATTTAGATTGGCTAGTAGGAGGAAATTCTTTCCTGTGAGGGTGGTGAGACCCTGGCCCAGGTTGCCCAGAGAAGCTGTGGCTTCCCCCTCCCTGGCAGTGTTCAAGGTCAGGTTGGATGGGGCTTGGAGCAACCTGGTCTAGTGGGAGGTGTCCCTGCCCATGGCAGGTTGGAACTGGATGATCTTTAAGGTCCCTTCCAACCCAAACCATTCTATGATTCTATGAACTAGAACACAGCAGAGATGCTCTCCTAAACGCTCTTCAGCATTTCTATGAGGACATAGGCATATCACTGGTACCACCCCTACCAAAAAAGCACTGAAGACGAGGGATAATTTTCAATTTACTCCATTTTCAAGAACTACATAACATTTGGGAAGTTTAACAACTGTTCCTCATCTTTGAACATGCACAGGGTCTCCATTTATCTCGAAGAAGTGCAATAATGGTAACAAAAGACCTCATCACATTTTTTACAGTCTGCAGCAAACGGAAACCCAGTGTAAGTGAGAGCATGCAGCATGTCAGGCAACTCAAGTATCCTTAATAGATGCACACAATGACTCAGAATATGGGCATGAGGTGGGGCTGAGAAGAGAAAGGTATCAGCAAGAAAGCACAAAGAAGTTTTATATCTTAAAGACAACGGTTTCAAAAAATTTTAAAAAGAAATGTGAAGTAAAATGTTTCTCTGTGTTATTGGTGTTTTTCTCATGTCATCTGGATTTGTTTTAAATCCGAAGTGAGCCCTGAATTTCCTAGATTCACACTAAATTTTGTAGTTTTGATATTTTGTAAATTGTGTGAATGTTCTCTTTTTTTGCCTCTTCTTAAATTAAAAAAAAAAGTTGAAATCAATCATGGAAAATAGCAATAACTGTAATCTACTTTCTTCTCAACACTGTATGAGCTGTGAGGGAGCACATGATTTAATGACAAAAAGATGTTTCTGATAAGATAATAATTTGCTCAAGGAGAGATGTGGGTTGCAAATGCAGCTGTTCCAAAAATCTAAACCCACAGGCAAGAAATTACTTAGTTTTGGTATGAGATATATCCATAACTGCTTAGATAAACTGGTGACAGACCCCAGAAAAGTGCATCAGATAGAGAAGTCAGGGCTACTTTAAGATTGAAAATAATAATAGTGTTAAAAAAAACATGGCAAGGAATCCCACAAACTATAATTGCAAAGACTGCATCAAAAATATTTCAGTCATTAGATTGTTCAACACAGCATCTTCCTTCATCAGTGACTCATTTGAGAAAAACATCTTTTTATATTCGGTTCAGTTCATGTACAACATTGTTTCATTCCCATACGTGACAAATTCCATGGCACTGACCTGGACTACACCTGGAAGTCCAAATCTAAGGGCACACAGAAATGTTCTTAGCCTTTAGTTCTTATTTCAGAAGTCTGGTACTGCTTTTGAAACACACGCTCACAGAGGGAAGCCCACTCATATTTAAACTAGAAGCTTAAGGTGACTTACTAGCAACATAAAAATTAGACAAAAATCCCCATATACTGTGATGTGCTCTCATCAGTAGTAATTAGTCAGTATCATGTTCAACACCAGCAGGATTAACTGAACTCACTTATTTTGTAAAGGGGAAACGTACTTAGGTAAAACAGCAACGAGGTATTACCTGGCAATTCTCTATTTTTACAGTCAATATTACTGCAAATCCATCTGTTAAAGTAGACCCTAATACCCACATTTATCCCCACTGATGTTTGACTGCATGTGTAGATAAGAAAACACCTGCATGGATCACTTAGCAGGATCAGTCTCACCAGTAAGTAAGTCTCAGCCAGTAAGAATGCATGTCTTCAGGACACTGCATGCTTTCTCTGTTGAAACATGCAAACTAAAAAGCATGAAAAGATCTTGGCTGCTCAGTAGCACACAAGTGTCTGAGTAACTACTTTTACATTGGCCATGGTACCTTGCCATCAAGTTTTCAATATGCTGGGCAGAAGATCCCTGATGATACTAGCCAGCCTGCATTCTTCTCATCCAGCAAGGAGTCAGGAAGACACAAGCAACACTCTCCTGGCTTCTGCTATCCAGATATACTCGTGGGTTGGGAAATTTTGTATTAAATAAAGGAGACATAGCTCCACACTGAGTATTTTACACTTGTGTCTTTCCCGGGCCTGAACTTAGACAAAGAGCACCAGCAAAAGTCCCTAGTATTTCCAATAGTACTAGGTTGACCAAGCTTCTCTTGCACAGAAAGTGTGTAAGGAGACTAGCAATTAGTCTCCTCAATCAAAGAAATGAGAAAGGGAAATCTGGCAGATGTGGGCTACATCTCTTTATAGGAGAAGCAGAAGAGCAGCTGTTACAGTAGGGATTTCTTGTGGAAGTCTGTAGCAGATGTCACCATCTGCTTCTGCCTTCTCTATGAAATAGAGGCAAAAGTGAGACTGAAATCTTGTTAAAAAGAAAAAAAAAAGGTAACA
This sequence comes from Aegotheles bennettii, assembly GCA_013398125.1. Taxonomy (NCBI): domain Eukaryota; kingdom Metazoa; phylum Chordata; class Aves; order Caprimulgiformes; family Aegothelidae; genus Aegotheles; species Aegotheles bennettii. Next base: position 306,435 of record VZRW01013126.1, read on the forward strand.
ACAAAACCCATAAATTCGAAGGATACCCAAGCACATTTGCAGTGAGTAAGGGAACCTCTTACCCCCCTCCTCCTGGCAAACCTGTGATCCAGATGCACAATAAAAGCAAAGAACACTCCCCATTCTCTTTAAATCATGATTTCTTTTCATTTTAATCTTCCTACATGTACTTTGACAACATTCAGCCTGCAATCTAACACCTAGCCATTTCCTCCCCGGCTGAAAGAGATCACAGAAATGAGCAGTTGTATCCCTTCCCTCTGGCTATACAGCACTGGTCTGATGACAACTGCTTTACCAGGGTTGGTATCAGGCAAACAAAAACTCCTTACTGAATAATCTACACAATGATGTCATGTGTGGAGGCAAAGTATTTATTACTTAGGGGAAAAAACCCACAAAACACAACAAAAAAACAAACAGAACTTCTGTTTCATTTTGTCAGGAAACATGCTGTACATGTTTGTACATCTTGGTAGATAAAGATCAGATGAGGCAAGCAATGAAGTGGTTAACCAAATCAGAAAGTTATCTCAGACATTCAAAAGCACCTCTTGTAAACCTGAGAAAGCTTCTTACACAGAACTGAGGAGAAAAAAAGTAAGGGCTTGTCTGGGAAGAAACAAGTGACACTGTCAACAAGTAGCTCGCTTTCTCAATCAGAAAAGAAGGTATTAGTGAGATCCAGAGCCCAACAAAAGAACAGGAATCTTTCCAATGGTGTAAAAAAGGCTTGGATCGAGCCCCAGCTTTCCTAAAAGCTAGACTTGCTAATTGCCTCACTCTTCCACTGTCAAAACAGTCATCTCAGTGAAAAGAAATACCTTTCCAATATTGCTATAGGGCAGACATTTCCACACTGGTAATACTGGGAGCCATGTTCAACCACCAGCAGCAACTTTGCCAACACCTCCCCCACTTGGTATCCCATTATGTTGTCTTGGCAAAAAAAAAAAACAAAAAAAAAAACAAGCAAAAAAAAGAAAAAAAAAGGAAAAAAAGAAAAAAGAAAGAAAAAAGCAGCATTCTGAGGAAGTATTTTAGGTTTTCTTTTGCTTGTTCAGTTTTAGAAACAGAGGCCACCTTGTAGCTTACTACCACTGTAGAGAGCATTTTGCTTTTCATCTAGTGTCATATTTAGAAAATAAATAAGCTTCAGAAATGAAAGATCCCATTCTCCTTTGGCATTGCCATAAATCAGGAAACACTTGAGCTATACCTGGATAAAATTGATGAAAGTAACTGAAGAAATCAGTTTTAGCAAGGTATACTGTAACACAGGTCTTTTCCCCAAAGCAAGCAAATTATTCTTATCTTACATTACCAGACCATTACTGGAAGTACTATGCCAGACCCTCAACTGGCATAAATCAACATGACCCTCTTCGCATCAGTGCAGCTGTGTTGATTTATGAGAGCTGAAACGCAGGTACTGGTCAAAAAGTGACTATTTTGTCTTAGAAAAGTGAATAAGAAATGAAAGGCAGTATGTATAATATAAAGAAAAAAATAGAAAGGAAAGTACTACAAAAAGGCTCAAAGTAGATGCATGTTTTATTAAGATTAATCTCACATAGCCACTCATTTTACTCCATATAAGATTTTAGATAATGTTCTCTGTTATTACACACACACACATCTCTCTTGAGTATAGATCCAAGTATTTGTGCAAATTAATAATGCTGTAGTATTCCCAAATTAAGTTGTAAGGCTCAGACAGTGGGATCAACCAACCTGGAATTTATCACTGGTGTTTTTTGCAAAGTCACTGTGGCTGTCAGAACATGAAACATCATACTTAAAAGCAAGCCCACACAGTGAACTTAAGTGTTCAGATTTGCAGTTTGGTGTCACATCTTAAGAATTGCTCCTGTTACAGCCTTTTTCTCATAGAGCAAGATAAAAGTAGAAAATCAAACAAGCTTCTCAAAGCCAGCAAATTCTCTCAAGCCTTGGCAATGTCGAGAAATAGGAAACCTCTCATATTAGACTTAAGCACTCTTTACCCTTATGAACTCTGTGTAGACTGCCCTATTATTATACAGGCTACATGAGATTAACTACTGGTGCTCCTTTCTGTGTTAAAACCAGGAAGGCTAAGGAGAAGAATTGGTATTCTGAAACAAGAGATACATAGCCCTAAATTCCTTTCTCAGGGAAGGAGCTCTTGAGACTAGACAGCTCTCATTTTCACTAGGCTCATGTACTGCTACCTCAGCAGCAGAATATCTGAACTCTACATGAAGAGAGATCATGAAGTGAACTCTTCACAATTGTCTGTTCACTGCCACAACCTTCTGCTCTCCACTGATTGTTGGGCATCATGTTTTGTGAGGACAAGATTCACTTAGTATCACCATCAATGGGATGTTGTATTTGATCAATTCAGTACAACACTAAACCAACTGGAATAATGGTATGTAATACTGGAAAAAAATGTGTATTGGTTTATTTAGGTATCCCTAATCTCTGAAGTAAGTAGAATTAAAAAAAAAAAAAAGACCAAACTGTAAGGCATTTTAAAACTTCCATGTATATTACCATCTTTGCATAGGAATTAGAAATTCCAGTTGAATCCTCTTTTCCTCCCAAAGCACCTTTGCAGTCTTCAGAAACATCAGTGATGAATGGCTATTAAGAAACAACCTCAGAACTACTATTCTTCCATTTTCTTCTCTGTATAAGTTTTCAGACTTTCTTCCATAAAAACACTAAGCAAATGGCACTGGGCTGTGGTTACAGTACTTTCATGGCATGCACTCCCATTAAGGTGAACGGAGTGACCCAAAACCATTTCTAAGACAAGATTCCTGTTCATGGAATAAGGGTCTTACAACTGCACCCAGCACACGCACACAACCAAAAGTAGAACCTGAGACTTCAAAGTATAAACTTGGGTTCTCCTCAGGGATGTTAAATGTGTTAAAAAGAGAAGCTCCAATGCAGCAGTGTCAAAGCTGGAGCAGAAGTCAGAGGGATCAAAATAGCAACAAGCACTGAAGTTTTCCCCCTACAAAATGGCACAAGCCTATAGAGAAGCAGCACGAATGGTAAACATGTTCCTATAATTTCCATCTCATCTTGTAGGTCCTTAGTGCTGCTAGAAATCATGCCAAGCTATTATTTATCATTGCATATTCCCCCATTCTTCATGTTGGACAGAATGTTTTAGTTGCATAATGACAACTCAGAGCAATTTGGACATCAGTTTACAGTGCACCAAGAATATATCACAGCATACTGTTTAAAAGAAAGAAAAGTACTAGGGCTTCTAAATGAAACAATCTAGTGAATTTAATTCTCTTCTAATTTTGAATTCGTACTGTCATCTGCTCCAGTGAAGTGATGCACCAACTTCTGTCAACAAGTATTTGAGGTACCATTTACTGTAAATGCTGCCTAACCAGTGTACTATGTGGTTTTGCAGCTGTGACTCTTAAAGACTGAAATCAATATTTAAATCCTATTGACACCAACTCCTTTTTTCTCTTCTATTTATTTTTTTTTAAGCAGAGTTGCAATTATGGTCTACTTTTTATTTGTAAGTATGATTAAAATTATTATACTTCATGCCAGGCTATAATTTATATAATTGCATTCCTGTAAAACTTGAATTTATTTTTCATTTAGAAACAGACCACAATAAAAGGCTTCTGCACTGAGAATCCAGTTTTCTGTGTTAATTTGAAGTTTCACGTTAGAGTCACTTCTACAGTCACAGTACTTTAAGAGCAGAGGAAAATTGTCATTGTATAAGAGACTTTTAATCAATCGTGGACACTTTCTCAAACTAAATACCAGTATTAATTGTTCATAAAGTACTGCAAGAGGAAAAGGGATGATTAAGTGGAATTTAAGCTGCAATGCTATTAAGGATTAAACAGAAAGGCATTTTAAAGCCATGTGTTAAAAGCCATCTTGTCAGAAAGTATTGGCCATAATCCACACATTTTTCAAAATATACTAGGCTGGACTCATTAGTCTTATGATTTTAGAGCATCTGTTATTTCTGCCTCTTAATTTGACATTTATACACAAATAAAAATCTTGAGTAGAAGTCACACCTGAAATTACATCTGTTACTCAGTCGCCCACCTAAATGTTTAGAAAACTTGCCTTTTCATGTGTCATTTTAACATTTTAGCTTTAACCTATTATCAAGAGGGAAAGAAAACTCAGGGATGTTACGACGTTATCGCCGTCTCTCGAGAGCACCGATACACAAAATCAGATCCACGAACCTCCCTTCCGTGTCAGAGGGCCACAAAATGGAATGTGATGCTTGAAAGGGAAAGCTGCTGTTCTGCATGCTCTGAGACTGTCAGGAGGGCTGCATAAAACACTGTGAGCAGGCTACGAATCATGATACCCTCCCTACAGAATTTTGGCAAGTTTAAATGAAACCCGTGGATGCATTTTTTCATTCTTCCTGTCAAATGTATGAAAAGTTGGGAACCATTTCACATGGATTTTCTAACCTCTCCTGGGGCTTTCATGATTGAAGAGGATGCCGTTCACAGCAAAGAGCTTGTAGGCCTCTCTGAAGTTCACCACAATCCAGTAGGCATACAGCTTTGCTGCCCCTGCAAAACCAATTTTAAAGTGTTATGTATATCCACTCTCTTTGTACACAGCTCAGACAGATAGACACACACACACACACACACACCTCTCTCACGCAGGGTGCAGTCCACATTTCAACAGTGGAGTACATTAGAATTTGACTCATTCCCTATACGTGTCACATTTCATATGGAAAAAATATCCAGCCCAATAAACAGCAGCTGAAAGGGAAAAGACTCTCTCTGTGCAGCCTCTGAACTGGCCAGGAAGCATTAGGGCACTTTCTCACTTGTTTTCTTATGCACACTCAAGCACAGCACTTATTCTTTTGCAATATAATTAACACAGCCAGAGCGTGTGAAATATGCCACTGCGGTGACCTTTGCTAATAATAATTTAAAAAAAAAAGACTTTGGAGGAATAAAAGTGAAAATCTATTGCCTTAACGCTCAAATTGATGTGAAACTTTATCACCAAAGTCCTCCATGCACATTGCTTTAGTAAGTGTTTCAAATTTCATGCAATTCATGAGGGAAGAAGTGAGCTCTTGGGAGTTTTTCACTTAGGCAACAAAAAATATGAAACCTTACCACTTCAGCAGTATCTCACAACACTTTGTGAAGGAAGAGACACCCTCCCCCCCCTCTACCAGAGCTTTCTAACTCTGAGCTGAATGAACATGGTCTTGCAAAGTGAGATGCTAATTTCCAACCCCCAGGCAATGGCAGCAAATACTTTTTATATACTAATTCATAAAGGTATGCCTCTCGACATGTCTAGTCACTTTAGCTCTATCGTCATTCTAATCTCACACCCAAATGACTTCAGCCCTGAGACATGAGTGGGGAGAACAGCCAGCCAGACAACTACACACACATATCAGGAGCGATCCTCACCGTAAGGCGATCTTGGGTAAAAAGGGGTGGTCTCCTTTTGGGGGATTTCTTGCACTTTTCCAAAAAGTTCACTGGTGGAGGCTTGGTAGAACTTCACAGAGTTGATAAGGCCACAGGTCTTAATAGCATCTAGGAGCCGTAAAGTGCCAACCCCGTCAACGTCAGCAGTATATTCTGCTAGGTCGAAAGAAATCTTGGAGAGAGAAAGAAATAAAAAGCCACAGATTTTACTAGGGAACTGGAACATGCCGTGATCATGTACAACCAAACAAAGTAATACATCACTTGTCACAGACCATCCAGACACTTTTGTAGGGAGTAGATGCTCAGTTTATAAAAGTACCCCCAAAGGATTTCTAAGAATAAACAAGTAGTTCCATGAATAGCAGAACCAAAAGACTGGTGTTCCCTGATCTCTCTCTCAGGATTATTTTCCCATGTGAAGTAAGGGGTAAGCCTCCCCACACTGGGAGCATTACCAGGTTCTATCTCATCTCCACAGCTGCTAGTTTTCACAATATTCACTTGGGTTTAATATCTTTGACACACTTGAATTTGGTTAAAATTGTCCAAAATATATTTTTTAAAAAAATATTCCATTAGATAGCATAATGGCATAAACATGTATTAGAAAAACCCCACAAACTTTAAACAAGGCCTAAGGTTTTGCAATTTAAACACACATCAAAATGGAGAAAGGACTAGAAATATCCACTACCAAATGAGACTCCCAACCTCACCTGACTAAGGTGTACCAGAGCTGTGGCTTTTGCACAGAGGTTAGTGGGATGACAAAGTGGGAGAGCAAAGGGTGGAGGCATCCAAAAGAAACCTGACAACTTCTCCAACTGACATATCCTTCAAAGTATGATAATAAACATGTGCACACTGCTGGGTCAAGACTCTTCTTGCTCTCCCTGCTCCAGTAGTCCTCAGTTATCTTTATGATGAGCTTAATTGTGGCATAGGCCACAAGACAATGCTTGAGTTGAAGTTTCAGAGTGCTTCAAAAACATATTAATTCTATTCCTTGCAGTTACAGAAGAGAACTAAAAACTGGAAAAAGTAAGCTGAAGATAAGAGATGTGTTGTGACCACCCCAGTTTTCAGGCAGAAGAAAAAATGCTTAAAAGGGAGCTTTCTCTGCTTGTTTGGTGGGTATAGGCTGGTTGTTTGGACATGCTGGTGGAGCTCCTGGACTCTGAAGAACTCTCTCCCACCAGTGCCCATCCTAGAGGCACATTCCTCTTTCCTTCAACATCCTCTCTCCAAACCAGATATTTTGCTTCTGTATGCCAGTTTTCCAAAAAAAATGTTCCCTGTTTATACTGCCAATGTTATAAAAAAAGACCTTTAGAGCTATGTCTTCCATCACTTTGACCCAAGGAAGAGTTGCTCTACCTATGTCCCCTCTGGCTGATGATTGACTTTTAGGAATTGTCTCTAGAGTGATGGCGATGTCTCTCTGTATAATCTAGGCTAGAGGTTAGTGAGACCCTACCCAAGCCAGATAGTACAAACCTATGATCCCTCCTTCACTAGCCTTCAGCGACAGGGTAACTACTAACAGAGTAGAGGGTAAATGGCCATAGCTGGACAAGCTGAGCTATCACAGAGAAATCAGTAGGGCACTTGTCACTTACTATGTATTTTTTCAGGTTCTCTGCAGATTCAGACAGATAGCCTTGTATTAATTTCTCCTGTTAAGCCACTTTCCCTATTCACTATTCACTAGAGGTTTAAGGCTTATTTACACAGCAGATGAAATAAAAATAATTAGATTAATTTAAATTTGCACTTCTGGTTAATTCAATACAGGTACGAAATAACATAAATTGTGTTACTGTGCTACAAAATAAAAATGTTCTCTCACAGTTTTGGTCTGAAATGGAGAATGGTATGAATGAAAACAAACTTTACTTTTTATATTTTTTTAACCAAAAGAAAAAAAAAAAGAAACATGATACTTTGACTTGTTAACCTGGCATGACCCAGCTGAAATTGAGCATTGATCTACTGAGAAGTTCTGAGCGTTTTTTGTTTTAATCCATTTGGCACAGAGATGACAGCCACTTCAGGTCTCAACTTCACTGTCAGAGTAACTCTTGAGAAACCATCTTAATGAATAGGTGATACAGTCAATAATGCACCAATGAACACGAATTAGTGTATTTACCATATGGCTAGCACCTTCACATATTCACAGCAACAGCTCACTAATTAAAGGCAGAACACTTACTACTTGTAGCAGAATCAGGAATTTGTCTATATTAAGGTACAACAAAAAACCTGCTAAAAGCATCACCCCAAAATACAAATCTTTGTTTACATATTCTACTGCAAAGTAAATGGCACACGTAAATGAGGTGGTCTTAAATCAGAGATCTCAGGTTATGAAATCTCTTAACCAATGCAAGCAAGGAGCAGCAGTAGCGCTGGGAACTGTTCTCCCTGGCAGATGCAGAGACCAGTTTCACAAGAGATGCTTTTCCCTATTGCCTCACGAATGACCTCAATCTTCACCTAGAAAAATCACTCCCTAGGGTGTGAGGTAATTGTGCCTCCACGCTGGCCGGGTCTGAGTGTCCCCGAGGAGAAACCACCAGCTTTGTGCCTCTTTGGTGGTTTTGTAATGCAGACTATTGTTCACCAGGGACAGGACTCAGACCACTGAACTAATTTCATTTTGGAATGCACGTTAGACTAGAATGGCATTCATGAAAATAAAACATGGTTTTATCCCCTAAAATCTCCAACACCAAAAACGCTGGACTGTTAAGCCACTCTGTGCAGCGTAGGGGCAGTAACATGGCAAATACAGATAAATGCACACTGGAGTTTAGTTTGTGTCTAATTCAAAATTAACAACATAAGAGCTTTATAAAATACTGAATTTATTAAGTAGTTACAAATGAAGCAGGGCAGAGCAGGAAAAGGTGCCAAGTTATCCATTACCACATTATTTCCCTCTCCTTATTGATGCTATTTTGTGCAAGACCAGCAGGAAGCCTGGAGTACAAACTAAATAAATAAAATTCAGGGACCTCATTAAGAGGGATGTGCAAGGGAAAATTGACATGCATGCGCAACCCAAAAAAAAGACCAGGGTCTGAGTTATAGAAACCAAATACAGAATCAGATTCAATAGACGTTACTCATAGAATCTTTCCCGGAGCACTGAGCTCAGTGGAACTACCCAAGAAAGTAAAAACTTCATGGAAATGATTGTAAAGGCAGGTGTAAGAAGGCTAAAAACAATCCACACTTTCCAAAAGATTAAACATTTATCCAGTGGAAAAAAGAGCTTAGGTAATACCTACCTAAAGAGATTTGAATTTAATAAAGCAATGTTTTAAATATGCTATTTACCAACTGATCAAAACCAAACCTAGCAAGGTCTTTAATGAGATTTAAAAGCTTACTGAAAACTATCTAAATGGAAACATTTGTATCTTATACTCCACAAAACCACATTCATATCATGTTTATAAGTAAGATATATAATAATACTTGCTTCTGACCAATGTGTTGTCAACAGTGGTGATATTCTGAAAATAAGTATCAGTTCAGCACACACATAGGTTTGGCTTTGTGAGACCTCACCTCTGTTTTATCATTTGGAACAATCCCATAGATGAGCTGCAATCACATTAACTATTAGCTTTCAACCCCAAATAGCCTGTGCTAGCAGAATATGCTTTGATGTTCTCCCTAAGGAATATAAATAAAAATTTGAAATTTCACCTCCTTCTTACAGCCTCCTCAGTTTCAGAAGATGGGATTTCTGGAACGCTGGTGTTATAAGAGGGAAACTTATGTGAAGCTCCATGAGGAAATAGGATAAAATGAAGGCAAATTATTATTCTTTCACTGTAAAAGCAAAGGTGGCTAACCTAACTATAACATTAAAATAAGCATCTTTGCTCTCTTGAAAAAACTTACAGTAGATTCTTTAGATTGGTCAGAGCAGAAGATATGTATCAGGTCCTTTTAAGCATTAAGAAAGGTTTACACCTGAGGAGCAAAACAAAGCAGAAAAACCACTCAGAAATGTTTCAAGCCTCCAATGTTTCACAGCGGTTACTTTTTTGTATTCTTTAAAATCAATTCTGTTTGCTTTGAATATTCAGTGTGCCTTCCACTGCCAATAAAAACCACTGGGATTACTTATATCATCTCAGTAAACAAACTGCTCAACCCCTAGGAACAGGCATGTAAAGCAGAACATTCCAGTTGCTAAATCTGATACGGACTATGGGCTAAACTTCCCTAGAAAGTCCTAATACACTGAAAAAAAAAATCCTAGGGATTTTGGGAAATCTAAAGAATTTGAGGGGAGCTGGGCAGTGTCAAGGGAATGGGGAAGAACTTAGGTACCTACAAAAATATCAGGTAACCTTCTAGGAGAATATGACAATTCCTCTTCCCTCCAGCCCCTTAACTCATAACGAATACTTAACTCATTGCTCTCTCACCCAATAAAAGTAGTAGTTGAAAGATACCAAAATCCCCGAAACAACTATATATTTTTTGGTTTATAGAAAAAAAATCAATTCAATAGCTCTGAATTGCTTATTATTAAGCAACACTCTTGGTATCTTAAAGCCCTAATGAACTCTTAGATAAACAAAAATTAACTGGAAAAAAAAGACTGAAATTCTGGATAAAAGGAATACTCCTTTTGTAGACTTATTTTCTTTCCTATTTCTTCCCCTGTTTTCTCTTTAATAAAACAGAAAAAATAAAGTGTTCTGTATAAAATTAGAGTAATTTGGCAACATGATTATAAGCAGAATAATTAGCAAGGAAAAATTTTATAAGTGGAAGCAGAAGTCAACATTTTTTCCTAAGATTCATGTTAGCCCAATCCATTCACAATACTGCTGCATCAAGAGAGCTTGGCTAACTTGGATTAAATGATCCTTCATGATCTTCATGTTCTATAACCTGCCATAAACCACAACAGATGGTGCTTCAGGGACCAACTCAGACTTACACAAGTAATCCCAAAGTGCTTACACACAAGAAAGAGAAGCTTGAATGCAAACCTATTAATTGCCCCAAACACACACACACTCCTTTGCACCCTCAAAAGGAGCACAAATGAGGGGGTGAAGAAGAGCTGAGTTCATTCAAGGCTCCTCACCATACAAAACCATGCATCACCTTTCACTGCATCCCCAAGGATCAGGCACTGCAGAATCCATAAGCAGCTATTACCTTTCAGCTCCATGAGCACTGAAAAGTTCCTGAAGAGCTAAGCTATACTGCTATTGCTCACACAAGAGACAAGAAGAGTGCTGCTAGACTGCCTGAAGTCCCCGACCATTCTGTAGTTGTACCATACTTGCAGCAGAGTCTTTCCCCAGGAGCAGCAGCTTTCTTTGTGCAGCTCAAGGATTAGGGGCAAGAGGTCCCCTAACATACTCCACAGTGTATGTTCATATGGCAACTTCTCATGGTTTGGCTCAGGTAAGTTTTCCTTATAACTGTCCTCCTGATTAATTTCAAGTTTTTGATGCAAACTCTCTGAAACAATATCTAAAGAAAATAGCTTGGCATTATTAAAACACATTTCCTTTTTCCCTCTTACAAGTGAAAACTACTACTTGCTTTTTGTTGGATGAAAAAGAGAAAAAAAAAATAAAATCAACCCAAAGCAGAGAATAAGCAAGGAGAAATACTCCCTGAGTAGTTAAAGTTTTACATTTATCAGACTAGTAGGGGTTGATAGTTGAATTCATTACTCAGTTTCTTTAAAAAGTGACTCCTCCCTGGCAAACTGCAGGTGTGGTTGTAAATCCAGCTCACAAGGTCACCACGTTCACCTCTGACCCTAAAGCAGCCCACTGGTATACGTCTGACCATTTAAGAGGTGTAGAAGCACCACCAGGTAAATATTATTTTCATAATGTTGATGCCACAATCCTTAAATTGGAATATCCATTCTTCATTTTAATGAGACAAAGCCTCCTACATCCTGTACGGTTGTCTTGGCCTATTGATTGAAAAGTGTTTTGGAACAGATCTCCAAATAAACATAACTCATAAACTGTTTATTCTTCTGTTTCTTGACTAGCTAATTTAGTGGATTAAGAGGATTTAACAGATTGGATTAAAAGAGAGCTGCCCAGAGACAGGCCAAAAGGCAATGGACAGAATTTGAAACACAAAAAACTGCAATTAGATATTAGGAAAAAAAGTTCACAGCATGGGTAGTAAAACACTGAAACATGTTGTGCAGAGAGGCTGTGGCATCTGCACCCTTGGAGATACTCAAAACTCAATCAGACATAAGCCACCTGTTGTAAACTGGCCCTGGCAAGAACTGGTCCATATGACATTCAGAGATAGCTCCCAAACCAAATTATTGCACAATACCAAGAAGACCATACTAAGAAGATGGGCTTACAGCAGTGTGTTTCAATGCTCAGACATGTAGCACCATCCAATGAGTAGAAAGTGGATGTGCAGTGTGCAAGAATGAGTCCTGGTCTTGTAGAAGATCAGTGATTTCTACTGGGGAGTGGAGAGTTGTTCACAGCAACTTCTTGGAGGCACATAGTCCAACTTGCTATTCATCATATCTCCTCCACAGAAGAGGTTCAGATAGAGGAATGCTCAGATCTGATAGTAAAAAAATACCAAAGCGGAGGAGGAGAAGGAGGAGGGATATCATGGAACATGAGATTCAGTATGGCCATAAACCTTTGTCACAAAAATGTAACCTCCCCATTTGTTTTGCTTATCTTCTCATCCATTTGTTATTAATTTGATGGAACTAGGGAGTTGTCAGGGTTATGTGATGCAAGGGATTTATCTTGCAGAACAATCTCCAACCCACTATTCAAAGTCTTTAGTTTCAAATTACAGAGATTAGAAAAGAAGCTTTTAAAAAAGAAGCATTGATTCTTTATTCCTTTTCAGCATGATTTTGTTCAGGGATAGTTTCAACAATATACAAGTTTATCCAAGTTTTTAAGCACAAGGCACATGCAGAATAGTCAGAGTGGGTTTTGATGTTTCAATTTTTGTAGCTTCAATGGTTAGTGACACTGTAATACCCTAAAAGCTTTCTTACATACTGAAGTCCAGCTGTGCCAGATGCTTTAAACGCTCTTTAGTAGAAAGACAAAAAGGGGCAACTTGCAGAGTCACTGGAGAACATTCAAAGGGAGATGTAAAAAGATAGCCAATTCATTTCGCTTTATATGTACCAGGGGAATAGAGAGCTATGAATAAAATTCATGCAGGGAACTTGGGCACTTTGAAAGAAATAGCACCATTTTTACTCACTTTCACATATAAAGAAATTAATTTAAAACATACAGGCTATTTAAAATTGTAACATGACAACTAAGGGGTTTTTATATTATTTTTTATATTTATTTATTTTACTTCTCATGCTTTTTTTAAAACTTTCATCCTTGCTTCCTTGATGTTTTCAGAACACGTAGAAAGATGCTTTGCACAGAAGTGATAAAAACATCATCAGAAGCAAAAATAAAGAAACAAACAAACCCCACAGAAAACAACAAACCTTTACCTGCTTTATGATTTCGATAGTTTTTCAATGGATGCCAAGACAGAAATTGAATTAAAGCAATAATCTACTATGTCACAGCTTTGTTGACAACAGTCACCTCCTCTCTTTGCCCTCCCAGCCAACAAGACTGCAAAACATGCCTTAACACAATGGGCCATCCCAAATGTTGATACAACTCCTGTGTTGCCTGGAAGCTAGAATTACCCCAGTGCTTTGCAAATGACTGCCCCGTCTGACTCTCTTGGAACTCCTACTGATGCATAAGGTAAAATGGCCCTAGGTTTATGGGCCCTGCCTCAAGCCTTTGTCAACCAGAGAAAAATTGTATCTTTTCAGCATTGATTATTTATCACTTGGGAAGATTATTTCCCAGACTGCAATTCCTTATGCCCAATGGCATTGTTTTAGAAAGCTTAGAAGCAGTTCAAACAACTATTTCTCAGGTACCTCAGAAGTACCCAAAATGCTTCCCCTTCCATAAGAAAATAAACTTATATTTTATTTATTTTATCTTCTATTATTTTATTTTATTTTTATTTATTTGATTATATATATTTTATTTATATTTTATTTATAACTTATATTGTATATATGGATTTTTGTCAGATTTTAGTATGGACTAGGGTCTTTTTTCCTTAAGGATGTTTAATCTGGAAATAAAATGTACTGAATAAATACAGAATCTTTGTAGAATCATTTCTCACTTTTTTTCCAAATTCAAGTAAGTATAATTTTAAAACTTGCTATAAAATTGTAAATATTTTTTAAACAAAAATCTTTTTTTAATATACCATAAGGACATCTTCTGTGAAATTTCACTCCAAAACCTTAAAAAAAAGACAATTCCAAAAGAAATCTTTTTTTTCTCCACAAAACCAGCAGTATTCTTTTCCCTTTACTTGTTCTTGAGAACAGATGACATTTAAAACATTCTTTAAATAAATACAATATGCTGAGGTTTGTACTTGCACTGAAAGAAAACAACTGAATCCTTTAAATTTATTAACATTACAACCAACAAACCGAAAAAACTCCTTGAAATGCTAGAGTGGGTGAACCCTAGTAGATGAGCACTAACACCCTCACCTCTAGTGCATGTACAGGCACTACATATGATTTATTTTAAAATCAGAGCATTAATAGCATCCACAAATACAGTAGCTGATAATGGCTTTGTTGGGAATGATGTAATAAACTTGTAGAAACAGCCTTCTGTAAACTCACAGTAGTAACACCTAATTTTAACCTCCCATTTCAGGCAAGATGGGGATAGCAATAATTTCATACTTCAGAGTGGGCAGTGATAATGCTTCATCCTGTGTAGGAAGCTACAGGAGTGGAATACATGATTATCACCACCAGCACTCAGATTTTAACATGGTTATAACACTCAAGAAACCCTGAGCCTTAGATCTTCTCTAGTTGCACTCTTTTGGGGAGAACACTGATGTTTTCTATGTGGCAATGAGCACTCCAAACTCAAAGGCAATCTCCTTGATAAAATATTCTCCTCAATCAATCCATCTGCCTCAGAAGCGTGTGGGTGGCTAGCTAGAAAGAAACCTGTGGCATGAATCAGAGAACAACAACATATATGTATATGGGGTTGAAGGGGCGAAAGGCCAAGGGGCAGTGAGCTTGAAGGGAGGAGACCCTCTGGTTAATTTTTTTTATTATTTTTCCCTTTTCTGAACAAGCAGAATGATACTCTTAGAAAATAAATCAGTCTGTTAGATTTCCTGCTGGCATATCCTTTGCCTTACTTTATTCTTACATTTACTATTGACCACTACAATTCTTAGAAAATAATGTATAAGCATTAATTTTAAAGGCAGCTTCGGTACTCACGAGGCATTGTGAACATAAATCAGAACATTGTAATTGATTTGTGTACTGTAACCCATAACACTAACCTCAGCCCTGTTTTTCACCTGTCTCTTGAGTTCTGACACAGAGAAGAGGACTAGGAATAATAGCTGCTTTGCACTTGAACATTAAGGTAAAATATTCAGGAAACAGGGACATGGTAGTCAAACAATCACATAAAACCAACAAGTTTGGGAGTTTCCTCTCTTGTCCCCATAAAAAAAAATACAGTATTACTTTAGTTCACCTGACTGTGTCCTAAGACAGCATTGAAATTTTTGTCTCTTGTAGTGGAAGAAGTGGTAAGAGACCATAACCTACAAGACAGTGCTCCTCCTTGTATATACTACAGTGTGGCATTCAGTACGCCAGTAAACTCCCCTCAGAGCAGGGTTGAGTAAGACTTGACTGGCATACAAAAAACTCCATCAGCTTTCAAAGCAAATTTTGCAGCCTCAGGATGAGGCATGATGGAAAAGCAGTGTGGAAGGAAGAAATCATTGGACATGATCAGTGGGAACATCAAATTTCAGAAACAAGGTGAATCTGTAAAATTGTGTTTGGCTGCATTTTAGTTTAAAAAACTGTATAGATCAGGTAGTTGCCAAGTCTCTATTGTATGCAAATATTTTATTTCAATTAGCACTTTCCAATCATGTTTTTCATTTCTGAATGACTCACCGATATCTCAAATGGCAGAATCATAAGCACATGCCAACACGGTGCATTTATCTCGCAGAGAGAGAAATGTTGAAGGAAACATGTAAATCTATCTCAGGATTTTTTCAATCCGCCTTCCCTTCCAAGCATGTTTTCTCTACATGCCTGCAAGCCCCTAGAACACAGCATACTCAGTTTCCAGGACCTTCCAAGCAAACAGCATTCACAAGAATTTAATTGAAACTATGGAAATTCTGTGTCCATAGCTTGTCTACCAGGCAGGAAAAAAAAAACCAACAAACAAGTTCAGCCTACAATTATTAAGCCAAAGAAGAGTTCATAATGCTAACTTGCTTGCAAATCCACAAACAAAAAGGGGGAATCTTTAGAACTTCTATGTGCTACTGAGAGAGTCCTGCTGCACAGGTCATTATGAGCAGTGATTGTCCATGAGGGAGATGTGCTGAATAGCTGTGAAGTACGGCTGGATGAAAAAATACCGCAAGTTAAGATCCACGATCGCACACAACACTGACATAAGCTAAGAATGCTACTACATCTTGTGGCTGCAGTAGGAGTTTTAGTTAATTTCCAGAGTGCTGACCCCAAGCTGCTTTGGGGCTCTGAGCATCCTCACCTGGGATACAAGAAGTTCTGTCAAGAAACCGCAAGACTATGGGGAGAAGCATACTGGTTAGCCAGAAAAGCAGAGGAAATTGCAAAAGTGTCATATGGGAGCTTAGAAACATCAGTTAATTTTTGATTTTCCTTAAATTAGTTAATTTAATGATGCATCACTAGCATATACCAAAGGAGCTATGCTTGGAAGGCTGAAAAATATAAGTAGTCAATGTTGATGAAGAATTCTATAATTGGTAAAAAATTAAAAAGTTTTGGCATGAAAACAAAACCTCAGCAAGTGTTTCACTTTCCACTCCTATAGATTTTAACACCTCTCATGTTGCAAGAGTGCTCTCTCCACACACAAATTAAGGCTGATGTTAACTTCAGTTGCATCTTAAAATATGTATTTTTAATACTGGTTAGGTTCTAGGCAGTAATCCCTTTCTCAGAAACTGAAAGATTAAATGAAGTCATGGTTGCTAAGTGCACTATTCAGACATATATCATGTTCTCAGAAGTACAAAGAGTACTCAAGGGTGAAGGGGTTTTAGGATAATGTATGATTTCTGCATTAAACACAGAACCACCATTATATAATTTTAGCATCTTGCCAACTTTTTTTTTTTTTGAACAGGAGAATGAGGCAGGAATAAGGAGGTTGAATGGAACTAGAACAGTACTGTTTGTACCCTGGTGAATATTAGGGAAATGATAAATGATCCCTAAGCACACAGACTGATTTATGCAATAAAAAATAAAATACAGTGGGGTGGAGCCTTCGTGTGAAAATCTCATCCTTGGACAGCTACAAGGTATGAAATGCACCCAAGTGTCTCAGATCCCTCAGGGTTGCAATTATCTCATGATAACCACACCCTCAAGAACTGTCTCTTCTGCTTCTCTGTTGGGTGGGAGGAAAAGGAAAGGGAAAGAGGTGTATTTCTGATTATGAGAAACAGAAGATTGATAGTTTACATTAGAGAACTCTCTAAGCTTGAATTGTTAAGAGCTCTCATTTTTTCCTAATTAACAGCATGAGTAAAAAGTAGTCATGTCTCCTGTCAGTATGATAAAGGAAAAAAAAAATGAGATAAAGAAAAGCCATTAAGACAAATACAAGTCAAAAAAGCCACATATACACATAAATCAAACTTGTCAGTAGCTCTCAGTTAATCATGGGATTAATAAATGCAACAAACAAAATGCAATTAAACCTCATTCTGCAAAGGCTATTACTCAGAAAATTCAGATAAACTGTGCTATCCTTACATTTGCAACATTGTTTGACAACCCTACCTGCAAACAACTACTACCCCTTCTTTTTCTGCTTGCAGTGCTAAAAAAGATCATTAGAGCACTGAAGTTTTTATACTCTCTATATTCTCTTGCAAAAGTCTGAACTCTTCCTAAAAAATTAAGTGGATAATGCCAAGAAGTGTCTTATGTTAAAAAGCGAGAATTAAACCATTTTAAATTTTTGAGGTGCATTTGCTATACAGATAATCCTCAGCTTCAGATAAATAGATTTAGCTAATATATATACACACACACACATATATATACAATACAAACTACTTGGGATACCTACTTATATCTTCAGTGTATGAAATGCAGATGCAGACATTTTTTATGCTATAAGACTGCCAAATTTATGAAGAAAACAGTTATTATGCTTGTGAATTATAGCAATGTCTAATATATTTAAAGGGAATTTTTATCCTGTAGAATGAGGAAATAAACAATGTGGTATTTTTCCTCAGGTAAGAGAACACAAATTCTTTACTGAACTGATAATATTCACTCTCTGCCAGCAGACAGTAACACTGTGCAACATCTTATCATGGGAATTCATAAACACTGTATGCAAGTATGAGATCTAATTAGGTATCATGCCAAAATTTTATAGCAATTTGATCCTAGGAGTCTTGTATATCCCCAACACTATCCCAAGACTTTAGTTCTCATCAACATTTAACAACCATTAACACCCTTGAAATTATAACTAGATGCAGAACTCATTCAATTAATGCATTTGTATGATATTCAGTATCTCAAAAACACTAGTATGCTGACAAAATTGTATGTAATGACATTCCAACACACACTAGAGCAAATATACTCTGCATCTCAGAAGTCTCTTACAAATAATTATTTTCTATAGATCCATTAGAAATGGCAAAACTGATGCTATTTTAAGGACAGATGGGATGCAACAGCAACATTTGCTCTAAAATGCATGTCTTACATACCATAAGCTTTAGTTCAGATTCGTTCTTTGTCTCTTTAAAACCTGCACACGTTCACTGTTGAAATCTCTCTCAGGTGAAAATTATGCTGCCTGCATTGGGAATTATCACCTAGCCTTAAATATACAGGAAATTTACAGTTCAAGACAGTGAAAGAGGGGGTAACAAAACGTTTTTAGCTGTCATGCTATTTTTCTCACATTTCCCTTCGCTATTCATCAAACCCCTGAATGAAGCCTTTCACTGGAGCTGAACTATGACTCCACAAAGTTTCTTCTATTGTTACAAGAGGAGATGACTGCCTTGTCAAGGAGGGGCTGGGCTTTTAAAATGAAATAGGTATTTCTAACACAATGAGTCTACAGTTCATCCATCATCTGTTCATAGTTCTGTCTAAAAGGGGAAAAAAAATGCAATGTGCTCCATGGTAAAGATGAACTAAAAATTTCACAGCTGGCAAGTCTAAAGTACTGTTTTCTCAGTAAAGAGAAAGGCCACATACAGAGAAGCTGATTGACTGCTCACCAGGTTGTTCTTTTCCCCCCCTCTCACTTTACTGCTTTGGTCTTGAACTTTATAGAAACCTGTAAATAAAGGAATTTGATTTTTTTTTTTTTCCTTGAGAACTGTATTAAAATATTCACACATTTAAATTTGGGTTTGGAATTTACTTATAATATTCCAGTATTTTTTGACAAAGTAGTTATCTGAACTTATTGAACAAATACATTTATGATGCATATAAAAACTTTTCAGCTCACTTTATTTGCAATCTGAAGTAACATTTTCTTTTTGGAACAAAATACTGCAGATATTATCTTTGATAACTAGCTCCAGATTTGTTAAACTTGTTGTCCAGACTGCAAGTCCTCTTTAAAAGTTTACATTTATATGTAGTATGCTACAGAACAATAGATCAACAGACTCAAATTCTTCTAAAATTTCTTGTGTGTCTTCTTTCTGTGTCTGTGTTAGCAGGCTTTTACTGAAATAACAAACAAATAACTGATGTAAATATAAATAACTTCAGCTTAACCAGAGCTAATTTTGAACCTCAAGCACATACACAGATTCAGCAAAGCTGAAAAGTTCCCCGTGGACATGGATTCATCCCAGTGGAGCTGCTGGTTGTGTCGGGGTCTAAGTTTATGAGACTTGACCTTTTTAGGGAGGAGGAATATGATCATCCAAAACATGGTATGTTCACATATGCTATGGTGATATCACATATGATCAAAAAAAGCATAAACACACACATTTGGGGTGGTTCTGTACTTTTAAACTACCACTGTAATCTGCCCTCCCAAACCCATTACCCTCCCCCTCAGTTAGAGAAATTAGTAAATGTGGATCCAAAGCCTGGAGCCATTAGATCATGCTTTGGCAGACCTTGATGTTCACAGAGCTGGTTGGGCACACAACCAGCACTATGCATTGACAGGATACTGCCAGCCACGTTTCAGAAAGACAGAGCTTCACAGTGGTGAGAGTAAGAATCCTGTGTGTAAGTGAGTGTGCTATGGAAAATGTGTACAGCTACATGAGCATCAGGAGTACCTTCTGGAATGTGTGTAACCTCACCGTATCAATGCATGCACTGCAAAAAAATCAACTGCATTCTGATTAAGCAACTCCTCAACACTAGGCTAAGGAGAACTATCAGCTGCTTGAAATTGCAGCATAAACCCCAGAGAGGTTGGAAACAGGACTATAGCAAGGGTTTTATTACTAGGCATGAAAGGGGCAAAGTCCACATGATTTTACCCATCCATGCCTCACAAACCAGCCTCTTGCTTCATTCAAGTTCCAAGAATTAAAAAAGAACCCAAACAACCACCAATGTATTGTTTCACACTAGTCTGTCTTGGCAGCCTGTTGCTTGCTGTCTGTAGAAGTGTCTGCTTTCAAATTTTAAGCCCTCACAGCAGTTATCCTGCTCTCAGACTAAACCTACAGAGCATATTTCAAAAGAAGTTACATCTAAACAGAGGGAATTCAACAGTAATCAATGTTCAACGGGCCTCAGTGGCAATAAACTATTTACTGCCTTAACCTTTCAAGTTTGCACAACTGAAGCACTCAAGAGCCTGGTGATGAATTAGCTGAAGTGTTTGGTTGTGAGTCGAGCAGGCGCTGGTTCAAATCATCTGTCCAGCAACACCATCCACCTTACAGACCCTGCAAACAACAGCTGGGTGCCAAAGTGAGTGTCTGCTCATCCTTTCTGCAGTTCCATTGCCCAGATGTATTTTCTGCCAACTCCTACTCTGCCCGCCATCCCCAATGGAGTCATTTTGGAAAACAAAGCGCATCAAAAGCTGGGCATGATCCTAATTGCCTTTTTATTATCCGTCTGATTATTACCTTACCGAAGACATAACACAGAGAGGACATCAAAGCAGATTCAGCACACTCAGTGCTACAGTAGCTGATTCAGATCTGCTACCCTCCTCTTGCGAGATTGCCAAAATAAATTGAAAGGGAAAAAAAGAATCATGTCTATTGCATTAGCGCCGTTGTCACCAACGATTTCCCACCACCCTGCTGCTGAAATAGAGCAAGAGGAAGTAATCCACTACAGATGGATGAAGACACCTCAGGCTTGGCAAAGTGCTTTTGGAAAGCCTGCCTTGGAAAAGTCATTTTTTATAAATTTCAAATGGAATTACACTGTCTATAACTGAAATGCAAGGCTAGCTCTTTAAAAGTTGTGTTTGTAATTCTGGGATTATTAGAACAGGTTTTTAAAACCAGTGAGACCTCTGTAGGTTTCATATTATTACAGGTTGAGAAGAATTTGACTTCTGTCACCCTTACCTGGAAATAAACCAGGTTATCTCTGCCTTGTCTTTTCAGGTGAAGCATCTTAAGATGGGTTTTTCTCTTCAGGTAGGTATATTAACGTGAATATTACATATATACCACCACAGTTAATTCAAGCTTTCTAAATAATCTAAGGAAATATAGAATCAATTTTATGATTTGATTTTCCATATAAAATGTGGAGATATTATTTGCATTTTTCTTTTAATTTCAAAAGGAGACAGGGATTTGGGTTTGTGGTTTGGTTTTTTGTGCATATTAAACAGTACTTCAGTGTAAGAATATGGAATTAAAACTAGAAATATCAATAACTGCTTAATTTCATATTGAATAAAACACTAAAAAAAAAGCTGTTATTATTTAAGTCAGCAGGTGAGAAAACTGAAAGAAGCATTTCCTATTCTGACTGATACACACATAAATCCAAGGAAAACGTGATTACTAAAGAAGGAACACAGTTTTTGTTGCCATTGCTAACTTCATAAGTAACAATTATATACACAGTCCTGATACTACTTCCAATTTTCCTTTTTCTTGTATGAAAAAGTCCTGAATAACACAGGCCATATGACTTCACTCAGTGATCCTTATATCAAGCTGTATAAACAGCTAGTAGTTATTTATATCTCTTAGGCAGGCATCCAATCTTGATTTAAAGACTGCAAGTATGGGGAATCTCTCACATCCTTTGGTAAGCCGCTCAAATGCTAATTGTCCTCACTTTAAAAAATTTGCACCTCTTCTCTAGCTTAAATTTGTTTAACTTCAGTTTTCAGCACTGGGTCTCCGCATAATTGCCTGCAAGGTTAAGCACCCTGTAATACCAAACATCTTATTCCCTGTGTGAACAGGATCAAATAACTCCTTCACATTCACTTTAATGAGGTAACTCTAGTGGTCTCTTAATGTCATTTACTGGGAAAGACTGCTTTCCACTCCTAAAAATCACTTTTCACTTTCTTTTGAGTTGTTTCCTATTCTCAACATCTTCTGGAAACCGGAAGACTTGTGGTGTTCTCATATTAGTTTATATAAGTAATATTGACTCCTTATTTCTACTCAGTAGTCCCTTGTCAATGTATCACCTCCATGTTTTTTCTGCCACATCCCTGGTCTGCGCATAGTTCAGCACCTACCACAGTCTGTAAACTCTTCTGCAGTTTCTCCTGTCCAGCATACAAATTTTTTCCCCCCTTTTACATGACTAAACTGGTTTCAGAGATGGAAATGTCCACTTCTACATGAGATGGAGTCTGCTTAACATATCCACTAGACCCTAACTGACTCCTTACAGAGCACCCTTGGGTATCACTGCTCCATATTCCATATTCACTGCTGCTGAACTTCTTAGGCACCCAGTGCAGATGCTCATCAGCTTCTCTGCCTTAGGGGTCTCTATATGTGCTCCCCTGTGTGCCTCACATCAGAGTGTCCCAGTGCCTCTACCTAGGCTAAACACTGTATCTTACCCCAGCACGCTTACCTTTATCAATCCAAGATGAAATACAGTTAAAAGGGTTATTAGCTTGATTAAACCTTTTTTAGTTAAAAAACTCAGAAATGGTAATCAATTCTATTTGCAGACTGTGAAGCTACTCAAGGATTTTAGCAAGTTACTGAGGAACAAAACACTAGATTTGTGAACGACGAATCTATTTGTAAGCCTGACAACTTGATAATAAAGAGATAAAAAGACAGTATGTGAGAAAGAAGAAATGGGAAATGTCTCAGTATTGTATTATAGTTCTGCCTTGTTTTTAAAAAAGTAGTAGTTTTGATGACATCAAGAAACCATCAAACAGACAGCTAATGATTCCACAACACTCACCTTAAAAAAAAAAATAATAAAAAAAAATAAGGCTTTCCGGTTGTGAGTATGGGAAGTGGAATGGTCTGGTTAAAGAAACTACTGATGTTGTTTCTGTGGGGTTTCCATAAGGGAAACTAACTGGAAGAAGTGTTTTCTTGTGGTTTTTAAATTAAACTGTATGTTAGGAAATTGTTAGGAAATTATTTGTCTTCTAAATCCCCAAGATACTTCTAAAAGACAGTTCCTACACTGTAACTCTTCATTAAAGACAGGGTTTTACACTGATACCTGGAAAATCTCAGCAAATAGGTCTTGAGCTCTGAACCCCATTGAGTGGGTCTTGAGCTCCGAACCCCACGCATGTGCAACATAGCAGCAGTGACTTACACAGCTGCAGAAGCTAAGTCCATTTTCCAGGTGGTCACGACCACTCTTATGGGTCACAGACCTTGAGCAAAAGTCATAAGCACATTAGGAGCACATAGGCACTGGAGCTTTCCTTGCTGCCATGCCACACGAATCTGTGAGACACAGTTAAACCCTTGCTGTGCCTCCCAAAAAGGGCAGGAATAAGACTCCAGCAAAGACAGCTGCATCAGACTAAGCTCTCTTTCTGGCTCTGCTGGCATCAACTAACCACCCATTCACAAGCAGATGCACTTTCAAACCTCTGGAGCTGATTTGCCAGATTAAGCTGCAGTGATGAAGACAGTTTACCTACATCAGCATCTTTATTAAATTAGGGACCTCACTTGGATTGATCCAAAATGAAAGTGGGGTGGGGGGGTGGAAATGTCTCCTAGATCAAGCAGACAAGATGACCTTTCCTCACAGTTTTGTGTCTCTGAGTTATGCTCCTACATTTCACAAGCACACATCACAAAACATCCTGCACATCACAAAACCCCTCCGTCTAGAGGCAGAAAGAAAAAGTAGATTAACAGGACTGGAACTCCTGAGATTAATTAACTTTGTCACAGTGCCTTATAAGACAAAAATGTTCAGTAAATCTACCCCAAGACTTGTTTAAGCAAGTTTTACTACAGTTCAGGTCAATTCTGCTGTATCTGCTCTGATTTCATCTGCAGAGAGGAACACACCAGACATAGATTTTTTACACTGTGAAAGCACTTAATTAGAGAGTTAACCATGATTTGAAAGCAAATCAAAGGTTTTCCCCAGCACAAGACACCTTCCACTTGCACTGATGAGCTTCTTTAATTTGTATTAGTTTCTGCCAATATCACAAGATGCACTTTTGTTAAAGGTTATAATAAAGGCTTGGTGAATTATGCATGCATGCCCTCCCCCCCCCCCCAATAAAAATGAGGGGTTTGAAAGAATCACAAGATGCACTCATTTTCTTAGTTGATGGGATGAAAAAGCCCCAGAAAACAGAGAGAGAACATCTGGGTTTGCTGGTGAAAGGAAAATAAGTCATTAGAAACACTCAGTTGGCTTATTTTGGAACCAGGCATTGTAGGAGTGAATTCATAAAAAAAAAAATGTTTTCTCCTTGGCTTTATCTCTCTGACATGAAGGGATCTGGAGAACACAATCATTTGTGTGTAAACTTCGGAGTGTCTGTAAAGTGGCCAAAAAGCATTAAAGTTATTATTTTATATATATGACTATACATAGAGGGCCTTGATTCTAATTTACTGAAAGCAACAGCACACCACCTTTAGGGTACATGGTAGAATCATAGAATGGTTTGGGTTGGAAGGGACCTGAAAGATCATCTAGTTCCAACCCCCTGCCATGCATAAACCCTAGGGAGAACATACAGACACACACACTTACATTTGCATATATACATGTGTGTACACTAGCACCCCTCAAACACATCCACTTGTTATATTCTAACAGCTGCTTAAGTCAAAGAATTTATCGGTATGAATCTGCTAAAAATTATTGTGAGAATTTTTAAATAGTATCCTATATCAATTTTTCAAAATATTTTCCCAACTTAACAGGAAAAGAAATTTGTTGACAATGGTACTTTCTTCAAATGATAACATGCATTGAAAAATATAGAATACCTACTGAACCCTTTAAACAACACTATATGATGGAAAACTTTAATGTACTTATTCACAGATTTCAAAAATACAATTTCAATGAGGGGCAATTAACCTCTCACTATTAGAGTGTTTTCTTCTGAAAGCAATCTCTTTCCACAGATGAACCAAAGGGGGGGAGAAAAACTAAAATTGAATCAGACTTGACATACAAATTTCCACAACTTGTCTCAACATCCAACATCTGCTTTAGGCTTTAAATATAGATACATCAAAGAATATCTAACGATTGTGCATTCCAAAATAGCAGCAGGCAAGTTCCATTAGCTCACATAAAATGAGTGCATCTCTTGATACTTTTACACACCTTTTTTTGGCAGTACAAGACAACAAATACACATTGAGCAATGAGTAGGAGTTTAATTGCTCCACTGTTTTAACTTAGCCTATATAAATACAACTTGTTGCATTGTTGTTTTTAGTGTGAACAATAATTTATAGTTTCCTAAAGTATATTAGGAAAGCACATTACAAATTAATAGGTAAGCTAGGCTATACACTGTCAAAGGGAAGAGAGTAATTTGTTGCTTTCTAACAGGTGCTAAAAGCCATAAACAACATAACTGCTAAACACTGAAACCTGCCTGTTTTCCTAAAGCAATACCTGTTTGCTGAAGAACCCATCTCACCTCTCCTGAGGGCCAAATTGCTCCAGTTGCACAGATGAGAAGGCAGCACAGAGGTCCAGACGCCTGCTCACTGTTCTTCCCTTGAAACACCACGTGAAGGCCACCCTAGCCTCAGTCAAAATCCTGCATCCCCCAGGAAAGTCAAAAGAGAATCCTGAAGTACCTGAGGCTTCTCTTTTATAGCACAAGTTTATGGAAGCGTCGTTTTGCTCTCTCCACAGCCGCAGAGCCTCTTGGCTTTCCAACTGTTTATATAAGTATCACTTTTCTTTGCTTGATGTAAAGACACACTGGTTTGGTTGACATATGCTAAGATCTTATATACACAGCCCTGGGGGTCATAAAATTTGGCTGCAGCTATTCTCAGTGCCATGGCAAGCCAGCAACAGTCCCAATACTCATGTCAGGCACACCATTAACACCAGTTCCCACAAAATGGTGCCAGCACCAACCTGGAAATTTGAAGAAAAAACAGAGACACAGACATGGAGAATTGGGCAAGCTTCAGCAAAGAGAGGAGATGGGAAAAGTGGATGCAGACAGAGACTTCTTTGGGCACATTTTCATTCATTTCAAGATGCGAGGAAAGTGTTTTGGGGACATCTTTAAAATGAAAAGGTTTTTCTGATTTTCTGAAGCATTAAAGTGGTGGTCATTATTCTGATCCCTTGGCAGCACTGATGCCGAGAAAGAAAAGAGCTGAGAGGTGAATGCCATGGTACTGAGTACAGCAGGAGGCTTGACCCCAAGTTCAGGCAAGCCAAGAGGAGTCTTGCTCCCAACCTCATCGCTTGTTGGATCAGACCCTGGGACTGCACGAACAAATGGCTGTGCTATTGACAGGAGGTACAGAAAGGAAGCTGTGCTTACATAAAGTAGCTTTGTGATATGAATGCAAGCAGCTCATACCATGGGAATAATCACGTAAGTTACTTCAAGAATTGTTAGAGAAGAAGCTTTGTCTTAAGGTTCTTGGAAGATTTCCGACACTGAAGTAATTCCTGTATTTTAAGCAATAAAACACTGTATAACTGTGACTGTATTTACAGCATATGCTACAAGACACTTATTTTTTGTCCTTGGCTGTAATCTACAAAACATTCTACAACTGCATGGGGAAAAATAACCGCTTAACACTTATTTGAGGACATGCGTGTATTCCAAAGCTTTAAAAAGCTGTGTTTTTTATGGTTTCTAAAACACAGGAAGAAAGCATTGACAAAGGTTTCACGTTTTTTCTGTTTCCATAAAAAAAAAAAAAGAAAGGGAAGCACGTTCATTGAGGGGCTCTGCGTGAGCATGTGGCAGGGAAAACTACCACAGCGATCCAGATGGAAAATGCATCTCCGTCTCCATGCTGCTCTTCTAGCTTTTGATTTGCTGAAGGTGGGTGGGCAAAACTTGGAGAATTTGGCACCTGCATGATCAGAGCCTGTAAAGTTAGCAGTTTGGCTATACTGTGGTGATGAGGAATGTCGAATAACATCGTGACCAAAATTGACTCTGCCTAGGCCAGGCACATACCCGGGCAGCTTTTTTCCTATGTTCTGTACATTGTACGTGGTTTCTAAGGGGTCCGCATACCAGAGGAAATAAGTGCTTATCTGTCAAAGAGTCAGGAAAACAGAACAACAAAGGTGGAAGGGATTTAAAAAAATTCTTTTGCTGTCCTACCCCCAACTGAGAAGAGCTTGGTGCTTCCTCTTATTCCCAGCTGTTCTTAGTGCATTTGGCTTTAATCAGGTGCAGGGCAGGAACTCAACATCCTGTTGCCTTGCTCTGATTAGGAGGAGTCAAATTCTACAAATTGGCAGATTTCTTCTTTTAGTGTTCCTTATTTGATGAATCATTTGTTTTAAAGTATTTGGAAAGGGCCATTACAGAGGCAGCAGACCCAGCTTGTTGCTATTTCCAAGTCTATTTATAACCACTGCTCTAAAGAACTTCAGCAGAATGCAGTTTCTTCTCCTTTAGCACACAGAAAGAACCATCCTGTTAAAGCAATAGCACAAAGGAGCAGTGATAAAAGGCCCGAGGCATCTATAAATGGCAACAAACTAATAAAAACATACCGAAATGTGATTTAGAAACCATACCTTTGTGGTTAATGATCTTCTCATTAATGCCTATTCTAAAACATCTCAGTTCAAACATCTAAGCGATTTAAGCTATTCCTACTATCAACTTTGCAAACCTCACTTCAAGTCCTACAGCCATGCTCTCTGTCCTTTCATTTTACTCCTTTCTTATAAAGAATTTGCAGTAATAATTTAACTGACTGAGCACAGCCTGCTTTCCCTCACTGTTAGCTATAGCAAACCTGTAACTCTAAAAATTTAACTCTTGGGGATAGTTACAAAATCAGTCGATGTAGTTAAAGATAACAGAAGATCCATTAAAAAAAAGGATCTTGTGCAAGGCAAGATAATTGCTTCCCTAACTGAAAGTACAGTCCAAAATACACTTAGAAAAGGTGTACAGAAAATAAATAACATGGCCATCTAAAATATTTTTCTTCCTTCAATACTGAAAAATAAAAAGAATGGCAAAGGAATGAATGTTTTACTACTACTCCTTTCCAGTTTTCTTTTCTTTCCCTCCTGGTTTAACTTGAGAAAAGCCAGCCAAAGAAGGGATGACACTTCACCCTATCCATGCACATGTTTTCCTCTTCCTTCTTCTTTCTGCTTTGCATTCTCTCACTTTAAAAAATATATAAAAATAAAAGATGCTGACCTGACCAAATGTGTATTAGATTTAGGAATAAACTTTCAAAATTATTCTTAGTGCTATAGAAGAATCTTTCTCCTCAGGGAGGGCTCACATTCATTAAGGGAAGTCTAGAAACTACATACATCCAAATTTGATTCCAATACTAACCAGTCTGGGTTCACTACAAAGCAAGAAGTTGGTGTAAAGATCTACTTTATATATTACTCAAATTCATTGAAGCATTGAAAATTAACTATACTGTACTTTGTTTTTCAGTTTTTATCTGCTTTCAGTTGCAAGCTGCTGCCTAATTTTATCATAAATCATATGCTTTATGATTCAGATCATCACCTGCCACACAGAAGTCTAGCTCTTATGTTTACTAACAACATCTCAACCATGAAATGCAATTCTGGACAATAAAAACTGGACAAAAGGACTACATTTATCCTCAACAAATCAACAACAGCTCATAAGAAGCCAGGTCCCAAGAAGTAGATTTGCTCAGTGTTGCTGAGTGGTGAACACCTGCTAACCTAGAAGCCCTCAGAAGACAACTGAGATTGAGACCTCTTAGCTGTGGCTCGCTTCTGATGAAAAGCAGCTGCAACACAGAGACAACTACAACCAGGAAAAAAGCTGGAAACCTTTCTAGCTCCTGACTAGTTCTCTCAGATGGGTCCTTCGTGTTTAGAGAGGCTCCAAGCATGTCGTGGGGTGAAGAGGAAAGCAGCATGGGGCAGTCTTTCAAAAAGCTCAAATAACTTTCAATACCTGGATCATGCTTGTCCCCACCATTTCACATGCAGGGACAAACAAGGCTAGAAAAATCTTTTTCCAGTGCTTCATCCACAACCTATTGATAATTCAGGGTTGGAGAAAACAGGCTTTAGGAGCAATGTGGACCTTAACACAAATTACTACACATGAAAGAGAAAGATAGTCAGTAAAGATATAGATAATAATAATAAAAATAATAATAATAAAGGTAGTTGGTGCTTCTAAACTGTCCCCTCTTTCGTTTAAAAAATCTACTAAAGGGAAGGTTGGTTGTCTAGTGCTGCCTGCCAGTCTTCAATCAAGTATGAAACTTACAACGCTATGGTAGGAAACCCTAGTGCACACCACACACATGTGAACTTTAAAAAGTCAGTTTCAAAGAAACAGAGAGTAACATAGTTTCAAAATAAAATAACAAGTTGTTTTTTTCTGCCATGTCTTTTTCAATGGAAGCCAGTCATTTACTGCAATTTAAAAATATCCTATTTATTCATCTCAAATATAGGGCTGATCAGCAGTAGAGTACCAGATTAATTTTATTTCCTTCAGATTTGAGCTCATTTGTTTATGCTACATTTTCATTACATAAAGTAGGTATTTAATTTTGGTATTTTTCTCTTTTCCTAAGAGTAACATTTCCTCATTTCAAAGCCTACAACTGATTTCAGTCAATTGATAAACAATATCCAGGCTATATTTAAAAGCTCTTAGTCCCAGGAATTACTTGTGTCCCGTTGTGCATATCAAAACTAAGCTTAATTACAAATTATATCCCCATTCACTGTTAAAATGTGCCTGATGTACTTCACAGGATACATTTGATGGTTTTTTGGCATTGTGAAGCTCTCAGTAAAAATAGAAAAAAACCAAACAAACAAACCATGACTAATTAATTCCAAAAGTGTAAGGGAGGGGAGGCTACACGAGTCTGGGCTTTTTGGGTTGGGATAGGGCCCCAAGAACAGGAGGCAGACAGTGATGGCCTTAGCATTTCCAAGAAGGCTGAAACAGAATAAAGGATTTGGGAAGCTGTTGCTACTTTGCATTCTATTTAACATGACTATACAAATTGCCATTAAAATATTATCGGTCTCCTTATTTCAAACTGAGTTTTTGTTAAAGTTTTATTTCCTGCTCTAAAAGATATATTAGAAGACATTTGGCAGGTTTCTTCATTTGTATTTTTTAAATAAGTGCATCATTTAACCATCAGAGCAGGTAGGTATTTCTTCACAAAAAAAATCTCTTCAAGTCTGTACATAATTAAATTAACCATTAAAATATTTACTGACATGTATCAAAGGGAATGTATTCTGCAGACCCAGCACAATGCACTTGGTAAATAAATAACACAAACGTACCATTTTTTATAAATCTATTCTGCCAACAGACTTTCTAGCCTCTGTGAGCTAAGACAGTCAGCTGGTGGCATTTTCACAACCCAGAGCATTAAGCTAATTGTTCACAAGAACTCTGAAAGAATTTAAAACTAGAAGTACTGTCTTTTATAGGTCCATGACAAGTTCAAGTCCAGTGTATGGTTGTGACCCCCTATACATTCTACAGCAGGGCTCCTCTTCTTTAAGCAGCAGCAAGAAAGCTGCTCACTGCTGTCTTAATCTAAATGGGAAAAGCTTTCTTGTTTTCTGATTCATTGAAGTAAAACACACCGAGTGCCAAGTGACACTTCTCCCAGTCATAGAACAAGCCTTTAAAAACTGAACGTTATGCTGCAAGCACTGGCAATCATTTTTTTTTCTTTAAGAATATGTACTTTTAAGAATATGTATATGCATACTTATGAAAGATCTTATCTTTAAAACTGTGGGTAGTCCCTCCAAAACATCCATATACTCACAGCTAAGCACATATGTTAATGTTGTATTATTGCACAAATCAATATTACTTTTACACATATACACAGGATAAGCTCCAACTACAGTATCATTGCATGCCCTAGTTTCTTTCATACTGAACAAACTGCCTACAATAAGTAAAGCACTAAGTCAAATTTAATAGTCTTCACTCATGCAAACTAGCAGCTGGTCCTAGTTGGCTCTTTCCTTCTGTAACCAGAAAGAAAAAAAAAAAGAATTAAAATTTATATATTAAATCTAAAAGAAAAAACTATTACAATACAGCTTCAGAAATCATAGCAACTTGTTCGATTAAAATATAAAATATAAAATTCCCCTTAAACATACAATGGAATATATTAGTTCCTCTTGTTTAAAGAACATGTCTTGTTCTAAAGAACTTTTTCCTCAAGGACCCCATATCACAGTTGGAAAAAAAAAATCTTCCCATTCTTTCTCTTCTTTTCCACTAGAGCAAAGGATGTCAGAAGTGTTAAGGTCATTAGCCAGTTGGTTTTTGCCTTGCACACATACACTCATTAGTCAAACAGGATCTAATAAGATAGCTGTCTCAACATCTTTCTTAGGGGTGAAGAAAGGACAGAAGGGCACATGAATTTCCTTTGCTGCTAGCATCTTAATTAACTCCAGAAAAAAACATTCACTCAGACTTGTTAAAGAAACAGTCCTGCTTCTGCGATCAGCAAATTTGCACTACCTGCAACTGAGTAAGGATCTGGCTCACAACTTAATCACACCAACCACTTGGTCGTAATGGTCCCCTCCAAACTGCGTGTGCAGAATGAGGCTGTTGTAAAAGGTCCATCACTGTCATCCAAGAAGGTTGATGTATATTTAGTCACATACAGCTTGGTCACAAAACCACTCCAGCAAACACTTTACTGTATTGAGGTCATAGCAAGTCATATTTCAAAACTCCATCTTTTTTCATGAGGGCTCAGAAAATCTTGCACAAATTTCATGGAGGCATGCATGTGTTTTAACATTCTAATTTTTTAACTTTTTAAGTCCTGGAAGGCTAGCACCAGGACTCAGCTGTGCCGTAGACTTCCAGTGCAATTTTGGGAAGTCACTAAAAGCAACAGGCTAAGTGTTCTACGTTTAATGACAACATACCAATGATTTCAATGGGTATAAGATTATAACCTTAATCACACTGGGTTCTCAATATTCCTCAAAGAATAAGAAACATTTATTTTCTTCCAGATTCTCTTTCCACTACAGGTTGAAGTCATCTTATATCTCATTTTCTCTTTTTATACTTCACCTATCTCACCAGTAATGACTTTGTCTCTGTGACAAACATCCTGAATGCTTGGCTGCTGGATGGCATACACTGGAGAGCAGATCCCACCTTGGTGCACCCCCCCACAGGTAGAGCATTTTCTGTGAAGAATGGGCAATGTTGACATTTGAAGTCCTCTAGGATAAGGAAGCTTTACCATACAGGTTTCCCACTTCTGGGGCAAGTAGCTTAAGCACCAAGCTTTAAAGTAATAGGAGACTATTTCAGCCTGGTATTTGAACGTAGGTGGATATGACTATATAGTCAATAAAATAAGCTGTGGAAGAAGGGGGTTAAGCTCTTCCTCTGACTCATCCTCTAGAGCAAAATCACTCTCACCAGTACCTAACAAGGTACCTATGGAAATCTATTCCCTGGGGTGAGGGTAAGATATTTACCATTTTATGTTACCACTCTTTAATATTTCACAGATGTGAACAGTCCCCCAGAAATTGGCTTATCACTCATGATAAGCACATGTACACATCCCAACAAATCTGGGACAGAATCTCACCGAGGAAACCTCTGGGAGTCCCAGTCAACTCCACAGGACCTTATCTGAATACAGACACCAATGTTGGCTGGCTCAGTTCAGGAGAGACCCTTTTAACAGCTGCTCACCTGGTAATTTTGTGTGTAGTTATTTGGACAATTTGTGGTAGTATGAATCAAAGGAAAATAAATATAGTATTTGTATGAAGGATGTAGAAATCTATAGGACACAGTTCTGCCCAGATGCAGTGACTATGCTTTGAGAGCTGTGTGAATAAATCCTGCTCAGTTGCTCCCTAAAATTCAGTTCCCCAACAGGCTACCAAGAGGCACAACACACTCAATTGAGCTTTCATTTACTCTTTATAATTGGAAAACATTACATGTTTCCAAATTTAATTAGCAAAGAGAAACTTTTTTCTTCGTTTCCAAAGACATCTAATGTAGCTGCATGGAGCAGGGAGTCGACGAAACAATGCCACTTGCTAGCACAGGACAAAAGGTCATTTGGAAGGGATGTGCCTTTAAGGACTTACAAAGGCTTCATCCTCACTCCTGTATTAAAAGAGGAAGCATATCTCAGTAACGGAAGGATGCCCACTTTAAATAAGGAAATGAGTTTGCAGGATGTACACATGCTGCTTTCTATTAATGATAAGCAAAATCTACAGAAAAAGCAATAGACTTCTTCAGCTTTGGCAGAAGTCATCATCTTGTGGATTACCTGTAAAGAACTTTAAAATAAACAGACTGCAAATAAATGTCATCTACCTTTTTTATAAAAACTGATTGATGTATGTATAATGGGGATTAATAAACACTGATTACTATACTCTGCAACAAGAGATATAATTACTGACTGATGATTTTCCATGTAGGCCAGAGATGACAGCAGTGGTTTGGGGCACCAAGAAGGACTGGTTGTAACAGCTGACATTTTCTTGTTCAGGCTAAACTTCATAACTAGAGAGACTAGCCAGAATTAAGGTCTTCTAAGGATTTGCAAATTTCTCTCTTTAAGCTTAATAAACAGTCACAAAGTGATTATTATCTTCCATTAAAAACCCATCATTCATTTAAACATGTAATAAAAATCAGATTCTGCTTTGCAGCAAGGACTGAATTTGACCACACATTTTAAATAAAAATAGAAGGTATAGACTGCTTTGCTATACTCTCATTTCACTCCTCTGTGAGTACATATTATTTGACCACTGAAGCTCAAGAGAATGCATATCATGCATACAGTCCTACGAAAAATGCTTTAAGACTGGAAAGGGCACATAAGTAACAATGTACAGAAATCCTTAATAATGACACGACATAATTAGTTTGAAATAGACATACACACACACATGCACACACACATCTTTACATAAATATGTATATCTATTTATATGCACATTCAGATTCAGGTACAAGGGTAAGCTCAAAAGGATCTCATTGCTTTAAAAAAAATTCCCAGTTAACACACACAATCAAGTTTCCGTTTGCCCTTCAACAATTCCAGGATTCAATGTTCTCATATATTATGATTATTATTATTACTTCATAAAACATTTTAGGTTTCAAAGGATGATTTTTTTTTCCCCCACTTCTCCTCCTCCAAGCCTTTAAGACAACCACAAATTCTGGCTGGCTTAAAACACTGAGCAGACATTGCACAGTATTGGCTTACAACTGATTGAGAGAAGCAGGCACACGCGTTCACCACAGCTTGGACCATCCCACCCAGCCGGGCCCCATTCTTGGTGGCGTTTACTTCCTTTTCTCCAAGGCACTTGGCATATCCAAGCTCACAGCCAAGTCAGCTCTTCAACAAATGCTACACACTGTTTCCAAGATGAACATCACAACGGACCTAGTTAAAGTAGAAATTCATCTCTGCATAGTTGGCCAGAACAAGGCTTACACTCCATATACCACGAAAGCCAGCATTTTTTATGTTTTTTTGTTGCCTTTGTTACACTTTTAAGACAAATTCCCCAGCCAGTCTTCCAAACAGTAATAAGCTGCACAAGCAAATTGTTGTGGAGTTAGGAATAACTTCATACCGAGGTAGCCATAGTCCTTACTTATTCTCTTCCACGATGTTGCAGAAAGAAGTGTTTCTTGGGCATGTAGAGGTGTTCCTCACCTGTTTACAGGTGTTTCTCAGGCACGTAGACACAGACACACGTCTACTACCAATACATTGGAATACAGCTAGCTTTTTCTCAGGTGCCAGAGCCTGACACTTTCAGTGATGGCAATGGCTTTTTCATATTGCACACGACATTCTCATGCTATCTGAAGAGGTTTTGATTTTAAATAAATGGCTGGAATAAAACTTCAAAACTTCTAAGTCTAAAAAGCTAAAGTCTCATTACATGAAAATTATTTGTTCAACTAGTCTTGCAGGTGTCAACATTTCCATTATACACTCATATGTTTAATGTTTATTATTCAGCTGTAAAAATGTGCTGTTAGTCTGAAACTTGGCTTCAAAACATTTTTTAAAAAATTCATTGAAAGCCAGATTGTGTATTATATTACAGAAGTATTTTTTTAAAAAAGAAATAATTACTAGGATAAAGCTCTTCTGGGTGCTTGTGTAATTCCAAAACAAACAATTTTCCTTAAAAGTGTCTCTAGGTATTTATGGGAGAGAAGGAAATAGGGAAATTAAAACCGACCAAGCAATTTCATTTATAAATATTACTTTCTGTATATATTTTTTTCAATCAAGCATTTGTAAGGATTTTCAGCAAGCAGACTTTACACACATATCGGGCAACCAAATGAATATGGATAGACCACAACAGGTCCCCAGAGTTGTTACTGTCCATTGGGTCAATAATATACAAACTGAGAAGGATTTACAAGCTGGGCCATAATGGCTCCTTAGGACCCATTACTTTCTGATGAGTAAATAATACGTGTTTTCTAAACTATTGCCATGCCAAAATATGTGTTTGCCCTTCAGGCTGTAAAGGTTCCAAATAAACCAATAGCATTTATCAGATAAATAATGCATTTACAGAAGCAAAATACATGTTTAACTAAATAAATAATGCACTTAAATGCTGACTGAAAGATGAATAGAAATGCCACTAAATACTGTGCATATTTAGAAGGTTATTGAAAGCCAATGAGCAAGAATAAAGGGATTTACAGCAGCTAAAACAAAAGTAAATTAACAGGCATGAGGGGGATTTTCCCCCTTTCTGAACATATTTGCAGGCAGCTGTCTGAAATATCTGTCAAAAATCAAACCCATATTCAGATAAGTAAAATCTACTGAAACTGTGTGCACACAAGAAGCAATCACAGATGTCACAACCTTTAGGGGCTCTAAAGGCTCTCACACTTCTCAAGGGGTCTACATTTCATGGGACATCCTGTTATTAAGCCATTTTCCTGACCACATCCCAGGATGCTGCTCTCACATCACACTTGTTGTCTCTGGGCTGTCTGATCTCCTCACACTTTCCTCCCAGCTTTGGCTGAAGCTTGTGAGCAGAGCTTGGAGGGAAGCACAGATCAAAAGTGTGAGAACTAACCTGACGATGTTGGGAAGTGCTGAACAGTGATCCCAATGCTTGGAAAGAGGAGATAACACACAGGGATGGTGCAGTGAGCACCAAGGAGGAAGGAACAGCAACAAAACCTGAAAGGGAAGACGCTGATGGCAAAGACAAATGGCAAAGGAGGAAAGGAAAGATGAAAGGATCACAGACAAAAACAAACAAACAAAAAATAGAAGTGGAACAAGATGTCCTGCATTTCAGAATCTGAGATTCTGCAGAAAAAATTTTATGTCTCCCAGGAGCCTTGGGAACAGTGAGATGTGGTTGAACAATCAGCAAAAATAGCGAGACCAAGTATAACACCAAAACCAAGCTTGAGAAATACTCTAATAGCCCACCTCTACTTTGAACATGCATTTTCTGAGGGTATTTTAAACACATCAGAAGTAGTTGTGCTTACATTACGCTATGTGTTTGTTAGTATCTGATGACAGGAATGAAAGAACATGCAACACTCCCCTCACAGGGACAAAGCAGTCTAGTCATGATATTACTGACAAATCTTAATTAACCAAGTTGCAAAATAATGGCTTTAAGACTGATGGGAAGAACCAATCAACATCTAAATTTAATAAGAACTGAAATAGCAGCAACAACCAAATACATGGACTGTAGACGGGAAAGGTGTCATGCTTGAAGAGTAAGTGAAATGAACACAGGTGATTGAGCCTCAGAGCCTCCTGTTCCAGAAGAGCTCTAACTTTAACCAGTAGCAGGCAGCTAAAAGAAAGGCTGCAGTAGTTGGCAAGGAGTTCGGTGTTATTTTTGTCCTGCAGCCCAGGTAAACCTTCACAGTTGGGTGAGGAGGGGATAGATATCGAAGCAAGCCAAATACTTGAACAAGACCTACATTTAGTCACCACAGCAGAAACATTCTGTTCCCCTTCAACTGTTTGCAGAGCACTTCCTAAAGGGAAGGTGGTGAAGCTTGTACCATTACCCTTTTCAAAAGGGATTCTGCTGAATATAGAATTTCTTTCATATCTGCAGGAATGACAAAATGAACAAGATTCTCCAAAGGGCACTTCGCAACCTTTTGTTTCTTAAGTTAACAATAATTCTTGAAACAATAGGCCTGGACAAATTATTGCTTGTTCACTGCTCCAGATACAAAGGAAATTCTATATTCAATCTCAACTTCCTTCAGCAACATTTAAATCTCACCTTTGACATTCAACAGAATATGAAAAAGAATTTTGTCTCTATTTTCATTTAAAAAAAATTTAAGAGTTTCTTTACACTTTCTTTAACATACTTTATCTGGGTCACCTAGACTTCCAATTTGGTGACCCAAATGCCCAACTGGCATATTTTCCTTTGTAGTTCTATTGAAAAGGTTAGGATATCTGTCAGTTGTAACGGTATTATATGTATATCCAGCCTAAACTAAATTTTTATTAAAATCGGTAGCTATAGTTGTATGTGCATCAGACAAACTCATCAAACACATGGATCACCAAAACAGACAATTTTATGAGAGTTCAATGGCAAAAGGAAACATCCATATTCAAACAGCTGCACCTGCCTTGAACATCAAACCATACAGATTAGAAAGTAAAAAAAATTTTATATATACATATATATATATATTTTGTTCTGCCTGTTTTGGCTAACCTTTGAAAATTGTTAGCACTTTGTTCCTCAGAAGTGACAACACTCACCTGCCTCATATTTACCTCCTCCTGCCTTTGAGGTATGACTCACACCTGTAAAATGTGCTTGAGAATCCAAAATGGAATGGTAGAGTGATCCACAGAAAGTGACCTCCTTTTGGCATGAGGTCTGCTAACGACTCATCCTGGGCAACTCTTTCTCTTGGTCATGAAATAAGGCCCATACAATTTATAAGAATTACACTGAACACCTCCATCAGAAATACAAAAGCAGGCTAAATTAATGGATGTTGTTGATAATCATGTTAAGCCCTTTAAGTCAGCCAGAGACAGCAAAAATTTCTGTAGCATGGCTACATTCTAGTAGTTCTTAGACCACTTCCTTGCAAAGGCTGTCTAATATCTACTGCAGTAGTTACGCCAAGCAAGTAGCTGGATGGGGGATGTTGGGGTGATATATTTCAGAAACACGAAGAAGTTACACTGAGCCAAATAATCTTTACTGAAGTGATGTATCAGGAAGTCTCTAGGCAGCAATTTGTCAGCAGAAATAACATCTTTCAGGTAAGAGATATTATGGTAGATAGAGATGCCCGAGCCCTGTTTTGGGTGCAGGTTGTGTAGCACTGTATCCTAGGTGAAATTCTAGCAGAGTATTTCCATTGTAGCTGTATAAATTCATCCTCTCCATATTTAATTAATCACTGATATCCTCAATCACTGTTTGAAGCCATCGTAAGCATATTTGCACATTCTTAGACATCATGTAAAATATAAGGTTTATAACGACCCAGATCAAATCATTCTGATAAGTTGCTTGTATGAATATGAGTATTTTAGAAGGTTTTTTTTGAGAGTCTTCTGGATCCAAGATGTTAAATATTATTTATTATATTTATAGGGAAATGAATCAAATAATCAGTACTATGCTTAAAGTTCACCACTCTTCCACACTTCTTATTCATTTGCTGTGTTTAAGGAAAGGAATAAAAACATGGTCTGGTAACAGAACTAATTTGCACAAGTTCAAAGACTGATATATAACTCATTAACAGGATTTGTCATAGTTCTGGCAAAGGAAACAAATTAATTTTTTTCTAGACTTCACCCGTATCCCATGCAAATGCTGAAATTCTGAATAAGTTGAATATTTAACACTCTCTCCCCCTACTCTATCCCTAGGAAAAGACAAATGGAAAACAGTTTTGGAAAGCCACCGTAAAACTTTTCCATAAGGAACCATGAACCACAGCCTGAGACTAGCTTTGCCATCAAGAAGACCAGACAGAAAGTGTTCAGAGAACTGCAGCATCGTAAGATTCAAAATCTTCTCTTGGGATGCCTGTGGTCTGCAAGGTGAAGCATTACTCTGTAGCATGCCAAACCCCAGCAGTTTGTTAGTGCACTTCACCCAGCTGAGAGATATAAAAGCTGACCAGGCTTCAGAGAGACATTGGAGCCAAACCTGGCCTCATCACTGCCCCGGGGGGATTTGTCCTGGAAGAACAGCATTCTGCTCCCACCACTTTCCTTCTGCAGTTCTTAATCTCCAGAGGACCGGTGAAGCTTGGAAATTTTCCAGCACATCTATGAACTAGAGGCCAATGTACAAGGTGAGGGGGAGGAACAGGGAGGAGCAGTGGGGGCCAGGGCAATACCCTAGTCCTTACTCTAGTAAGACCCCGGGTGCTGTGGGTACCTGCTGAGAATGAAGAAGCTTTCTTTAACAAGTTACATGAACATTACTTGAAAATAATCCTTCTGTATTAACCTCTGGCTAATACAGGAGGTGATTAATAAATATTCAATGACCAATTCCATCCCACACACCTCCTTATAGCACAGAACTAAAAACAAAAACCCTTGCTATTCCTCTGATTTTTAACCTACCCTAGACCCTCTTAACTACTGGGTGGTCTGTTAGTCTATCTTGCCACCCCACAGCTGCTTGGATTTGGGTTTACTCATCTGATCCCCTGCCTGCCCTACACCAGACCTCTGTTTTCCAGGATCTCCAAGCCAAGGAGCAACTTGTGTGAAGCTCACCAGCTTCACCATCATGAAGATTCTGAAGAGCAGGCATGTTATTAGCCTTTTCTCCACTGCTCCCCTTGAAACAGAACTAAATATATGTGTTTTCAGAAGGTTAGGTTCACCCTTATGAAGGCTAGGTATTTAACTTGTGTTTAAGTAAAAAAGCAAACACCAAAGGAACCAGCAAATTAGTTTCCCCACTCTAAAAGTACTCTGAACCTGTCCCTCAAAAACTGTCCAAACTCAGCCTACTTTGAATCTATTTTTATTTTGTATATACACACAGAGAAAAAAATAGCATGGAAATAAATAGAAATTTAGGCACACATATTCACACCCTGTACCTATACTAAGGATATACCACTCATAGAATTACTGATTGATCTGGTCTGCTATATTAGTACTTGAAACAGATATGCTGACACTTTCCAGAAAGGGGAGATGGCAAGGAGTAGGGGCTTGCATTT
Source organism: Aegotheles bennettii (assembly GCA_013398125.1). Classification (NCBI taxonomy): domain Eukaryota; kingdom Metazoa; phylum Chordata; class Aves; order Caprimulgiformes; family Aegothelidae; genus Aegotheles; species Aegotheles bennettii. Next base: position 347,008 of record VZRW01013126.1, read on the forward strand.
TTTTAAACTTATACACATACGTTTATCTGTGATGGGGAAAATACATTTAAAATAAATAAATAAATAAATAAACAGAATCTTGGAGCTGTGCTTGGATTCTTTTCCCTTTAAAGCTTATAGGAAACTAACCCCAAACTTGAACAAGCCCTGTAGTACAATGCTGTTCTTGTCATGAGCTCTGATTCAGCTCCGCAGCACATAGTGTACGTATTGAAAAACAGCTGTTGGGTGACAGACTGCTAGCCGGGAAGTTTGAGTTGAGTGAAGTGGTTAACCCACATCCCTTCCCCACTGATAAAGTGCTTTGATAAGCAGGCCATACTGGTGAAAGCTAGCAAAAAAGCCAGGGCTGAGATTTTCAGGAATGAATGTAAGACTTGTTTGGAGGAAGCAACTAAAATCTCTTGCACAGCCTTCTCCAGTTGTTTTTTACCCACCCGTCCCCAGCTACTTTTAATACACGCTCCTCCTTTCTGTTTGCAGCAGAACCAATTCTTTGATACGTCAAAGCAATATCCTGTACATGTGGGAAATAAAACCAGAAAACTCTGCTAAAAAGTCTCCTTTGCTGCAATGTTTTATAAAAGTGTTTTCCACAGTTCAAAATGTTACTAGTGGTGTAGCATTAAAAAAAGGTCTGTATTGGCAAAAGCATGTCTGGACTAACCACAAGCAAGAAACACATGGGCATAATTTTTTTGGCTATTTTATTAACAAAAAGTAATTCAAAGGAAAAAAAAAAGATTTCTTGGGATTAATTCCTGAGCTTCAGCTAAGCACTTTTGGAAATTAACTTGTTAATTAAGTACAGATGTCACACAGACATATGAAAAACCTATTTCTCTTTTCATAGATCTTACATTTCAGAAATATGTCCACAAGCTGCACTCATTAAAACAATCCCACTAATAAAAAGATATTTCTCTCTTAGCACATCACCTAAGCTGTTTAAACAGGTCTTACACGCACAGACTTTTATATAAGGGTTTCTATCCTTCCAATACGATAGTGTCAAGTTCCAGTCAGTTCAGTTGGAAGGATATGTGTTCAAAACTCTCTCTCAAATAAATCATTACCTACATAATAAGGCTGGAAGTTTGCTGTACTGGACATACACTGGCACACTGTGACTATTTTTCCACAATGTTTTGGTCTTGGTGTGTCTATAGTTTTGGCACTCAATCCTTTGAAAACTGAAGAAGTAAATTACTTAGCAATTGTTGCTTGACCCCAAAAGAACCATGCTATTGCTGTAGCTTAACACACAGTTATTCAGCTGGCTTTACGTGGGTATGCATGTTAGCCTACATGTGGAGTAACACATATGCCTAGGTATAAAATAAAAGTTCCAGATGTATGCTCCTACAAAACCTTTTTCTTTAACACTAGATTTTCTGCTGCTAATGCTGACTATTCTACAGAAATAACACTAACTCCAAATCAGCAGGAAGTATTTCAGAAAACGTTAATAGTTCTGCAGATGAAAATTTATAAGAAATACTTTTTAAAAGTATTTATTTTTTATTAGCATTTTGACATACCACTGCCTGGTCAAATTGATCAGAAGTAATTTCTCCATCTGCATTTAATCAAACAAAGAAACAAGGAATTTCTAAGTATCTACACTTAGAACACTTGCAAAGGGGTTAAAAGATTACTGGATGGGGGATACAGCAATACCAGTAGAATTCTGAAAAGCCAATTAAAAGAAAAATCCCTCTAAGTACCCTATGTGCTTTTTCCTATTGGGCAGCTTTCTCATTAGATTTTTTTTTTTCCTGGGACAGCTGGTCATTTTGCTATCAAACCAGTTCAGTTCCTTTCACAGAGCTGGGAGTTGAGCGTGCTGCAGGAAAAAAAAGTTACCTAACATAGCCCTACTCTTCCTTAAACAGAAAATGCAAGTGCTCACTTTATTATTTGAAAAAAACAGGGAATAACTTAGAACTAGAGGATTACAGATCATTCCCTAATCACTGTGCCAGTAGAGGAGATTTAAAACCAACAAACAAACAAAAAAAACCCATACAACTGCAACATGTATCCTTTTCTCAGTGTAATCCTACTAACACAAATAAAAACTGCGTGGGAAAATGCTAAGGGGAAACTGGATCTCTAAATATTTTGCCGTCTGAGTATTTAATAAATTTTGAGGGATAAACCAACCAAGCAAGCAAAACTTCAGCTCTTAAAGAGGCAACGTATTTCTGTAAAAATATATTCTGATAGCTATCTCAGCATATACTGTGTTACAAAAAAAAAAGTAAGGCATACTACAAAGCAGGTTCTCCATTACACTAGTGGAGTGCAGGTCTTTTAGCTGCCAGTTTTACAGTTACAAGTTTTCATTGATGACAATATTATGCTTGGGTGCGAAACCCGCCCTCTACACATCATCTTGCACAACAAGCCTCCCTAGTACCAATCCCACTTTTCTTGTCCAACAGCCAAAGACAAACTATTTGCCTCCTTATTCTGACAAGAATAGGTTTCAGTTCTTCAGTATTTACAGAGAAATATTTAGTAAATAAAGTCCAAAAATCTATATCTATGATATAGATTTCAGCCTTGCAGATCACAGCACTTTTATGACATGAAATTACATTGCAGCTTTACACTTAGATGGAATTAGAAACCATTTCTTTTAAGAACAGTGTGCAGAGATCGCATAAAACCTGTAAAGACATACCCAGACAGAGACTTTTAACAAATTATGTGCTAGGATTGTGACATAACTTGGGATGTCTGCAGGGATTTCTGGAATTAAGATTTGAAGAAAACAAATCTTAATGAACACATAAAATCAGCCAAGTTATGTGAAAAATGCTATCTCAAAGATACAACTACATATAATTAAAGTCTCAGTAAAATGAAAAATCTGTAATCTCACTTTGAAAAAATTATTTCCTCTAGTTGTGTCTTCCTGATTTTATGCAAAAGGGAGCATGCAATGGGAAAGGATCAATAGAAAGCTCATTCAGCTCACAAAATAGACACAAAATAAACAATATATTGAATATATTAGTTCTGTCATCTAGTGAACTGCATACATAACATTTTCTGTCAAGATATCATTATTATATATAATTTCCTAACCTAACAAAAAACATTTTCCCTTTTTGGCCCATTTAGAAAAAATGAGATCAGCAGAACCAAGATCTCACTTCAAGCACATTGGATTCAATCACTCTAGAGAGAGTAAGTCCACTGCCCACGCTCCTATTTCCTAAACTAAACAATTAATGATTAAGCCCTTTCTTACACCCTTAATCCTTCATGTAGAACTAAGGGCATGTGCATGTTTATGTATAAAATTTCCACTGCATCAATATTTTACAATGATAGAAAAATACAGGTTGGAAAGGACCTGTAATACTCTAAAAGTAGAACCAACTTCTATCAGGTCAAACACAGCTTTGTCCAGGCTGAATATCTCCAAGGACAGAATGCCAGTGTAATGGGGGTAAATCTTATTTCATGTCTTTGCAAGAACTGGAGAAAAATGCAAAATTAGCTACAAGAAAAGGAAAAATACCCATCTGTAAAACACAAAAGCAACACTACTTGCAGTGATGCCAGGTCAGTTCCAAGATAATTTGCAGTCTGATGAACATCAATGCATTTGGTTCTCTGACAATATGTGCCTATCCAAAATTTCACAAATTTCAGAACTGTGAGTCTAATAAACACTATGTCCTATACATTGAATTCAACCTGAACTGAAAACAGAACCGAAAAAAAATGTTCTAAGCCATTTAACACAGGAATAAATGGGTGCCAGGAAGCAGGGGAAAAAACCCCTTTAAACTTACTTTTATTACTCATCAGAAAAAAGATTGAAGATTAATAATGCTGTTACAGCCCATCATAATTACCTACTTCATTATTCAAGAGTCTAGATCTTAGATTCTCCAGGGTATTCACACACCTAACTTCCATAGAAATATGATTATTTTTACAAATCTGGCCCCAGGGAAACAAACTTCCTCCTGAAACTGAGTTTTAGCTTCTAAAATTCAGAAAGTGGCTTGAAATCACACCTCCTTTCATCATACCACCAGTGTGCTCTCATTCATACAAAGTCACAGGCTTGCCCTGTCTCAAGCCTGCCTCGTATGCTCCGTATTTTCTTTTCAGCTGTTCTTTGTCAGACATTAACCATTTATGAAGCCAGTACTTTCCATGTTTGCGTTCTGCCCAAGGCTGTGGAGTTCTTTTTGTTTTCATAGAATGTGCTGAATCAGAAGGCACCCATCAGGATCATCGAGTCCAACTCCTGTCCCTGTGTAGGGCACCCCAAGAGTCACACCATGTGCCTGAGAGCATCATCCAAACGCTTCTTGAACTCAGTCAGGCTTGGTTTGGTTTTTCTCCTCTTCACCCTAAGATATAGTTCAGGATTTTTGCAAAATTGAAGCTAGGAAAACCAGGGGGTTTGCTGATGATTTAAAAAACAAAACTACAGCCATTTTTGAAGAGCTACACTGCCTACAGAATTTCAAGTAGGAGCACAAGATCTGACTTGGTGGGTTACAGGTTAGAAGTGTGGATTTGCTGACCCTATGGAAATCTATTCAGATCTTGCAGAGTTTTGAAACTTCCCAAATACTAGCACTTGCTTACAATTAGCAGGTGTGAGTATTTCATTGGCCCATAAAAATAGTTTCCACAAAGCTTATCAAATCAAGCCCAAACTCAAGCATCAAATCCAGACTAAAGGAGGAAGATTGGTTTCTGTGTACCTTTCTCACTTGGAAAATGACTGCTATCTGAACCACAGTCCCTGGAACACTCAAACCTTAAAGAGATGGAAACTCTTCATTAGGATTAATGGAAAAGCAAATTTTATTAGCAGAAATTATGTTACTTAGCAGGACCCACCGAAACAATTCTGATTCTATGAAAATTTACATTTAACCTTTCAAAAAGCTGGTTGCTGCTGTTCTGCAGGTATTCCAGCATCACCATAATCTCCAGCTCTCCCACCTTCCCCTGATCTCTGGAGGGCAATGCAGGATGCAGAGAAAAAGGGGAGAAACATGGAGAATGTCATTGCCTTGGACTGGCAGTCAGGAACACAGTAGGAATGCAGATGCTGCACAGGATGGGCTTAGGGCTGCTGGGAAAGGAGTTGGGTCTGCTTTGCCCAACTTTTTGTCACATGCCACTGCAATAAAAAGGTTCTTTTGCCTTTTCTTTTTATCATGCATACAGTAGTTGATTTAAACTTCCCCAGATAACTACTATTAGATAGAAAGTATCAGCATGGGGAATGGAACATCTTTCACAAAGCTTAAAATTATTGAAAATAGAATAATTTCCCTGCTTACATTCTACTGCTTTTAATCTGCTTCAGTAATTAAAATCCTGCAATTTATATTAAATGCCTGTAAAAAATGGAATTCTGCAATTTCAAAAGAAGGATGAGTGATTATCTCAGTTAAGATAGCATAATTTCCCGTTGGAAAAACACATACAAATAAATGAGTTACAGCCCCGAAATTATCATTTTAGGTCATGAAAAGAAAATGTTTGCTGGATACAATGGTATTAAGCCGCCACTTCACAGTGACCCACTAATCCCCATGCAGTTTAAAACTAACTTCACCTCACTGCAGGGAGATGCTTTTCCAGCAAACACTAAAATGGATTGTCAGTATTGCATTCAAAGCATCTCCCCTCCATTTTTGAGGGAAATCCCAGGCAGAATCCTTTTTTATGGGAAGAAAAACAAAAAAAAGAAAAAAATCAGCCTTATACCAGCCTTTTAATTTTGATACAAGCCTTACTTACTGGCAAAGCAGGCTGCAGAGAATATGAATTGCTTGGTTTTGTTACATTTGGAAAAATTCCAAGGATTTTTTTTTTTTAAAAAAAGAAATTTAGAAGTAGTTTGAATGTGTAACAAAACTGATACCCAAGTCACGCCCTTTATGCAATTGCCATTGGCTAGAATCCACATAAAAACACACATCTCCTGGCTTCCTGCTCTAAAATTTAGTCTGTTCAATTTGAAATCTGTGCTTTTATTCTTACAGCCAGAACAACATTATGATATCATAGTGAGAATACCTCTGTAAAAACTCAATATAGCATTTTCAAAACCATCCTCCCTTTTTCACACCCAAAGAGACACTATTAAATTATACCTCTATTGTAGGACTAGTGAAAGAGTTATAAAATGCAAATTTAAAAGATAGAGAGAAGAATCATGTAGTTAGTTTGGGTTTTTTTTCATGGAACATTTGCAAAAAGCACTACCAGCTGTCTGGCAGCTATGTTTATGATGCAGCTTTTAAAAATCACAGTTACTTTTAAAATATGGAATATTTTTACAAGTGTAAACTAACAAATCTTTCTAATAAAATGCAGAGCAGTAAATAGAAGATGCTGTCTGCACATCTGCTCCATTATTTTCTTTGAGCATGAGAGTCAACTGTTACCAAAACCGAAATATAAAGTTTATGCTGATATTAATGCATTGGATTTTTGTACTGTCTCACAGATTTATTTTTTTGACAACCAAGGAATGGTGTTGCAAGATACCAGCCTTACTGTTTTATATACATCCCTGCAGCACAAGAAGAAATACAATTAACTACCAACACATATTGAACCCATCATGTAAATTAAGCTATTACATTTCAGTTTATGTGATTTCTGAACCATTTTACAGAATAAATAAAATGATAAGAAGATGGTCAGGGGCCTGGAGCAGCTGCCCTATGAAGACAGGCTGAGAGAGTTGGGGTTGTTCAGCCTGGAGAAGAGAAGGCTCTGGGAAGTCCTTAGAGCACCTTCCAGTGCCTGAAGGGGCTACAGGAAAGCTGGAGGGGGACTTTTTACAAGAGCATGGAGTGATAGGACATGGGGGAACGGTTTCAAACTGAAAGAAGGGAGATTTAGATTGGCTATTAGGAGAAAATTCTCTCCTGTGAGGGTGGTGAGACACTGGCACAGGTTGCCCAGAGAAGTCGTGGTTGCCCCATCATTGGAAGGCCAGCTTGGATGGGGTTTAGAGCAACCTGGTCTAGTAGGAGGTGTCCCTGTCTGTGGCAGGGGGGTTGGAACTAGGTGACCCTTTAAGGTCCCTTCCAACCCAAACCATTTTATGATTCTATGAATATGAAATTTCTTTGCTGTGACTAGCACCGCATATAGATAACAACCATTAATTCAGAGTAGTCTGTGTATCTGACTACTGTTTTCAAAATTACCTTGTTTTATGCTGAAAAAATTTACATACTAGAAAGCAACACAACTTGACAAGCTTAATGTACATTAAAGGCATCATCCAACATTATTTTTAGTCTTCCCAAAAGATCATATTAATGGGAACCATGATTTTTATTGGAAAGTAAAAAATCTGCTTCATGTGGGTTTCCTTGGAGAAATAAACAGGGTTTTGTGAGCTTCCTCAGGAAATGTAAACAGAATCTTAAATGTGTGAACGCCTGATGCCAGGCTTGAAAGACACAAGAGTCATTTTCAGCATTTCTCTTTCTGCTCCTCTAGCACGGAGAAGACCAGGGAAAGAGAAGAACATTTCTGTAAACACGTAACTTGTGACATTTATGGTGATGTTCATATTTGTGGTTATATCCAGTTAATCAGACACATGGCAACCATATGATCAAACATTTACAAAGGCACATGCCAAAAGCAGATCAAGGCAAACAAGGAAATAAAAGATAGGAGGTCATGACTTGATAGGGAATCTTCCTTTGGGCAGAAGGCCAGATGTATTTTATTTTTCTAATATAACAAACAAACAAATCAATCCCAACTTTTAATATCAAGCAGATATCCAATTTCCAAGCTATAGAGCAGAGTGACTTCTATGCAAAGGCAAAAAATATTCCTTGAAAATTTTGTTTCAAGTCACATAGCATCTAAAAGTAACCCTTTGGAATAAAAGGTCCTAAATAAGTGGAAGAAACTCAACCCTGCCCTCAACACACTTTTTAGAAAGGGCAAGGGATACAAAGAGAAAAAAAATATTAAAGTGTTATTGAATGTATTTTTTGAGCTCCTGAATTTAAATACGAGAAGGGTTCACATTATATTTGTTTCACTCACATCTCTGTAGCTTACTCCATAGCTTAGAAATCACAGCATGGCTTTTCAAACAGTGACAGTATAATGAACTAGATAACCGTTCACACCAGTCAGAATGAAAAAAATAGGTGAAGTTAATAGCAAATTTATAGCATTAATGATTCATAGCAGAGTAAGGCACAGAAAAAGAAAGCTTCTCTGAAGAAAACATTTTTGACACATTGGTACTGATGCTTCTCAAGCTTCTTCAGACCAAGACTAAAGAAAAAAAATAGTGCAGAATCTGCAGTACTGACATATAAGAGCAATTTCACAGAAAAATTAATCTGATTTGGTCATTCTGGAATTAAAAACTCAACAACTTTAAAACTGAATAATTACCTGACAAAATCTTCTTGCCCTTCCCAACCTGCCTCTTTTAAAGGCCAAGATTTTGTGTCACCTCAGTGTATTTGAGCCCACACCTATAGACACATATAGGCTAACAGCAAATCTACGTTGCATGTGGCACCAGAGGAGGACTTGAAATTCATAGCCCAGTAGCTGTAAAACTAAAAATCTGCCACAGTCAGAATTTGGGAAGAAGGTTACCAAAGGCCTAGCAGGAAAATTCAGTTGATGAATGGTGCCAAAAAGGACGTGGAGAGTGCAAAAAAACCTCCATTCTGGCACATTGGCAAATGAAATTTTCACAGCACGGAGTGTAATAATCTATAATCTAGTACATAATATTGCCTTTATGCATGCCTCTCTCACATGGAATTTTTGTAGGTATTAAGCATAAGAAATCTATTCCTTAGTTTCCCAGTGTACAACAATTACCTTATTGTCACTCGGTCCACTGTGCATTGTAAGTCTGATTTCATGTAACAATCTTGCTGCATGCTGTCATGTCTGGGTATAATGACTGTGGTATTTGCACTGTTCAAAATCCTACCTCAGGGATGACAGATTTCCCCCCTCTGCTTTCCTCTTTCCTCATTTCCCCCTCCTTGGAGGGCAGGACGTTTTAATCCAGGCACCTTCCCAGCAGAGTGATGACATTGTGACCTTTACTTGCATTCCCAGCCTGAGATGCAGGACCTGGCCAGTGGCTTAAGGTATTGAAAGGTGTCACTGGTTCACTTCAGTGCAGGTGTTTCAGAACTGATCTATCACATTTACAGGGCCAGACTCAGTGAAAAGCCAGTCACTTAAAATATTACATTAGTGCTTTAGTCATCATTTCTAAAATGTTTTCCTCAAATTCGATTGGGAATACCTCCTGGTATTTGCAATCGATTACGTTGTTTCAAAAAACACTTTTACAATCATTTTAAGATGATATAACTGAAGTACTGATATTTTAATTACCTGTCGTTTTCTTGATTTCAGCATAGCAAACTATTAAAATAATACACAAAAAACTATTTCTACTCAACAGGTATCTCCACTGACTCTGTTCCTATGGCCTTTCCAAGTTAACTTCCCTGCCCAAAATACGTTGTCATAAAGCTCATACATAGTCCTTATTGAAATAGTTTGTAAAACAAGTGTTAGAAGACACATCCTAATTGTTCTTGTGGAAATCTTTCTGATCTGGTTTCACATGTTATTCCAGATTTAAGTTACTATCTTTTCCTACACTCAACAGAATTGTAAAGTTTTGTACATTTGCAAATACGAAACTTAAACTTCTATTTCTCATGCTTGTCACGTAATTTTAATTCCAGCTTAGTATTTATTAGCATTGCAAGCACTGTGTGGAATCATTTAGACACATTTGCTGACACAGGGAAATAATTTATTTTTTCAGATTTATACGATCATCTTGTATGTTTCTCTTCCCACTTAGTGATTTTCATATTAGCATGGTGACTTCAAATGTTCTTTTGATTGCTAGCATAAATACCACATATATAACTATATAGCACATGTAGTATACCCTTAACGCAGATCACATGGAAGAGCAAACAGACATTCCAGCTGCTTCATTCCACTACTTTATTTGTAAGTGTAACAATTTTGTTTTGAATTAAGCTTCAGTGGCCAATTTTATTCCCCACTTGATTCTACTTTTCACTGTGGATTATAATCAGCTGTTTCTTTTATTGAATTTATTTCAATAAAAGCCAGAAAAGTTCTCTACCAACTGATACAGCAGCAATATGCTGAGATCTTTGCCCAGTTTACACAGCATGTGGATTAATAAAAAAAAAAAACCCAAACAAAAAACCCCCAAGTTACAATGGCATAAACCAAGTACGAACTTCTGCTCACAGGTCACTGTATGCACCAGCTGCTGATTTCCAACTCATTCTATGCCATGCCAGTTCAAGCAACTTTAAATCACACAAGGGCAGCACACAGCAATTAAGAAATGCATCTGAAATTCAAGCATTGCCTTATTACATGGTAATTAATTCATCTGCCTACATCTTTATAAGGCTTACAAAAGAACACGTGTAAAGGTGAAGGTAATCAAGAGAGGACCACCAGATGTAGTTATTTGTGGTATTCACCCTGAAAAGCATTCAGGGTGTTCTCCTGTTCAATGGATTTTAATAACAGTAAATGCTAACAGCAGAGTGTTAGGGCACATGAATGTTCAGCAAAGGAACAGTGAAACAAATCCCATGTTTTAAACATTAAGTTAGATTTGAAATCTAGGTGAAGCACTTTCCAGGCATTATAATATCATTAGAATCATTAAATTTAAAAGCTAGAGTTGCTGCTAACAGATTACAGAAGCTTGAACAAGCCACAAAGCTATACAGTTTTGAGACATTCTATAGCCAACTTCTGAATGCTAATCTTTGAGAATACCTACTAAATTTATCTTGAAAGGAGAATATCAACACATACACCCTGCTAAAGTCCAGATATTTGAAGATATTCAGAAACATAACAATGGAAATTCCGTAACTAAAATACTTATCTACATTTAGTCTGAACTCTTACACAAACAGGATTTATTAAATAGTTCACAGAGTCACCATCCCAAAAATAAAGCATCAGAAAGCCAGTGCAAGACACTATTTAAAACAGACTACACAACTGATATGTGAGGCACCAGTAGAAATCCCTGTAAAAAGGAATTAGACAATTTCTCAGAAGCCAGAATTGTCAATGGTAATTCAAATAAAGAGTGTCTGGACATCACATTAGGTTGGGGAAATCACCAATTCACTCACTGCCAATTTCTTTTTAATTCAATGACCTGTCTGGCCTGGAACCTCTTTCCAATTCCTTGCTGTCTCAATAATGCATTAATTTATTTTGTACTGCAGATATAGCAATTAATTACAAAGCCTGGATTAAATCCACAATATCAACATTACACAGTATTTGGTCTTGACATTCTCAGATCCAGGAGAGCCCAGGTTTCCTGTTTCTGTATTAGTGTCTGCTTCCTGTATTGCAAAATCAAGAAGTTTCTGGTTTGCCTTACCTAATCAGGACTTCTACTTAACTCACAGAATATTGGGTTCTTACTGTCAAATTTTAAGCTTTACCTTCTTTCTGTTCATAAGTTCAGAAACTGAAGAAGCTAACTGTACCCAGAAGTCTTCTACAGTCTAGGAGCTCAGTATCCATCCCACTCCTCAGACTGCTCTCCTTGCTCATTTTGCTCCAGCATTTGAGCACCTTTTTTTTCTTTAAATCTACTTCTTGTGTTTATAACATTACAGCACAGCCTAACATAACCCCAACACAAAGCACCCTGAGTAGGTCACTGACATCTCACTAACATCACTGAACTAAAACTTCAATGTTTGTTCATTTTAACAGAAAAATAGATTCTAATTTTTATCCCTTTCTACTCCAAATTACCTTGCAGGCTTCAAAATAAGCAGAATTATCCATGTAAACCTTTGCTTTATGCTATGTGTTTTACCTGCCTGGAAGCTTGAGGCTATTAAAAAATTATGGGGACAGCACTTAATGACATGCTAAAACAAGGAACACAAGAGCCCAGCCCTAGTGTGGACAGACAAGTCCTTATTCACATGAAACTGAGGTTCACCAGAAGCTCCTAGAGTACTTCTAGACAGACTTGCTATAGCCCCTGGCATGCAGGCAGGGGCTGCAGTCTGTAATGTATACCTAGGCAAGACAAAAGATACCTCAACTGGTGGTCTCACAATGCAGGATTTTGGGCTGTACTGGGGTCTGATGGAGGAACAGTTGTCTCAGTGCTCAGGGAAAATAAGTATCCTGGTCCCTTACCTTTGGCATTCCTGACTTACAGAAGACCTTCTCCTTGGTGTGTCTTTTCAATCATGCTATGCAACAGAGAGCTCACTCTAGCAACACCAACAGTATAAAGAACTACATAATGCATAAAAATAATGACAGTATTTGCTTTATCTCCCGGTGGCCAACAATTCTTTCCTACTTATACTCTTATAAACATGACATCACAGCTTGTTTTCTGCTGCCATACTCTTGCACAGAGATAACAAACATTCACTCTGCCAGTACCAAAACCAAAATCAACTGCCCAACACCAACAAATAGAGAAGAAAACCCCAAATACTTAATAAACAGGTGTTGAAGTTGTATAATTTAAACTCCCCTGCTCACTGTCAGACTGCAGTTTTAAAGGCACTTTTAATAAATGTTGCTGAAGAAAAGAGAATTTAAATATTTTATTTATGACTGTATATTCCAAACTAACGGTGAAAGGGAAAATAAGCATGCACACCTAAATATAATGGGTAATTTGCTGTGGAAAAAAACATACAAAAGGAAAACTTTTTAACTCCTGTTGTACAATTTGTTTCAGAAACATGTTAATAATGCAGGGGAGAAAAAAACACCTTGATGCCATTTATCAGGCAAACTCTTGCAGGCATGTTCCAAGTCCAATAAAGAAGGTTAATGCTACAATGGCAGTCAGAAACATGCAAGTCAAAACACAATCTAGGAGGAACAAAGCACCCCATACAACCCAAATTTCAGCAGCAGTAAATAATATCCCACCTGTCAGTATGTCAAACAGCTTGGCGTGTTTCCATTACAAGACAAAAGTCACTTTTGTTTGTGTGTTAAATGTGCTCTGAGCAAAAGGGAAAAAAAGAAAAAAAGAGAAAAGCTTTTGGAGAGTAGAGACAGCTCTGAGAGGTTAAAAAAACCCCAACTGATAAATAATCATGCTTACCACCTTTGTGTTCGAAAATAGCATTTTGGTTCGCCAGATGTTACAAATATAGCTACAAACACAGGTCATGAACAAATTTAGACATAGCTGATGCATGGAAGATAACACAGGGTGGAACATACCCCACAACTTAAAAAATTATCTGCAATTTACAAATGAGATTCAAAAAGAAATGTTTGTATGTTAGTACCTCATGTTTTCCATTTCTCTAGAAACTTTGTATGCTGAATTATATTTTTCCTATGACCATGGAATGGGCGAAGGGCAGAAAGAGGGTGGACAACATGATTTAGTGTTGCCCTTTGATTGCCTAATATAATTTCATAAAATAAACTGATTTTTTTTTCCAAATCATATGTTCCATTTATTTTAAACACAAACGTTGAACTTGGACAAACAGTGACGTAAGAAATCACTTTTTTTCTCAGTACAAGATAAAGTGCCTTACTAAGGAAGCAGGCAATCTGTCACTGGTTTTAAAACCCTCAGTTTAGTACACTCTCTAGCAATAACAATAATTACTTTATACCAGAGCGTAGGCTGTCAGACTACTTGGTTTGGGGAACAAGAAAAAACAAGAGTTGGAAAATGTAAAGGGGAAGAGAGATGACAACACTTTACCATTCTGTCCCAGGATGTCAAACAACGTTACAGCTGTGAATTAAAAGCCTCATCATGGGAGAGAAGCAATATTTAATAATGATGGTCATTTCTTACAAGAAAACAAAAGCAGATCCATCCCAAATTCATTGCATTTGTTTACAATAAGGAAAAAAATTAACCACAGGAGATTATGAAAATACTTAGAATTACAAAAAAGCATTTTATGTTACCTAAAATTTACTACACTTTGGTTATCCCTGGATAACCAAGAAACCTGCAGTTTCTCTGACTCCTTTCTCTCAACCATAAGTTCCCAGATCAGCCTCAAAGGGTTTTCAGCTTCAGCTGAGCTTGGAGTCCCCTCTCAAAGGAGCAGGGAGAAGGACAAACAGCTCCCTCTCCAAGAAGCCTCTGACAGACCAGGCAGAGAAGCCACTGACCACTACAGAGGTGCTGCTGCATGTAAGGCTGCAGAAATGGGCAACAAAAGCAGGTTTTCAGAGCAGCTTAAGTTATATGAGGAACCTCTCTTGCCTTGGAAGCAGCTATCTTAAATGGTCGTTAAACTCATTTACTAATTCTGTAAATTTATCAGGGCAACGTAATCTAGACTCTCACTCTACAAGATACATAACCATTAAGCAGCTTTGTAAACACACGAACTGGTATGAACCTTTCCAGTTGCCTACTTTAATGCTTAAATTGACTTCCCTCTCTAAAAGGCTACTCTAAGAATTTTAGGTAATATTTTCTATTGATGTTTGAATCGCTTCTGGGTGGTTTTTGATACCGGGATAGAGATTCAGAGTAAGATATATTTTTTCTAGTTGTGGAAATAAAAAAATATGAGAATATTGAAGCAAATTAACTTTGAAGTACTGCCTCCATTCAACAGAAACCCAAGTACTAAACAAGCCTGAGACAGTATTTAACATTATGTCAAATAGTCTGCTTGAGGTGTGTTAGAGTGAAGATAAAAATGCAGTAAAAAAAGACAAAATCCGAGATGCTGTAAATAAGATGACAGCCATGCACAGAAGAATGTCAATTTAACAGAAGAAAAAAACCTCATACCTTCCAAAATAACTGGGCACAGCTTTGGTACATTCTTAAAGCAGCTGCACCTGGGCACTGGAGAGTGTAAAATATGAATTTCAATACACTATGTGGGTGTAGTTTGGGTTCAATAATACTGCTAAGTAACCAACTAAATCCTTTAACCTTTCTAGCTAACCTTTCTAGCGAACCTTTCTAGCCTAGCATATTTTGGAACACTGGCATCCAAAGGAATCCTTTAGGAAACATCTCAGCAACAAATGCTCAATCTCACAACTTCAGTTCCCGTGAAAAGGCAGCATGGGGAAGCCAAGAGGCCAGCTACATCCAGTGGCAGCCACGAAATGGCTACTATTCCAGATGCTTTCAGCTACTTAAAAAAAGGCTAAAAACCCTCTTCTGTATTAATTAATGCAGTGACCTGCACTAAGTTGCCCTGCTCTGGCACGGGGGTTGGACTAGATGATCTTTCGAGGTCCCTTCCTACCCCTAACATTGTGTTTCTGGGATAAGTACCACATAGGTCCTAAATTTGTGGTTGTTTTATTATTATTATTATTATTTAAGATCAGCAGGCAACTAACTCATGTCACTAAACTGGTGTTCCTAACACACTAAAAGGTGTTAGGAATTAATGAGGTCATCAATTATCAAATAAGGGAAGTCAAAATATTTTCTACATTCAAAAAGAAAACTGCAAAGATTTAGAAGATCTTGACAGACTGATCTGAGAAGTAATTTATGTCCAGGGCAGGGTAGCCTTTGTGGAATTAATCTCATCTCATGGGGGTTTCAGCCAGAAGGAAAGTTCTGCCATTCTGGAATTCAGACTTCCAATCAGAAGAAACTCCTATGGTAAGATACAATTAAATTGTGTTAAAAAAATAAATAAATTATAACCTGTCACATGTTTATTTACATACTCTCTCCTATATAAGCACATGCTCTTTAATTAGCAGGATCATAAATCAAACAACGTTGTGGTATTCACAGGAGATCACAATTCTCAAAAAACCCCAGAAATAATATACTGATACCCTGGCTAAGTCAGGAGGCACACCAGCTGGTAATAAAGCAGCTTCAAAGTATTTTTACACTATTTTATGAAACATGTTAAGTCTTTCTGTGTCTATATTGAGTCATATATCCACTGCATGTGAAAAAAGAGTGAGAAAGTTAAAACCCTGGCCCTACAAGGGTCATTGCAAAGGAGCATGGCAGGAGGGACGGGAGGGAATCAGAGGAAAAAGGGGAGAGCTCATAAAATGTAAGGTTTAAGGAATGACACTGGAATACATCCAAGATCAATCTCCATTCAATTTCATAATTTTTGGGACAAGCAGCAGGTCCTTCACACTGCATGGAGTAAGATCACGAAATGCCAAGAAAAACAGGCATAATTCTTTCAAGATCATTCCATCAGGATTTTGCAAACAAAACCAGACTGCAATATCTGAAAAAAAAAGTTGCTGAAGAGAATAAAATTTCCACTTTTCTTCTCTCTCACCACCAAGTCGAATATTCTCCTCCCTCATCCCACAAAGACCTTCTAAAAAGGTAAGGAAAGAAGCTGGCAAATGAATATCTAACTACTTCAGCTAGGTGAAAAACTGAACTGGTCATTGGTCCTCTTTTGAATATATGAGCTTTCCCAAGATTTTATTGGTTCCCTTTAGGTACTTCCACTATCAGAGACTCCCTGATCTTGCAGTATTAGCTAACAGTTGTGGTTTTACACTTCAGTGTTTATATTAGGCTGTCAGTGCACAGAGAAAATGAACACAACTCCCACCTGCAGCCACTGCTGTTCATTTATGCACATGGCCCACGCATGTGGGATTCACAAGAACTCCTCTGGTGCCTCCCGGGATGCCCTGGGAGGCCTCTGTCCAAACATCTCCTGTTACATTCGGCCTCTGTGGTATCCCAGCAGGGCAGAACCAGGGCTGGCTTCAGGCACAAGCAAAGGCAGCAATAATCTAGAGTTGCAGATTGCTGGGGAGTAGCAAAATTCCCTCGGTGAGGGTATTCATGCCCGTACGCTGCATTATGTCAGATGGCTGGAGAGCCAAGTGGGCTGCTATGGCCTGAAGGGAGAGGTCTGAACAAGTCAGCAGCCTTTCCTGGAGATGCAGCAATCTCCCACTCCCATCTAAGCTGACAAAAATAATTTCTGCCTGCACCACATAGAAATTTTATCATAGAATCATAACGGTTGGAAGGGACCTCCAGGGTCATCAAATCCAACCTTTATCCCATCATATTCCTAACCCTTAGACCATTAGACCATGGCCTCAAGTGCCTCATCAACCCACTGATTTTGCACTGTCTCTGGTAGAACAACACACCTGTAAGTCCTCAAAGAAACAATCATAGGATGACAGGACACAAAACATTAAGGAATATATATATATTTTAACAGGTACATATGAGACTGCTCTCACCCGGTTTCAAAACCCCATTTCTCTTCATTTCCACAAAGAGTTATAGATTATCAAATCCCCTCTTTTTTAAGCCTTTTCTTAAAATTCCACCTCATGGCAAAGAGATCCTCAAAACTCATTAGAAAAATGAAAGTCTTTGAAGTTTTATTCAGTTACAGTTATGATTCCCTCCCCAACTTGGTAATTTTTGAAGTTTGCTTTTTTTAAATCAGATTCATGATGCTCAACTGCAGGAGACTGTTGATACCACAACAATTTTTAAAGTGGTCAGAAAATGGAAGCAGCTATCATTCAATGTCACAAGTTTTAATGTAGAGTTTTCTATTCGATTCTACTGCTTTCTTCCTTGAAAGTGGATGAGGAAAGAGGAAGCATATTTTTCAGTCTCAGACCTATTCTAACTTTGTAGATGTCAAGAAATCTAATTTCATTACTATTTCATGACTTACAAGCTGTGACTGTCAGAAGAAGTACGTCTGCCTTCCCTGCTGCTTGGTCTAGATAGGTTAATCCTATCCTATTCCTGGTTCTGAGACCATACACGATCTTATGGTATGCTTGTAGTATCAAATTTATAAGTAGAATATACAAATAACAACCTCAGCAAGTCAGTTAAAAGATATGATATGCTAAAACACTCAAATGAACATTCATTTAAATAATGTTTTACTTGGAATATAAGTTGCTTGATAAAGTTTAATTAGGACCAGAGCTGTGACCACAGTTAATTTTTTCATCTCACAATAAAAGTGCTCAAAATTTTTTTGTCAAGGACACAGCATTTCATGACTGGTGTCAGTCAGCTGCTTCTGAGGATCACGGTAAACTCAATGGGTGTTTTTACAAAGAAAATCAAGGGAAAAAACATACTTCAGATTAAAATTTAATACTTAGCATTAGCAAGAAATAAAACATATGCATCGTGTATTCATGAACACAGATAGTCCTTTTTAAAGAAGCTACAAAGTATGAAAAAAAGGTGTTCCAGTAGTGAAGAACTGAAATAGATTTGTTAATAGTTAGCAGATCTTTATAAAATATGAATTCCTTCTAACATGACAGTGAGTAAAATATCCCCCCAATCTGACAAAATCCAGGGTTTTATCTATGATACCTTGCAGAAGAACATTATTGAAACACCTCAAAACCAGATGATGAGTCATCCTTACCCAAGTTTAGTGCAAGACTCCACCACCAAACTCTCTTGTGTGGTCTATTTTGAGTAAATGAGAGCGTAAATGCAAAAAAATGGGGAGGCAGAGATTCTTGCATTTTAAGCACCCTGTTCCTGGAGTCCACAATAAAGAAGACAGGACTCCTTCATTTTAAAAAATCATAAATATATAATAATGTCTATTATTTAAGACTGCATAGAAGCTAAGAAAGAACACTATACACTAGGGTCTTAAATACAAAAAAGACAAAATACAACTATGGCTAAAACCACGATTTTGAGTAACTGGGTTGGTAATACCAGAAAAACTACTTCAAGTTATGGGCTAAATTCCAGCAGCCCCAGCAGGGGTACAAAGCTGAAGGGGAGCACTTCCCTCATGTGAGCACTGGCTTACCAGAACACTCATGGTTGAATTTTCCATTTGAAACATAGCAACAAGAAAACATAGTACAAGGGGAAGTGTCTAGCACAGGTTCCACCTGAGTATAGCAGATACAAGGTGGTTGTGCCAGAGGAGAGTATGCATGTGCATGTATATATGAGAAATACCTCTACAAGATGGAAACATTTTACATAGCATTGAAATTATGACCAATTTTCTCTAGCAGAAAGATTTTTGCCTCAGTGGACAGAACACCTCCTGCAAATGCACTCCTGGATCCTCACTGTAGCACTGTCTGAAGCACCCCAAGAGAGCCATGAGCTTGTTCCTGGCTGCATCTGTTCTGCAGATGTGGCACTGCCACCTTTTACCCATCCTTGGGGGAACAGCCTATGGATACCACAGTGTGAAATCCATCTTGTCCCACACATTTTACTACCAGCTAAATATGCACTCCAACGTTCCCATTTTATCTCAGTGAGGCGTGAACTTCAGCGATGGGCTAGGACCATATAAAAGCTATAAAAACATTGGTTTTCCCCCTCATCGTGCCCTTTCCCACACCACCTCCCCCTGAAACAAAAGGAATGGAAAAGGAAGAAAACTATTGATAACATAAGTTACTCTTTAAAGGAAAGAAAGGCAAAGGAATGCAAAACTCACTCATCCATATAGTGTACAGACAATATCAGGTAGAACACTCTATGTACCCAATCAGATGAACATTAGTTGCACTTGTAGGACTGACTCAGAACGACAGTTGCTTTCAAGCAGCGTCAAGAGACACGCTTTGTCATATGGACAAAAATTCACTCTTTAGCAGATGTTAAACTGGAAACCTCTTTACAGTATCTTTGAACATCTAGAACTTTTACTCCGCACATTAAAGGCAGGCAGTTTTAATGCAGCATTCCATCTGGTGTATTAATAGTAAAATCTTACTTGTCTAAACACAACAGTTTTGGCTGGTGCCTCAGTGTCATTTTGTCCCGTTAAGAAACTTATATGCTCTTGTTCTTCTGCCATGAACCAAAATACCTGCCAGACACTCTCTAAATTCTCTTGGCCGTATTTTTTCATGAATGAACTCGCCAGTACGTTTCAAGGTGATGTTTTGTTTTTAAATCACAAGCATAAAATTGTTTTAAATTTCCCACATCTCCCTTTACCTACACAGAGGTTTTCTTTACTCCCTCTTCACATATATATAATTTGGCAGGAGAGGGAGGGGAGTGTTTGTTTGGAGGACTTTTTGGTTGGCTGATTGGTTTTTACTTTTCCTGTGCATCTGTTGTGGTTTTACTCAAAGTGCCAAACATATAAGTAAATTGTGGAGCAGATCATTAGTAGTATTACAAGCTTACTGCTTATTTGTAAAGACAAAAATACATAACCTGACATAATCCGAGTAATATCAGAAGACCTAAAAATGCATTTTTCTAATGAAAGGAAGCTGTATATGCTCATCCACTCCCAGAAAAGTATATTCTTCATACCAGCTTCCTTCTTGAGCAGTAAGTAGTATTTTGTTTTGATTTTTGCATCTCAATGAACTGTAGTGATGGCTTCTGCCAATACAGAAGTCTCATGGGAGGAACTGTTTTTCCTCTTTCAGTTATTCAGAATATCAAGATCCCTCATTATTCATGGAAGGGGAGGGGTTTTTTTCCTTCTTTTGCTGATGATCCAACTATCTCCAATACATTTTAAGGTTTATGTAAAAACTTAAGTGAGACCAGCACAACATACCAGGTTCTCCTATCCCAAGAGCTGTCTAAGGTTGCTGCAGTGAGCAATTTGCAATTTAATTAGCAGCTCAACATCTGTAAATTACCATGCCATTACTACTGACCAATAACAAGATTCTCCAAGACATTTAAGACAAAAGTAAAGGAACAGAGGCTTTTTTCTTCAAAGTCTGAATAATCTCTTGCAGTTGAATAGTAATCACTTGCATATTGCAAACACAAGAGCCAATGAAAACAATTTTCAGTCTATTTGTATACACCGTAAGTCAGCTAAATAAATCATAATAGAAGGAAAGGACTTTATACCATGAACTGCAAAGATTTCAACAAGTGAGCATTGCACCACCCTGAGTATCAGAACCTTAGAGTGTGCTTTCACCTCTCAACAGTCAGTGGTAAGGAAAGGGTTAAAACCTGGGACTGCTACTTTTAGCCTAGTATTTTAGTCATTAGAATAAGTTCCCTACTAATCTCCCATTTGCTTCTAAATGTTTTTTTCAATAGTGTTGATTGCTCCAAGGCTCCTATCTGCAAAACTCTAATGAAACTACAAGAAGCAGTGAAGCTTAAGGTTGAATTATCAAGCATTTTCAGGATATAGAAAGCAGGAAACAGCAACACATTATGTAATTCAACCATTATATACTGCCATAATAAATATTTAGAAATTCCAATACTCTCCAAAGAAGCCTTTCGTGCACAGTATCAGCATTCATCCCTTCAGGGTGTAACATGCAGACTGCTTCTCCACAGGGAGTTTTATCTTATTTCATTTTTTCACTGCATTCCACCTCTCTGTCGCCAACCAAATTGTTTCCTGTTTTATTGTACAGAAGACCAAGAAAATGTTTAGTAGTTACTATCTACTTTTAATGCATACTAATGAAATTACCTACGGCATCTAATATATCTACTTTTATTTAACTGTAGGAAGTCAGCAAGGTCACAAAAGGTACAAAACACCATATTTTTACACCTATTTTTATGCCTAATACTTAAAATTACTTCAACATGTAGCAAAAATGCTTTATTTCCATAGTAAAAACTTTGTACTTATGTTTTTGTGGGTATTGAATACTTTGCTCACTTAAAAAGGGAAGTGTCACATAATTTAGAAGGTATTTTATTTTGTCTTTCAAAGACAACACTACAGTCTTGGCTGTATTACAACAATGTATAATAATTAAGAATACGGGTGCAATTTTCCCCTTGGGAAAAGGGACAGTTTCTCTAATTGGATATCATAAAGCACAAGTTTGAAAAATCAAAAAAAAAATAATCAGGTTTTCAAAAGAAAGTTATCATCAAAATAATTTCTTTTTTAAAAATTCTCTATCCTCATTTATAAAAAGACATCAAATCTGAAGTAAAAGTGTATTTAAAAAAAATCCCAAGTCAAATTGTGATAAGCTGAGTTACAGAGGCTTCCCACATCCTAACACAGTTTACTAGACCCAAAAGATGACTAGAAATGAAATATATTATCTCCTGAAATCTGCAATATCAGTGTTATGCAAAAGCAACTACCAACAAAGCTTTAACAGCAGTAACTTATGGTTTCAATATGTACGATTCACTACTAGGCAATAATTAAAATGTGAACCTATATCCCTTTCTAAACAGCATATTTGTTAGTCCATTACCCAAAGCTGCAATGGAAATCACAGCCCTCAGTACAAAGAGGCCTTACACAAGCTCATAGATAGTCTCCCCTAGAGATGCCTACAGCTGAAAACATTATTTTTATGTCAATGCTTCTGAGAAGTCAGTATAATTTCAACTGTTTGAATTAGCAATTATGATTGGTGCACTAAACAAAACAATGTCACTGACTAATAAAACAATTGAAGTATTGTTTTCTATTCAAAAGATGTATATCAGTCCCTCTACTGAGGAAACCATCCTTCGTGATCCACACACCAATCAGAGTGCTGATCTAACCAGATACACCAAGTGCTAAATGCACCTGTAACACCAATGGAGAAGTACGTGGTTGTCCTAGGCAAAAAAAAGTCACCACTGAAGTTGGAGCAATAAAAAAAATGTATTTAAAAAAAAACAAACTCAAAAAAAGGCAAATCTCCGTGAGCTTTGGGTACAGCCCCATCATGACACAGTAAAAACAGTTATCACATTGCAATGTTTGAATTATTATCATCACAGAACACAACACTTGAAAAATCCCAAGCATTTATCTTTCCAGACTAGTTTCATAAACATAACTCAGTCATCAGAATACGCAAGTATAAAGTATACTCCATAAAGTGACCCATGCAATACTTCTTACAACTAAATGGCTGCAACACATACAATCTGGTGGGGAAGCACATGCACTTCTGAGACCAGCCCATCTTTGAATCTCTGCACTGCAGCTCAGGCTTTGATGTAGGAAATCATAAATTGAAGCTGTTGCTTTCTTCACTTCATGTGCAAGATCCTTACAAAACACACAAAGGATACTGGATCTTACATAAAGGCATTAACACAGAGGAGCTACAGCCCTTGCTACGTGGAACTTCACATCTATATCAGCAGCACAGTCCAAAGGGACAACCAACACGCCATCCTACCTTCTTGATGCAGTTAAACTCTGCTGCTTTTCACTTTGGAAACAAAGCCACATCTTAAAAGGCAGATGGATATTTTCCACTGCAGAAGTTTGTTTTGAATGAACTAGCTCATGGAACAGCAGCATCTTAGCTGCAGATGTGCTGGAACGTGCCTCAAAAGTAGGGGTCTCTGGAGGAAGGATTTGAAAAAAGTTAGACAAATACATTAGAAAAGAGGAGGTTCTGGTTTTAAAGATTATTATGCATGAAGGAGCTCCTGGTTGGGGGGTAAAAGGGTAGAAAGGCAGCTTGTATTCCCTGTCAGCTGCTCAGCAAAGATCGTAAGTCATCACAGATGAAGCAGGACGATGGTTTGTGGGTGGTGAAACAGCCTAAGGGCAAGTAAACAATTTACACCCAACTTTGTTTTCAGCTTTCTGAGATACACAGAGTTACAATTCTTTTTTTTTTTTTAATTAAAGATTTTACAATTCTCTTCATAGGTGGAGAATGAAAAACTCTGATCTAAGGGACAAAGCTATTTTAAGTCCAGTAGTATTTAACCAGGAATTATGCAGCAGACATTCCCACTTACAGACTTTAAAATCAAGTCATTTAAAGACAAAATACAATCCAAAAATAAGAATACACAACTTTGCAAGTTGCTCCTTCTTAAAGAAAAAAAAAATACAAACCACCAAAATAAACCCAAACAGAAAAACACTATTCCTGTACCAGTCCACGGGAGGTTGTTGTTTTTATTTTGGTTTGTTTTTAATATAAAGCAAAAATCAGAACAGTAGTATTAAAGCACACAGGCTGTGCTACAAGGCATAGAAAGGACTGAAGCAACAGTCTACACAGGTACCAACACCAGCTGCTTAGCACACAAGTTTCTGCACGCTTGGGATCTCTTTCTAGCAACACCTGAGAAACATACAGAAAAATAATTCCATAATCTTCTATAACACTAACAACGCATCCTAAAAAAAGATTCCTCTGTAGCATTTATAGTATTCAAAAAAATCTGGAGTACTTGAGATGTCTCTGCTCATTGCAGGGGGGGTGGCACTACATGACCTTTAAAGGTCCCTTCTAACCCAAACCATTCTATGATTCTATGATTCTATGATTTTATTTAATACACAACCAACAGTCTCTCCCCTGCTTTCCCTCCATGCACACACCTACATACACACACATACAATTGAACTTTCCTGACCAGCGGACTACGGTAGCCTACAGCTACATTTTATTCAGATTTGACAGAGATACACAAATTTATTCCTTTTAAAGATTACATTTACTTAAAAAAAACGGTTCTTACGGTTGCCTGGAGAACATATCTTCTTCACAAACAAATCCCACAGTCTACAATCTGACTCTGGCTAAGTACTCTACCTCTGCACTGATGGTCTACAAGCATACAGCTGTCAGAGTTCATCTTGTGAATGGAGAGGTTCATGTCTCTGGTACCTGGGATGAAGCCCAGGTATGCCATTAGTAAATAAGACAAACATTCTCAGAGTTGACTCGGTATAAAAAAGGGAGATGTGGCTCAGGGTGAGGGCACTCATAGCTGTCTTTATTGATGAGAATTATACCTACTTGAGCTTTTGGCCACTATGTGGTTGTGTAGTTATAGTGAGCTGAGGCCACAAGTCATTAACCAAGTTTGTGCCTGTAAAAGACTGTACAATTTACTGCTGTAACAAAAAACAAACTTTCATATATATATATATATATATAAACAGTCCAACAGACGACAAATGCCCTAAAAAAAAAAGTATTCTCCATCATCTTTTAACTATCCTACTTCTGCCAGTCTTTTATCTGAAAGGTGACCTTGGTTAGATAGATAAAGCTGAAGGATGGTGCTGTTCACATTTGCTGCTTATAGAACCATAGAATCGCTCCAGTTGGAAAAGACCTTCAAGATCACCAAGCCCAACTATCAACCCAGGCCTGCCAAGTCCACCACTAAACCATAACCCTAAGCCCTGGGGAGTCCCCATTTACCTTTAAAATCACCTTGTTGGTGACAGAATTTAGTGATCAATTGTATCAAAGGAAAGGTATAGCAGGATGCTGATGGGGGTTTTGTGTGTGAAACCACCACCCAAAAAGCATCACCCCTAAGCCTTGTTTTGATGCTTGCAGGGCATTTGTTCATTTATTATTTAATAAAAGGTGAAGTCCAGACACCCACTTTTAATCCTAAATGTGACATAATGGAATAGTTTCCCAACTTGGCCTGAGGGAAGGGAGTATGTGGAAAATCAGTTTCTCTATCAAAGTGGAAACATGTGCATGGGGCAAATGATGATGTTCTTTTCCAAATTTCACCATATATTAGCATCACACTGTTTAATGTGCAGACAAATAGGTGGCTTCACTGCCATGTGTATCCTATATTCCCCTACCCACCAAGGAATTCAGACCTGCAAAACTATCCAGAAGCAAGAGTAGGCTGCTACAGGTCACTGAGCTTTGGCTATCTGTATATTTTGCAATTTTATATCTTATTATTGTTGTAGATAGTTGTATCCACTAACCCCCTTGGGATATGGTTTGGCCTATTTTTCAAGGGCAACTTGAAGATTAGGAGGTGGGAATAGATGGTTCTAGTCAAAGCCTTTTAAATCCATTCCAAAGTGTAGTATTTTCACACACTCCCCATGCTTACCACTCATCTAAAAATAATAATAATAATAATAATAATAANNNNATAATAATAATAATAATAAAATAAACATATCAAAAAGTGACAGAAAATGAGAAAAAAGATGAAACAGACCAATTTATTCAGTCTGGCTTTTATACTTTAGCTTGATAAGTTTTAATAAGTAATGAAACAATCTACTACACTTGTATAATTATCATTATGTTTAGCACATGATGTAACAAATACTTGAAATCTTCAACATTATTAATATACGGCAAATAGCTCTGATGGCATTCCAAGTAATTCATCTGTGCCACACAATGCAAATAAGTGTTGCAACAATGCAGTTCAGCATGTATAAAATGTGCTAAGAATAACAATTTAATAACCAGTTAACAGAGCAGTTTTCTGCTATCCTATCTCTTAATAATTTCTTGCACCCTTTGTATAAGTTTCCCACATAGTCCTGTAAAGAAACAAACCAGGAAAAAGCAGAAACATAAAAGCAGAGATGTATTTTATCTGATTAGTAGTCAAAAACAACAGTGCAGATAGTGTAGCCTCCAGATTTCATTGCCTGTCAGGCAAGCAATTTCTCACTTCAAACACAGCATTTTAAAAATAATTACAATATGTTTCTATGTTAAAAGAAATACAGTAATTAGACCCCTGTGGGAAAACTACCATTTTATGAAGATCCTTTAAATCAGTCACTGACAAAATAACTATCTCGCTATTGCCCTTCTGATTTCTAAAACACAACTGCTGAAGCAACTTCTGAAGCAAAGGTTTTTAAAACCAGTCCTAAATGTTACATGACAGAATATACACGCACTAATAATAATTTTAGTAAAGGAAACAGTATGGGCAAGCCACTATAGATTTTCAGGAAAAAAAAAATCTATACACTTAAGTTTCCCTTTATTTATAGGTTATGCTTACAATCATATCTGTGCTTCATTTTAAAACTGCATCTACTTGTATTTATAGCAAACATTTTTAACTACAATTTTATAACATAGCAACAACAATATTTTAAATAAGCAGATTTAATTTATCAAGTATATAGTTTCTGATTTTATGCAAATCTAATCAGGTTGCACAGATTGCTTTATGTAGACAAAGCTAAAGAAAGCAGAGAATTGGCATCAATTCATGAAGATGAAGAATTCACAACAACTACCATCAATGCTGTGCAAACACCACTCCAATTAAAGCCAAGAAAACACATGTCAGGAAGCTTAGTCCGAAGTAAGGTGTCTAACAGTGTATTAGTGGAAGTGAATCAGAGATGTATTTCCACTTAACTGCTTCATTTAAATTATGTTCTAACATTACAGCATGAGACTGCTGACCAGAAGAGAGGCTCTAACCGCAGCAGAGCCCATTTAGGGTTTGGAAGATGCATGACAAAGTAGCCTCTGTGCTGGAGGTCTTGCAACATCTTCTACACAGCAGGTAGAGATTAACATACAAATGAACCAAATGGCACTTCAACCAAGGTCTAGTGACAGCCAGGTTCCCACACACCCACATGCACCTTGGGATGTTCTTTTCAACTCGTAGGCATAGTGGATGAAAGCCACTTCAAAAAGTTTAAAGATGATTTGTGAAGTTTTTATTCATATCAACATTTAATTACGTTATGGAAAAAGTTCTCTTCAAATATTAAAGACAAAAGGTTCATCCTTCCACACCCCACATAAAACCAAAAGTGCCTGCCTACTTAAAAAAAATATAAATCCAACCATAAATTAAAACTTAAGCTACGTTTAATTAAGGTTCAATTGCTTCCTTGCCTTGGAACATAATTGTGTTTTCAATATATTGTTCTTGTGAAGCTTAAATCTTCAAATTATTTACACTCCACGGCATTAGAAAGCCACATGTTTCACTTGGTTAGCACTGCAGTTTGCGAACATGTTAACATCTAACAGTAAATATGCATATGTGACATGTCATTAAGAAAGATACCCTTCCTATAAAAATGTTAACATTTGCTTACAGAAGCAAAGTCAACTTTAATCTACACTCGCTGACAGAGAGGATAACATATTGCAGACAGTTCTGCTTTATCCATTGGTCTCACTATACTAAACTATCTTTTGTTTCTCCTCCCCTCTACTCTTTTATTCTGTTTTAAAGCAAATAATTCTTGGATTTAGAATATTCCAGCTATATTATGGAAACCACAGAATCAATGGCAAAATTGCCTTGTGGATGAGGACAGGTTTTCATGCTAGATAGTGTTACATGTATTTTTCAACCATTAAATTGAAACAATATTACTGTTCTTGGATTACTAAATCTACACTGACACTATCATAAATTACTTGTACTGATCAGTTGCATATCATTATTGTGAAATTTTGACTTCAATATGACTTGATGCTAATCATCAGAGCTCCAATTATTTATTTTAAGTTGAAGCATTGGAGAGAAAGTTCAAGTCATTTGCTTTGATTTATTTAGTATAAATAAAGAATACCCTACACTAATATTTCTATAATAAATAAATAATAAACTAGTTACACAATTTAAGCAAGGTTAACAGCATGTGATTCTCCAAAAACTACCCAAGGTTTTGGTCTTCGACTGACCTGTATGGCATTCTTTTACTTCTTAATTAGCATCCAGCATTTACAGTCCAACTTTCTAAAGCAAATTTTCTCGCCAATGTAAGCTATTTAATAAAAATAACGCCACGACAATATGTAACACTATAAAATGCAGTTACTCACTGGAATCCACAACATTCCGTATTGATACTGACACATTTAAATGTGACAAGACAAAAAATCCACAGCACCTAGAAATACTGATTTCTGAACAAAGTTAAAGTATTAGACACAGAACAGTAACAGAAACCTGCAAGCATGAAATACTCCCAAGCACTGTAGAGAATCCCTTCCAGTCACTTGAGCGGCCTCCGGATCAGACCTCATGACAAGTCAATCTGTCCCAATTTTCTTTCATTAAAATTATTGCAACCAGCTTCAGGAAAATCTAGTACATGAAAAAAAGCCTGAAAGGTTCTACAGAATTTCTTGTGTTGTACATTTGAAAAGAATTCTCATTTATCAGCTATTTACATACCATATTGTTTCAATTAAGTCATACCTTTCAAAATTGGCAGGAAAAATTACATTTATTATTTTATTTCAGATAAAACTTGCAAGGATTGCTACTATAATTAGTTTATACATGGAAGAGATTACAGTATGGAATAGATCAGTATCATAAGTAATTAGTATCTTACATTATCCTCTACTCAATACAATTTTTAGTCTCTATTTTTTCAGTGGAACTGGCATTTTAGATAATTTGGTTTTAGTAAACTAACTGCATCTTTTACTAGCTCCATAGACTCAGGTGTGCTGAATGTTTGCAATGTTTCCAGAAGCAGCTTAGAGCTTTGCAATTAAATTTTACTGTCCAGCTAACTAAATACATAGGTTGCATATGCCTTGTAATTAAAATACATCATTTCTGGAGGATGTTCTTTGCCACAGTGGAGTTTGAGACAAGTCAAAGGAAAAATATTACACCAATGTAAAATTAGAAAAGCTCCACAGAACTCACGACTTGTTACACAAACACACACAATGCTTAAAAAAAATTTTCAAGAATATTAAACATATTAAAATCTTTAAAGCAATGCTTCAAACTTCTAGCAACCTTTAATTTGTTTCTACATCCTTGTTTGATGCTGTATCCTTTGTTCTGATGCTATGCCAGTGAAATTGCATCACCATGAAGCAACATTATGCAAGAATGTCTGGCTAAAATGAAAATGCTATTTCTCATCATCACATAGTTACAGGAAAAATGCAATTCAGGAATTCACAATGCAATTATGCAAGCCAACATATTCAGTAAACACTTAATGAAAAAATAAGGTAATGGAAAGCTAGTATGGAAAGCTGTATAAGAATAAACCACCAGACTGCTCCTCCTGTTGCTCTAACTACACTTTCAGAGTCCAAGTCTATTGCCAAAGATGCTCAAAACAGCTCCACTTCAAAAAAACGAGAGTGATAAAACCTAAGAGAAGTTGAGGAGTTCTTCACGCAGTGGCAGACAGTACTAATCCAGTGTTTGGGGGTTTTTTAAAATATTTTCCAAACAATCTTCTGTTATGTAAAACATACCTAACTTCTCTGCATAACAAGTGGCATTTTAGGGCACAAACACCAACAAAGATGTTCTCTCTCTCCAGACCCAAGTGTTTCATACAAGCAGAGAATGCTGAGCTGTTCCCAAGTTATAGCTCTTCATCATCTTTGAAAGGAACCAAGAAATTTCCTGAATAACATTTTTATGCATGCTAAAATGTAACACCGCAGCATCACAATAAGATTAAACTGCAGCAACACTATTTAAACCAGTATGATTCCTAATTCAGATGGCTTATCAATAAATACCAGATGTACACTGTTTGCAAAGTAAACAATCATCTCATTCACAGGGGACACTCAGTGAAGACGCAATATTCTATACAGATTCCCTCAAGATCATTGTTATAAACAGAAAAATGAACACAACATCAAGTGATCCCAAACATCCCAAACTGACAACTTACATTTTTTTCCTAACTGATAAATTTTACAACATGACTAAGTTGAACAACTCTGTCTGTTCCCAACATCCACAACATTTATTGAGACTAATGAAGTAGCAAAAAAAAAAAATAATGATATCTCATTACAGTTCTGGAACTCAAAAACAAATTATGTTTCATCTTCAATTTCTAAAATGTTCAAGGACAAATAGAAACTTGTGTTCACAGACTATTGCAACAGTGGAATTAATCTCTACTGATTTAAATGTGTTCTGTCACTCCTGACCACACAGCCGTTCTAAATCATAGGTTCTGCAAGCTCAAATGTGCACGTCTCACTGCAACAGTGCTTTGACAGAAATGTTGTGTGTGCTTTAAGTTATCTCTGTGTTGTTTTACACTCTAAGAAAATAAGCAAAGCCATTTTTACCACGGAAAATACTTTATTTCTCTTGTTTTGCATGCGTGTAAAACATAGAGAGTAGCTTTAAGACACACAGTGCAATTCTTCCACAGATGAAGGAAGTCGAGAGGATACACATACATTTTTAAAGCTGCATAAACCACAAAGCCAAACTTACACAGAACAAAGAACAAATCTAGTGTTACTCAGCGAGAAGACTAGAAACATGCATGTACACATACACCCCAGCAGTCCTAATAATCTGAAAGGGAAAAAAAAAAGAAATACTGCTTTGTTATGCAAATATACCATTTCAAAACTGAGAAAATTGAATGATGTCATTCAAGCTAATATCCTTACCTCAATGGAAAAAGAGGCAAGAGACAACAACAACACTCCCTCCCCACCAACCCCCTCACAAATATTTATTTCCATGAGGTTTGGCTTAAATAGGAGTCTGCAACACCTAGCCTCGAAAGAATTACAGAGGGAGTTTTGGAACTGCTTATTTTAAAAATTCTGCATTTTTTTGGCCAACCTGATTTATCTTAATGCAATGTACATATTATTGCATATTCACAGATATCTCATAGATTCCATTTACAGTGTTTAGAACAGCAACTTAGTGAATGGTTTCTAAAAATATAAAACCAAACATGCTATATCTTCCAGGAGTTTCATTAATGTACTTCCATGGAACTATGTTCAGAAGCACAATAAAAATTTTAAAACACAATATACAAAATTAATTTAATACTTAACAAGACAAAAAAATGGATTAAGATAGCTTTGTATTATTATTCATCCAGCAAATCACATGCATTTCCTTCATTTAATAGCAGTGCTTTTCCACTGTTTAAATAGCAGATATTGCATATAATTGTTATATTAACGTTTTTCTTCAAATTGTGACTTTCATTTTAAGATATTAAATAAAAATAGAAAAAAAAACCAGACACATGCAGACCCACTCATCCAGCTGCATGAACGGTAATTTAACCATAATGAAAAAGCACCAGAAGTCAGAGCTGTTATATTAGTACTTTCTAAAGTGTATGATGAATGACACTGAAAAATCACCTATGCTCCTGTAGAAGTCTCACTCTCTGATCTCAGTAAACTTTAGCAACTATCATGAATTGCAATACTTAAAAGTGAAGCAAATACACTTTTCTTCAAACCTGTAAGAAATAAATTACAAGGTAGCTTGCTTTTCTTACTAGCCTGCTGAAGAAGGCAGATGGATCACTAAAATATCAAATTTGAGAAAAAGAAACATTATGTGAGAAACAAGTTATAACAATAGAAACCTGCCAGGTATCACCAAGCTGTTGCAACAATTTTTCAGGCAATTTGGTTACAAAGCATATGTTTACAGAAAGTAAAACCCTAATTTTGGTCCATCAGAAATATAAATGGAAAAGCTAATGTTTAGCCAGGATGGCTGCACTCAGAGCTGTAACAGAAATACAATGTTTTGTAACTTTAAGATAGCACCCCATATTTACTTTACCAGCCCTGACATAATTTCTAGCCTACCCTAGCCACACTATAATAACAAATCCTCAACTTCTTTTCTATCCTCCTACAATATCTTAAAATCCCAGGGCTTGAGCAATCATTGACATCAAAGTCAAAGCCTTCAGTTCCACCATTAACTTTGGGATTGTCCTACTACAAAATTTTAGATGCAGATGAGCACACAACAAAATATGTTAATGCCTAGATGACTGCAGCTATTTTGTAGCCACTAATTTTGTACTGAATAAATACTAAGTCAAAAACTGTACTACTCTTATTAATCAAACACTTCTAGAGACAGATCCGCAGCTTGACTCGTTTTAACAGCAAATCTAATTTTGGGGATCAGAGCAGAACAGGCTGCAGCTCTTTTTCTAAAAACGCTGACATTTGAGCAAACCTTACCCAAGAATGCTTGCCTGATTGAGGACTGACATTTCCTTTCTCTAACTCGCTTAACTGAAAAATAGGCTTTCTGGCCAACTCCTACAGTACCTCAAGGCAGCTGTATATCACTTTCAGTTGAAACTTGTGAATACTTTCTTTTTCTTGCTGTCTCTTTATTTTGACATGCATATTATGTTAGCTGATTTCAATCATGTTGCACGAGTGGATGACATACCTTAAAAGATTAAGTTTTGCCACCTGGGACTATTCCAGAAATTCAGTACCTTAGAGCATCTCATACCCTTCTTCAGCCTCTATTTGCCCGCACTATCAATAGTAGCTTTCTTTCCTATTTTATGCCTAACGACAAGTTGTTCAAGGCTGCAGTTGATACAAGTCAGCTTGAAGTGTCATTCCCCTCTCATTCTCATTCCGGGATGGAGCTGCTCCATTGTGTACAACGCTCTGCTGCCATCTATTTGACACAAGGAATACAACGCTGTGAATGCAGCAACTGGTTTTGCCTTCCTTTTCCCCCAGTTTTCTCTTCCCATGCAGCAGCTGTTAGAAGAAAACTACCAGGGAAGTTTTTGATCACTCCTCCTTGATCACGCCGAGATACAAAAATCACTTCAGCAATTACTTTTGCACTTAAAAACAGCTTCAATTACAGCAGAGATTTGGTTATTGAAAATAAAAATAGAATTATATAATAAACCACTCTTCTTTAAAAAGGAGATCCAATTTAACAACCTTCTTCCATTTATTACCTTGAACAAGAGGCCAGTTCTAAAGTTTGTTTTAAAGCAATTATTCTAGAATTCACAATTTAATTATGTAGCAACAGAGTTCATCAAGGCCTTGATTTCAACAGCTATCCAGGCCTATCTGGGGCCACTGTATTGAAAGAACATGGATTCACTGACCATATCCCTTCACTACACTTAAAATTCAGAAGTCTGTTAGGAAGTCATATTACAGAGCCTTAAAGCAGAAACCACACACAAAGCATGAGATGAAGGAGGTGGTACTTTATCCATCATCGGGTTCACAAAGATAAACACCACTTCATTCATCACAGCGTTCAGCCCGCTTTGTATGCGACTTCACAACAGAGGAACAGCAGCTAAAACAAGTCCCTTACTTGCATTTGTAAAATATCATGCAAGGAACACCCACTCAATCTGCAAAAAATTCCAAAGGAATCTATAATCTTCAGTTACAGATTCGGGACAGCGTACATTCTGCTCTTTAATTACCAAGCCATACAGAAAATTCCTGTTTGATCCATAAGAAAAAACAACAAAGATTAAAAAAAAACCAACAAAACAAAAACATAGCACTTTATTCACACAAACTATAAATAAGGTGTATGCTTCTATAGAGGGAGGGGGAAAATACCTTTCCTCCAAGCAAGGGTAGGAAGAAAAGGAGGGGTTTTGTTGAGGGAGAGGGGGGACAGGTAAGGAGAAAATGAAAGAAGTGAAATAGGAGGGCACAGAGGCAATACCAGCCTGCAGCAGAAGTCATGAGAGATGATCTGTGGTATTAAAACATACCCATAAGCATAATACCTTAATTTTCTCATTGGTATTGACATAAATATTACTTGGTTTGAGGAGAAATTTGTTAATATGCTTGTATTTGCTAATACATACTAGTACTACTGAGTGTGTTATTCCGTTGTTCTTTTTATGTATTCATAACATTTGCAGCCATAATACATATATTCAACTATTAAAGTTAATCTGTTTAATAAAATTAATAGTTGCACTAAGTTTCTTAGTAACACTTGGTTTGAAATCTATTTAGTCTGATAATACAAGCTGCAATTACAAAGATTGTGTAAAGTTGCCATAAATATTTAGTGGATCAAGTGAAGAGACACACAGAATTCCAATTGCTAGCTATTACTGGAATTGTCTTTCTTTCTAGGCCACACACAAAA
The DNA here is from genome assembly GCA_013398125.1 of Aegotheles bennettii. Taxonomy (NCBI): domain Eukaryota; kingdom Metazoa; phylum Chordata; class Aves; order Caprimulgiformes; family Aegothelidae; genus Aegotheles; species Aegotheles bennettii. The sequence continues at coordinate 381,653 of VZRW01013126.1, forward strand.
TCTGTTTGAACAGGTACTGCAAGTATCATATTAAAAAATACGCCCAGAATAATTGAAGGGTAAAACTACCTAAAACCTGATTGCTTAAAAAGAATTAGATTACTTAAACAGTTTAAGCTACACACAGCAGAACAACACATACAAGCATTTGAAAGAAACACTCGAGAGTCTTATTCTGCCCTCTGGTGCACTCCATCCCACAAGGACACACCATCCTGCACTAAACTCAGGACAGTGTCTGAGCAACTCCAGCAGCCTGGAGTTAAAGCGGTTAAAGGGTGTGCTGGGCTACATTAAAACCAGTCAGCGCATTACAGGAACACATCCTGGATGATACCAGCACAAGCAAAAGCAGTAAAGCATTCTGCAGGGCAGAAGTTAGGCCAGCTAATTCTGTAATAATACAATTCCTTTGTATTTACAGAAGAGAGACTAATTGCCCTGGCTAAGGACCAAGACCCCAGCTTGTAAAGCACTGTGCAGATAGAGAATTTGCTGGTTTGCATAACAATTTTCTGGTGAGGTCGTGTTCACGAGGCTGGTGTTACAAGCTGCCATGACCAGTAAACAGATGGCAAGAGACAGAAAGGTACCCAAGCATGCCACAGAACACAGTACCACAGGCCCATGCATCCTATGCTAATCAGAGGTACCTTGGGGCAGTAGGTTCTACATTTATAGTCTTATTATAGCACAAATCAGGTTTGGAAGCTCACTTTTTTGGCTAATAAGGCAAACTGCCATACATGCTAAATTAGAAGTAGTTTGATATCATCTTGAGACAATAAAATATTCTATAAAGCATAACTATAAAATTCTCTAACTCCATAAAATTAAAGTCTGCTAGGCTTATTTTTGCCAATCAAGGTCTTACTACATCTCTAAAACAGAGTGCTGCTAATATTCTTTACAATTAACTAGACTAGATCTTGTTACACTGAACAGCCAAACTGCCTGTTTCAGAAAATCTCCCAAAAAATTCAATTTTCTCAGAAGTTTTGAGCTTTTGTGACATTCACGATAAGCTTAAAACTTATTCAACAATATAACAGCACAACAATGCATACTGAACGATAAGAACTACAAGGTACAGCACAGAAAATGTTTATTATGCAAGCTGTAATGCACAATTCCAAACCTTGTTATTAATGCAATAGTGGAAAAGCTTTACAATTAATTCCTTGAATTATTTAGCCTGCAGTTTCATATAAGCAAGATTGTATCAAATGAAAAAAACCCCACAACTTTTGCCATAAGGAAGTATTGCAGGATCGGAACCAAACTGGGTTAAGTACGCAGTTAACAGCTAAGCATATAAGTATCATCATTAAGATTACTGATTGTTATTTATGTGTGATTAAAAAGATCCACTCTACAAACTAGCAGGGAACATTCCTGTTTAACACGTGGACTACAATATCAAAACACATCTCCAATGTCAGAGAACTATTTTCAGAATGAATCTACCAATGGCAGCAACCAGCAGAAGTTATTTCACTTTAGTGTTACTGAGGTGTTTAAAGCTAAGCCAAACCAAAGTGAAGAATTTTCAAAATAAGGATCCTAATAGAGACTTGTTCTGTTAAGAAGGCACGTTCCTCCACCTGGCATGAGCCAGCAAAGAAGGCCAACAGCATCTTCAGCTGCAATAGGGTAAGTGTCACCAGAAGATCCAGGGAAGTGATCTCATAAAACACATTTGTTATAAAAACTTCTGGCAACAAATACCAACAGTAAGTAGGTAAAATAACCTTCTACTACCCAATACAATTAAAAGAAGTAAACTGAGCAATTGTGGCTATCTGTACTACAGCCAAACTGGACTAGGCTATTCAATACATGACTACTAGGATAGCAATAAAACAGGAACCATTTCTTCAGTTCTACATTTACCTGCTCAATGCAACAAGTTTCAAATGGTGAAAGCAAGAGATGTTCTACTAAGTTTACACTGCCTTTTTGATTCAGAAATTTGTAAAAAAATATTTAAGAGCTTCATCAGTTCAATACAACTCAAATAAAAAAAATCTTACAGCAAGTCAAATACTGATGAGATCACTCATCCTTCAGAAAAAAATAGATACAAGTTCATCTCTATCTATGTGTGTGCATCCACTGAAACATTGTGCACGAAGAGACATTTTTATCATTTTAGCCAACATAACATTTAGATAATTGATTTTCAAGATATTCAACAGGCAGAGGTATACAAGTATAAATTTACAGATAACAGAATTTAGATCAAGCTATCTGCATGCTACCTATACACAATAATAGATTACTTTTTAGAATCAGTATACTGTGAAGAATCATTCCCATGATACCTAATTAAATGAAAACAAGTCATGGTCAGCACACCAGACTCCCTGAGCACCAAAAGCCAAAGCAGCAGGACATATAAAGACTGGATAGAGAACATGAGGCTAAGCTGTTTACTTAGTAATTAAGAAGTGAATGTGCTACTGTTTTCTGAACAACCAATGGAGAAGTTACAGTGTAGAAAGCTAAACCCCATTTCTCACCAAAACAAACAGGAATGCACACTGGATAATTTGTTCCTACTGATGATATCATTCTGTTAAGTTTACTGTTTTTAATAAGGAGCAAGTTTGAGTCTTCTCTCACTTTCTTCCATGTACAAGATCAGATCAGCCTTTCAGTGACCTATTTCATGAGTCATAGTCCTCACTATTTATGATTCAGAAAAATGTCTTTTCTGACAGTATTTCCCAGACTACTGTCGGTTCATTCCAAGAACCAATTTCATCTTCATTGGTTTCCTACAGGAAACCAGACCAACTTCCTATTATTTTATTTTCCTTCACTTCAGCATGGCTCACATAAACTAACTGGAAGTGAGAGTGATAGAAAACTTTATTTTTCATAAACACAAGCCAACATAAACACCACCAAAAAATACTGAAGACGTCACTGGTTCAAAGTCACAAGAATGTGAAGCAAGCTAAGATTAGAAGTCTTTCTCCCTCCTTCCCCAAACATGATGCAAAACGGCAAAAACAGTTAAGTTTACATAAGCAAAGTTTAATGGTAAAAGCTGTTCAGGTCTCTGGTGAAGACATACGTCCCTAACAGGTGGGCAAGTTCTACTCCTTCTTCTAATCATGGTAATTGTTTTAAAATGGTAAGCACTATTGGAATCCTTTCAAGTTCCATCAACACCATAGCCAAGTCCCCCAATCACCTCAGTCAACAGATTTGGGGTGTCTAGGTTCTCTCTTCGACTGTGACAACAGAAGTATGACTGGAAATGCTACAAAGCATAACAAGCACACCCTGAAGAAGTCCATCTAGACTTCCAGTAGGACTTCTAACATTGACAAAGTATCAGCCTGATGCAGTCAGGCCAGTTTCTAAGAGTGCAATTTTGATATCTCCTCATTGTGCTCCAAGTCACATTAGATCTCCAAAAGCCAAGACTCAGTGCCAGATCCCAGTGGTGTGACTTGAGATGTTGGCAGCTGCAGCAGCCACCTAAAGCTAGTTTGGGACTAGAATGCTCATACCATACTAACACCACCTAAAGGACACAAGTAATATCCATGAAGATTGTTATCCAGTGCACTAGTACAAGAAATGAAACACTGGAACATCTAGCTGTGAACTGCACATACCCAGTAAGGTTTGCTGGCTCAGCTTTTGCTCTGCAAAGCAGCAGTTAAATTGCCTTCTGGGCCAAAGCTGACTTCAGACTCATGTAGCCTTGTTCTGATAGTGGTGCACCTGAGCTAAAAAACCCAACCAGACCCATGGCTAGCACAGAGCAAACTGGATAATTCAATCATACAAACAATTTAAAAGCAAGATTATTTTCCTTTCACCTCTATATTCTGCTGTTTGTCTTGTCAATAACCACAGCCTTTCAACACTATCTCCTCTTGCTGTGTTTCAAAGCTTAGGGATTGATAGGAGCAACACATTGCTTTTTGTAGGAAGGCTGACTTTCATATATATTCAGAATAATGTGGTTCTAAGCACTGTTTGGCCTAACAACACTGCATAACTTCTCCACTAGGACTGGTCACCAGCAAACTCTACAGCAAAAGGTGTTTCACATGATAGAAAAATCAGACTTCTAAAACCGCGGATTTTGTTGATAATGACAATTTAACCTCACATATTCTGACATTTTAATGCATATTCAGTAACAAGACTCATGCAGTAATTCAACACCGCAGCAAACACAACTACCTTGATTTAAGGCAGTGTTTACCTGTCAGTCAGCAGGTGTTAAAACAGCTATAAATGCTACAGTCTAAATTAATCAAAGCAGTATATCACCACCAACACACATTCACAATTCTCAGTGTTAGAAGGTACTCACCTTGACGTGGCTCTGAGCTCCCAGGTTGTATATCTCGGTGGGTTTGACTTCATTAATGATCTTCACCAGGCACGTGCTGTCCGTGAGATCACCATAGTGCAGCTTCATGTCTTTGGAGTTTAAGAACACAGAGTTAATACACTCAAGTTCCAGAACAATATGACATTCTTGGTCCAAATCCTATTTCAGGTTTAAAATCCAAGTAAACATTTACTGGAAAAAGTTAAGAAATCACCAGCTGAACAAGGTTATGCTTGGGTTTTTTCCCCTGCTTTAAGCACTAAATATATTTCCCTGTAGAAGTAATAAATACCATTTCAGATTCTCTTTTCAGTCATCATCTGTTTAATGGTTTACACATCATTAACCTAGGCTGTAAAAATTAGATCAATGTCATATACAGAATTTCAGCCACAAAAAAAAAGCATTATTTTAGATTAGGCTTCCAATCTTTCTCTCACAAAGGTTTTTACTAACTCCTTAAGCACACATTGATAGCTTTCTCCTCGTTCCCAAAGTGTTGCAGGTGTTTAAGTTCCTCACTGTGAATAATTTCACAACATGATAAAAAGCATTCTTTTTAAAAAATACGCTTGATGGGTCAAAAACTGGTTGGATGACCAGGCCCAGAGAGTTGTGGAGAATGGGGCTAAATCCAGCTGCCTAAATCCAACTCACTAGAGGTGTCCCTCAGGGCTCAGTTTTAGGGCCAGCCCTGTTTGATATCTTTACAACACTTAATATCTAATGACACTAAGTTTGGAGGGAGTGTTGATCTACTTGAGGGTATCAAGGCTCTGCAGAGACCTCGACAGGCTGAATCAGTGGGCTGAAGACAGCTCTGAGATTTAATAAGGAAAAATGCAGTGTTCTGCACTGAGGCCTCAACAACCCCGTGCACTGCTACAGGCCTGGGGAAGGGTGGAGCTTAAGAGCTGCTCAGCAGGAAGGGACTTGGGGGTGCTGGGTGACAGCCAGCTGGGGATGAGCCAGCAGTGTGCCCAGGTAGCCAAGGAGGCCAATGGCACCTCACCTTGTATCAAGAACAGTGTGGCCAGCAGGACTAGGGAAGTGACTGTCCTGCTGCACTAGGCCTTGGTGAGGCCGCACCTCGACTACCATGTTCAGTTTGGGGTCCCTCACTTCAGAAAGGACACTGAAGTGCTGAATCCTGTCCAGAGCACGGCAACTGAGCTGGTGAAGGGCCTGCAGCACAGGGCTTGTGAGGAGTGGCTGAGGGAACTGCGTTTACTTAGCCTGGAGAAGAGGCGTGAGGGGGGTGTGTGTGTGTCAGTCTCTTCTGCCAAGCCCACAGTGAGAGAATGAGGGGAAATGGTCTTAAGTTACAACAGGGAAGATTCAGATTAGATATTAGGCAAAAAATTTTCACTGTTAGGGTGATTAGAAATTGGCACAAGTTGCCCAGGGATGTGGTGGATTTGCCGTTCCTGGAGGTGCTCAAGAAGCCCCTGGATGAGGCACTGAGGGATACAGTTTAGTGTTTGAGGGGTTATTATGGTGGTGCTGGGCAGACGGTTGGACTGGATGATCTTGAAGGTCTCTTCCAGCCATAACAATTCTGTGATTCTGTGAAAAAATGTATAAGGTACCTACAAGATGAACATTTAGGTAACATTACAGTACAACCCACTGCTCTTAGTACTATTGCTTTTCTGTTTAAAAATATAGATACGCACTGGAAAGGAATTTCAGAGAACATTGTAACTGTCAATGAAATATGCTTCATGATATTACAGACCAAAATCTCAAAGGTGGTTAGATAAACACATTAATATATATATATATAAAAGTCTTACTTCCTTCAATGTGAGCCTGTGGGTTCTTATAGAGATGTTCAATCCGGCCTGTATTAAAAGAACTAGACCGACGAACGATGCCATGCACCTGGGGATTGAAGAAGGAAAAATGCAAAAGAAAAGTGGTAAATATTAAGAGGGAAGTGTTCATCATCATGATTGGCTGAGAGAGTTGGGATTGTTCAGCCTGGAGAAGGGAAGGCTCTGGGGAGACCTCATAGCAGCCTTCCAGTACCTGAAGGGGCTACAGGGAAGCTGGAGAGGGACTTTTTAGGAGGACATGGAGTGATGGGACGACGTTTTCTCCTTATATAAGATAGCCCCATACCTGCTGCCAAAGTTCACGTTAGCTTAGGTTACCAACTGCAGAAGCTGAGCTTGCACAAGTGAAGTCAAGCTTCAGCATCGGACTGCCCTCCAATTCTCCCTGCCCTTCATTTCTAGAAGTGATCTCTTGCATTTTGTTGCATCCTACCCTCGGTGGGGTTAGGCTATTGCTTTACTCGGTCACTTCATGTGAACTTGTACCCGTGAAAATATACCAGCAGGAACAGGCAGTGTTTGGAGCTTTGGTTTGGGGATTTTTGTTTTACACAACACAAGCTATGGTTATTGACACAGAAAAACACTTTGTTTTTCATCTTAAGTCTGAAACTTACCTGATTAAAAAGGTACGCACAATCACACAGTGATTCTAGTTTGCTGCTTTAAGAATGACATTTTGGTGGCAAGATCTCTAATAACAGATAAATAGCTTCATCTTTACAACTTATTAAAAATTAAATTATCAGACTTTGTAGTTTGAAAGCATCAAATTATTCTGAAGGAAGCTACCCAAAGCACTCTACAACTCTTTGAGCAAAATTAAATATTTTGGTTTAAAGTCCTGATGAGAGACTTTTTGAGCTCTCAATTATTCGATCCTGAAATTCGAGTTCACACGAATGATTGACCAATAAAACAAATCTTGCCACCTCAAAGCTTGATGAAAGATTGTGCTTGCAAGAACTTTCTGTCAGCTGAATGACTGTGATATCAACATTTGACCAATGAGATGTTCTAAATTCAGTCACCCCAGGACTTCAATAGGTTTCAGCAAACAAACAAATCCAGAGAGCCTGTTGCATCCAGCGATAACAAGAAAACATGCAAACCCAGCTTTTTTTCTTTTTTTTCCCTCCCACTCCTTTTTCTGGTATGCACATACAAGAGAAAGAAAACCTGCCAAATGCTTAATCCATGACAGCAATATTACTAAAAAAACTGATGAAAGGTACCTTTGTCTGCATGGGACAGGTGAAATGCAAACTTTGCGACAAGCCAAAATGTGTGCAAACTGGTTAATCTAGTTAAGAATGTAAGATCAGTGGATATTTCTCAAAAGGGCTTGATCTTTAAATCAATCGAAATTAAAAAAAAAGTCAAATAAACCACCTTAGTTAGGGAGGCTGTCAGTTATCACATGTACTGTTGTGTTCAGATATTTAAGAACAGAGGTCTCTAACTGGGAACACAGGAAAGAATTCCAACAAATAGATGGAGAGTTGAGGAACAGAAGAAAACCCTTCTACCCAATTATTGTAACCTTTCTATTGTGGAAAGGGTTATATATTTTTAGTTATAGTTAGCAGTTCCAGATTTCATTGTGGACTAGAAGACAGCATATGCTTTTGCCCTGAAAGTAGCAGAAGCAACCACAATGACATCTCTCTTCCCCAAATGGAATGGAGAAATAGTAAAAATAATCAATTTACAAAACTGGAAAAACAACACCAATAAGCAGATCAATCAAAACAGGAGAAAGGATGGAATAAGCAAGGCAAGACTAACCACGTGCAAAAGCATAGAAAGGAAAGCCCAGACTGGCTGAGAAGAGATTTCTCACTAAGCTATGAAGCAGCATTAGAAGAGAAGTAACAAAATCCAATATTAGAATGAGCATTAGCTTTTACTAAAAACCCAGAAAACATTATATTGGGGGGAGATTGATTTGACCACTCCTTTCCTTCCATTATCATACGTTTTGGAAGCATCTTTCATGACTGAGAAGGCAAATATTCTCACAACAGCTCCAAACCATCAAATCATACCATAACAGTGTGATTGTTGCTTTGCTGGGCCACAAAAAAAAAAGAAGAAATCTGCCAATGAAAATTCTGCACCAAGAAGTAAGGAATCAGATTCCCTTTAAGAAAAAGGTAAATGAAAATCATGTGCTAAGACAGACTATAATTAATCCAAGGGAAGGGGTGGAAAGTAACACTACCAAGGTATAGTTTTGGGTTTGTTTTTTGGAGGTTGTTTCTTTTTTTTGTTTTGCTTTTTAAACAGAGAAAGCAAAACTCAAGTTTTTCATTGCTGAAGCGTAACTGCCAAATAAAAGGGCCTTTAGTATGGAGAGAGAAGGGGAGAAAGAACAAACAAGAGATTCTTATTCCTTTATTTGGTATATTGCATCATAAATTATTCCCTAATTCCTTACAGTTTTGGCTCGCACGGGTCGCTGCTTATCTGAGTTGGCGGGAAACATGCAAAGCAGCTGTACCCTGAGGAAAAGAGGGAATCCACCAGTGGACATTAGATGATAAATAGTACAATAAGCTGGCATGATTACAGGCCATGTTGCACATTCCTCTCCGGAGCTTTGATTTGTTATCTAGGGCTGCAGTGGAAAACATACACAGAGGAGGACAGAAGCAGAGGAAGCTGGAGCTGCAGCATCCAAACGATTCCATCAGCCCGCAGCCGGTCACCGAGTCACTCACCTCGTAGCCTTTTTCCAGCAGGAACTCAGCCAAGTACGAACCATCCTGGGAAGAGTAAGATATAGGAAAATGTTAGAAACACAGTGAATGAGCCTGGGAGATTTGGACTGGTTAAGGTCTCAAAAATGGGAAGAAAAAAAATTTGCAGTGAGTTGGCCGGGTAACAAGCATATACTTTGATTTCTGCAGATTTATACACTGACCTAAAAATATTATAGATACTTTTTGGTTAATTTTAGATCAAGAAGCAGTACATTTTAAGATAACTTGCTTACAAATGCTGGTTGAGAATTCCCGTCTCTTGAATCTCTTCCCAAGTTCCATTATAAAGTGCCTGGGGACGTCTTTCCAAAATATCCTAACCACAGTTATTGAATTTGAACTATTTTGGAGATAGGGAAGGAAAATATTCTAAAAGAATTGGTACAAGCTTAGCTTACTCTGCAAACCAATGTACCCCTGTAACACTGTGTCACACTCATGTCTCCCTTGCACATGTGCTCCTTCCACAAGCCTTCTGAAGGCAGCAATAATTGTGCCTGCCTGCCCAACTGAGTTTTCAAAAACATCCTTAGTACACACTATATTTATACTACAGAATATATGCTATTTTCACATTTTAAATATCATTGAGGGTTGAGAGTTAGGGTTGTTTTGGTTTGGGGTTTGTCTTTTTTCTCTTCCCCTTAAATCCTTGTCAAACTTAAATTATTAAACTCCCAAAAAGCAAATACTTCAAAACACATGCTAGGACATGTTTTTGTGAAATAAGATGATTTTCCTGGCATCACCATTGCCAGGATTACCACACACAATAAGTCATATTATCCTTATAAATGTGTACACACCATCACAAACCCAGCAAAGTTTACTCCTCCAGAAGAGTGCTCACTAACCAATTCAGTGAGTATTACCCATACCCAAAGACTCTACAATTTCAATGACTTTTTGAATGGATTATTCCTTTAATATGCAAGAGTATTCCACCAGAGTCAATTGACTTGCTACAGAAAGACCATGAAATATGCAATGCCACCTATGCTTACATGCTTAAACTCTATTACATGTATCTGCTCTGCCATGATCACAGCCAGAGACATTATAGTGCAAAACTACACAGACATCCCTTTGGTCCTCTTTTTAAAAGCACGTTTCTCCATAGAAAAATCTCTCCCACCTCAGATGAAATGAAATTTTCTTCTTTCATAGACAGCCTAAGGAGAATAACATACTGAAGTAAGAAATTTGAGATGCACTAGGAGGCCCTAGAGCAGCAGGACTGCCAGTGCTTACTAGGTGGGTGGCAAAGTCATGTGTAAGTCTATGCAAAATGGCACCGTGCAGTGAACAAGGGGTGTGTTGCTGCATGTCTACAACTGCAACATTAGGAAAAATGGGTGACTTGATGGTATAAATGTTTCATAAAGTCTTACAAAGTCCAGAAGAGCTTGATACCAAGAAAGAAAGTCTCAGCTTACATACTTCTCCCACTACATGCATATGTGTTTGCTCACATAACTTCACACTGCCTTAACCCAACAGCCATCGGTCTGTGACACTGGTTGATCTGGAACATGGCAAACTATGTATGCCATGACATCACTGGAACAGTATGTATTTCTGTATATCAAATGAAAAGAACAAGATCCTATGAAAAAGGAGAAATTAAAAGAATATGCAGTGAAAACTCTGGAGAAACATGCGGATAAAGGGAGGGATGGCAACTACCTTTAATAGAGTTGTCATCTCTTTCATTAGTAATTCCTCCAGGATTTAGCAGAGGTGGATCAGAGGGAAGAAAACTTCCCAATTCTCCTTCACTGCTCAGTCCACTAAAATAAATAAATGTATAAAATAAAAAGGTGAAAGTGGGAGACTCAGAGTGCAAAGGAGATGAAAAAAGAAAGGCTGTGATTACTTAGGAAGTTGATGGGAAACAGACTTGACTAGGATTGAACCCTGTCAATAAGGTCTCGTTCTTCTCACCCAGACCATTGCTCAAACTTTCCACTTGCCCTGGAACATTCTGAACCAGCAGTGGCACTCGCTTCCTCTGCACTTCCTTTCCAGGTCTATCAAGTGATAGGGCAGGGATTTACAATGAGTGGGAAACAGGCAGCAAGCGTGAAAGCTACTGGTTTCTGGCTGTAGCACAGCACACAATGCAGATTCATGCTGTCCTGCACTGCGATACCGTATCACACATGGCCCCCAGGGCTGATGTTTCCCTTCCTTTTCTTTTCAGAACAGCAGCTGTCAATGCAAACGGCAATCTGAACAGCGATCAAAGTGTCAAAGGGTTTGCAGATTGTAAGGACAGTTTCCATATTTGCCTAGTAAGGTCAAGGAGTAAATAATATTAAGCAAGTTCTATTAAGTGATTTATACCTTTACCCATAAAGGACTGCATTATGCATATAAATTCTATTATCTGAGCTATTGATTTCCATCTATACTACAAACAGAGCTTTCAAGATTCAGGATTCACTGAACCAGGAAAAGAATATTAGGTAACTAGGCATTTAGCAACATTTTATTAGGGTTAGCAGATTTTGCTTTATTTGAGCCACATGCTGCCAACCACATCCATTCCTAGTTTGCATCTCAGTAGGGATGGTGTGGCATGAAGAGCATGACTTGGTCCAATCCCTGAAGTTTGGGACTGGGGAGCAGGGTCTTCCCTTTTGTAAGAAATACTTATAGTCACCTCGATCCTAGTTCGCTGAGTGTTTTACCCTAAGTCTAAATCACGTCCTCCTTAATACTGAAAAAACCCAATACCAGCTTAAGTGGCAGTGAACACACACAAGTACCCTACTCCCCAAAGTCAACCACAAAAGCAAAGTGAAAAAACCTGGTCTATAAAGATTAGAGTCTGGGTTACTGTGTTCCCTCCACTGGGCAATATGCTATTCTACTGTAGAATTGCTGTCATATTTGAGAGCTTATTATTGCTAATGTAAAGTACCCAGCTATCGCTATTCAGCTTATAGCAAATCATCTAAATGTCAGAAGACCAAAATAGGTCCCCTTTGTCTGTGGCCAAAACATCAGTCTTCAAAGAAAATAGCCTACAAACTGCCTTCAACTAGGATTGCAACAAGACCTGGCTCTGCACAGATATATCAGACCAGCTTGAACCGTCAAAACAGTTTAACAAGACATTAAATAAATCACCTCAGTTAAAACAGCTCCTCATCAGCACACTCTGACATATCAGACTTGAAGAATCACTATGCTGTCTTCAGCCAAATAGTAGTGCAAAAGAACGTACAAAGAATGATACTTCAGCTGGCTTCCAAGACACAGCAGCAGGTTTCCAACTGCAGCTGCCTTACAACATGTCTGTAAATTCCTAGACAAAAGAAAACAGTCACATAAACTAGAGCGAGACAACTTTAGGATGTAATATTTTATATTTAATATAGTAGTTAATGTCAAGAACTTCAATAAGCTTTGACACGTTATCAAAGAAAACCTTTTCCAACAGAGTGAAGAAATTGAGACATAAACAGGAGTTAGACAGTGCTTTGCCACAAACATCTAGAATAAAAATAGTTTCAAGTTTGATTTGATCCATGAGAAAAGAATAGGATATTTTATACAGAAAACTGAGAACAAGTGGAATTAAATACCCTGTTTAACAATCCAAATCTCCTTTATTTTCCACTGTACTACACAAGGAAATTCCATTTGCAATGGACTCATACTGAATTTATACTGACACATTCAGAGAAAGCTGTAAAAGCAACTCCAAATGCAGGACTTCTTCATCCTCTTCCTTTAATATGGCCAGTTCCAACATCCTTCTGCAGGGCTCTTGGATTCGAGAACTAGATTACCTCCTACCTGAGCACTTGTAATCTAGAGAAGAGGATTCCCTCTTGCCCACAGTCCCTCTCTGCTAGTAAAGAGGAGTGGAAGAAAGTACTAGATGGATGAAGAAACAAGGGGAAAGAGACTGAGAGGAGGAGGAATATTTATTATCTTTTTATTATTATTCCTAGAACTCCAGGAGAGGTATATGGAGTGCTTTTCCAGAAGGAGGGAAAAGGAACTAAAAACTTAACACAAGTATACTGCCCTCACTGCAGGGGGATGGTATAAATATTTAAGAAGGAACATCCCCACACTATGGTGGTAAAAATTACATTCGCTACAAACATACATTGTGAGGAAATCCCAAAGCCATGCAAGGGATTGTGAGAAATCCTACTGCAAGATCCCTAAAGAACCTGTCCACAGCTGCTAATACCAACCAGACTCCCAAATCTGACTCCCAGCCACAAGAGACATGGTCACTTGACAAGCACCACTTCACTGGATAACATAGCAGGGAAGAGCACCTGACTGCTCTCCCACCTCCCATACTCCTCATGCCTGCCCATGGAAATGGATTAGCAATAAATCCTGAGAACATAAAAATGCAACACACCCACTGTCAGATGCACTGCTTGAGGGAGGTGTTGGTGTTTTTTTGATATTTCTATGATGAGTGTGTATGATGAAATATCCATTTGCTTCATCCTTATAGTTCTGCTCTGTACTTCTGTGTCACAAATATAGAGTTTTCAGAATTCATTATTCCTTTGTAAAAAAGTGCCATAATTTTCCACATATCACATAAAAAACCGAAGTTGGCTATACTTATAAAATTCAAAATTGAGTAAAGCTAGCATTATGCCCTTAGGATTAACACTACAAAGGTGAGTTCATGGAATTTCAAACTATAGAGTCAATTATCGAGGTCATTCATTGCAGTTCTAAATTCCTTTTGAACTACAAACTATACCTGTGCTCTACTGAAGTTAATTTTCATAGGTTCAATTAATCTCTTTGGGGGGCAGTGTACAGAGAAAAGAGGCACACATTAAGCCAAAGGACATGGTTTTAATTTTTAACTTTTTAAAGGGATCTTCCTGCAGTAACATCACCAGCAGTGCACTGTCCCCATTTTCATTTAGCCTTGTTTGAATGAATAATCTATAATTCCATTAAAACCCACAGAACCAGTGCCACTAGTAGTAGCCTCGCACAATAAATTGTTGCTTCCTCAAGTTTTAAACTCTTGCAGAGCTATAAACTAATGCTACTTCAGTGACTTATTAAGCTGGAGTATGGTGAGAGATCCTTTGGAGCAGGGAACACACACCACTCTAAACCAACATCTAAATGACTTTAATAACAATCCATAATAACAACTATTCATTTGTTTGTAGCACTCCAAAAGAGCCCTCCTTAAAAAAAAAAATAAAAATCAAACGAAATACAGTGTAATGTTATTTTTGCTGAAAAATGCATACTTCTAATCCTTCCCAGCGATTTACAGAGGAAATCAGTAATTTTTTGCAGCTACTATAAACAGAACAGTGCTGCACTTTGTCTCAAGTTTTCAAGGCAATACTCGAGGTAAAGCATTGAAGTGTTCATAAAAAATTCTCCATACTGAAAAAAAAGGAAGAATTATGAACTCTGAAGTATTTAACTGATTTATTAAAGCTGCCACCCTCCAAATGCAGTAGTTATTTTGCTATTTTGATTTGTATTCTGGCCAAGTAAGAATAGGAAAACAAGTGTCCTTTTGTTCCTGCAGTCAAAAGAAAAAGCCAAGAGGCAATAAATTTTAAAAGATTATTCTTCATTTAAACATTCCCCACTTAATAGAAGAGTTTTTGTAATGCATTAACCCCAGCATGACAACAAAAAATTAAGCAGTAGGAAAAGTTAGCATTAGCAACAACAACAAAAACGCTCTAATTACATTACTCTGTTCTTTTTCAATTAAGAGTTGTTTAAATGTAAAAGAAGAGCAAAGCTGCTTTGGAAAAGTGAATCACCCTGTTATTTCCTAGTCTGAGCTCTGTCTGACCTCACACACTATTCCACTGCTAAACTATTAAGTTATATGAAGAGCTGCAACCGCAGTTACAGACAACAGCAACAAGTTTCTCTTCTTTTCTTCCTCCAGTTATCTTTATCCAAAACAATATTATTCACATCATTAATATTTATAGCTATTGTACTGCAAACCTCAGCACCAACACTTTGTCTAAACAACAAACCTCTGCACCACTCCAAAGCCAACACGAACAGAATAAACTTGTGTCATTCAGGCTTGTTCCTTACCATTAGGAGAGGCCACCAGTTATGAGTTTTGGCTTAACTTAAGCCAACAACAGTAAGGTATGTCAGTGTAGCACTGATGATTTTTGTGAAGTTTTGATATTTAAAAATGCAAAAACTTCAATGTAAGACACATATCCTACAATAATCAAACAGCTCGTGTCTATCACACAAACCACCACATCTCAGCTTGGGAAAAACAAGTTTACCATCAAACTGAGCATGCCAAAGATTTTTCCTGATTGTAGGAATCTGTGACATTTAATGTGTTGTTTTCAAACACACTTACCACAAATTTCCCAGTGACAACAGTCAAGTGCTTGATAGCTTTTTAGAAAAAATTAATAGTCATGCCCCTAAACTCTCAGGCTGTGTGCTTAAACATTTAGATACTAAAAATAACTACTAGTTTTCAGATGTGTCTAAAGAACTATTTTTATAAAAGGGAAAGTATCAGTACAGAGCCTTTTGAAGATTTAAAGAACAAGCTTTTTCTGAATGTGTGTTGTAAGTCGTAATACATTACTTTTTTCCCCAAAATATGAATGCCTGCAGTATACCAATATAAAACAAACCAGTTATGAACCCTGAATTTGAGAGAAACCTAGCTATATTTTTCTGTCTCACTAGTGAAACCACAGGGATTGGAGGAATGTGTCTATAAACATGGAAATGCAAATCATATGGACAACAGTCCACAAGAAAATTAAAACCTCTACTTATAGTGTTTGTAATGGGAAATCCATAACAGTTTTAAAGCCCACAAGATGATTGTTTTGCCCATCCCTATTTCCTCCTACTTTCAAAAAGCTACTAGTATCAGATGGTCTTTCACCTTTCCAAAATAGTAACAGCAGCTCCACTCAACAGCAGCTATGAGCATTTAGGACATGTCCATTCTCAAGTACTCAGACAAACCCATCAACCCCATGAGGTGACTAACACTGCTGCAGCCCACTCAGGGGGAAACCCCTCCATCTGCAACAAATGCAAACTAACCCAAAACACTACCCAGTGGAAACCCAAACACGCAGAACCTTGTTGCACAGAGCAAAGAAACCAGGAAACCCAGGACTAAGCTGCAGGATTAACTCTCAAAAGAGTAATTTTAACCTCAAAACTTCAAAGTTCAGAGTTGTCACAGTAACAAACCATAAAGCCCAGAAATTGTTTTGGAAGAAACACAGTATCTGTCATGTTTAAGACAAGATGAGTAATTTTGTGAAGTGACACCAGGAGGAAAATATGCAATCTTAGCATGCCATCTTTACCTTTAACATCCCACGGAGGAAAATCAAAACAAAAGCAGTAACACAGATCTATTATTGCCACCGGGGAGGCCACCTGAATTTATGACCATAGCTCAACATGCATCCTACCACAAATAATGGACCTACCTTGCTTCAAAACAGAGATACATGTATTTGTTTTGCTGCAGCAGCCTACTGCAGCTGCAGAAGTTAAAGCTGCTTTCAGCATTGCAGCGCCAGCCTCTCACACTGATGCTCAGCAGGCTTTCTACCACTGCTGCTCACAGCCTGAATTTGTTACTTTAAGTTTAGCCCAAGATTTTTCCTAACAGGGTGTGAGGTCGGTTATTTGAGAGAAACCAAAACAAACATGTGCTTGCTATCTTGTTTGCATGAGACCAAAGCCTAATGAATGAGAGGTAAATGAGCATAGACAGGGAAAAAGGTTTTTAATTAATTCTTCTGTACTCAGCTTCATGTATGAACATAGCAATTTAGTCTGAAATATTATTTATTTACAGTGAAACACAAAACCAGAAAGAAAGCATATTCCAACTGGAGTAGAGATGCAATGTACAGTAAAACAACTGTTATTTTCTTAAATATTTGCATGGCTAGAAATTTGAAAACGCAGTCAGGAATGCTTGATTGATATGTCAGAGCTTTCACAGCTCCCAGTCTTGCAATCTTTGCTTGAGTAGAAGAAAAGCACTGATCCTGCAGTAATGCGGTCTACAAGTCATGGGAGAAACCACTCTGTTTCCCAGACATTTGAAGTTCTAGGACAAGACAGCTTGTGTTGCAATTGGTCATTATTCTCTTAGGTATTGCCTCTCCAAGTCAGCATGTTGGGAGACAAGTTTTTACTGTTTTGGCATCTGCTGAAGCACAAAAAGATTTTTTCAGGAACTCTGCTTGTTTATGCAATTCCCACCTTTTCTTTTGAAGGTTCTCACACTCCCCAATTTTCAATAACAGAGGCCTTCAAAAGGTAGCCTCAACACTTTCCACATAGCCATGAATATTCAGTGGCCAAGAGACCAGAAAGCCTAAGCGTGATCACCACCATCCTGGAGCTCCGGGCAGCTCAGATTTTCTTTACACAATTAAGAGATACAATAAGAATCAAAAAACCCTTATCACAGCAATAAACTTCCTGATACTTTTGCAGTGGAACAGAAAAGGAAATATCCTATTGAAGTTTCTAAAGAAATAAACAAGAAAAACCCTCCAGAAATCCCAAAGCTAAACTGTTGCAAAGGAACATCAATATTTGGACTAAAATGTTACATTTTAAATTACTCTCTTTGCTTGGCTATTTGTATCATCTTTTCTTCAGGACAAACTGAAGAAACAGTAACAGGAGAGAAATATAATAGAGTTTTTCCCTAACGTTCACTCTAGACACTTCTTCCTCCCCATAACCAGGGTAGGCTATTCATTTTGAGTCCTGAATACATAAAACTATACTTCAATTAAAAAAAAAAAAACCAAAACAAAAATTATAGGAATCATAAGATGACAAATTCTTCCTATGCCTTCCAAAACATTGTCCATAGGAAAAAAAAAAAATAATCTAGAGAAACAGTTAGCAAAGTCAAAGACACTGTCTACAAATATCTGAACACAACACTTTTAACAAGTTTTTCCAAAGATAACACTAGCCAGAATTCAATGTTTTGCAGCACATTATTATGCTCAGAAACAGCTTCACATTTTGTTTGATATTTTTAAGAAAGAGCAAATGTGCTTCAAAAGTTTTAGGGTTGTTTTTTTTTCTACAGTATAGGATTTATTTTTTAAATACACAATATATGTTCAATGGCATAATTGTAAATAAATTAAATTTATGGACACTGTGGTAAAACCTGACTAATAAACAGAACAATTAATTCAGACAGTGCCTACCTTATTCTGTAAGCAAAAATAACTTGGTGAAGATGCTTAACTATACAATAAATACACTCACGTTCAAAACATTTAAGTAAAGATTGACTGAAATTGGACATTAGACATGATACCTCTGTTCCACGTGGCTGCTTTTGCTAATCAAGCGCTCCGATGCCACATGGACTGAGCTTCCTGCTGGCGAGAAGCCAAGCAGGATAAGGATTATCCAGGCGATAGCAAAAGGATGCAGTGTTTTTTCAGAGAAGGTTGCAGAAGGTCATCCTTATATTTACAGATATTATACAATGCCTTGTGTACCCAACTTCACAGCTTTCCCTTGTCAGCTTCAAAAGGGGAAAAAAAACCCACCCAGTTTCATTAATTGCCAAGGTTCTTGTCCAGGGGGAACTAGAAAGGGAAAGCAAGCAACCATGTTTGCTTATCCTATCTGTCAGGAACAGGATTTGGAATAGAGAACTACTACAAAACCGCCAGCAAAATATCTATTTCTTCAATCCATAAAGTATTAAAAATGACCTGCAGTTTGAGATAGCAATAAGCCCTTGTATCATCTTCAAGTGCAGTTTATCAAAAGAATTCTTTCAGTTAGCTAGCTTTCGCAAAGAGCTTCCTAATTAATCATAGAATCAGAATGGTTTTGGGTTGGAAGGAACTTTAAAGACCATCCAGTCCCAACCCCCTGCCATGGGCAGGGCCACCCCCCCCCAGACCAGGTTGCTCCAAGCCCCATCCAACCTGGCCTTGAACACTGCCAGGGAGGGGCAGCCACAGCTTCCCTGGGCAACCTGGGCCAGTGTCTCACCACCCTCACAGGAAATAATTTCTTCCTAATATTCAATCTAAATCTCCCCTCTTTCAGTTTGAAACTGTTCCCTCTTGTCCTATCATTCCATGCCCTTGTAAAAAGTCCATCTCCAGCTTTCTTGTCGTCCCTTCAGGTACTGGTTGGTGCTCTAAGGTCTCCCCAGAGCCTTCCCTTCTCCAGGCTGAACAACCCCAGCTCTCCCAGCCTGTCTGCATAGGAGAGGTGTTCCAACCCCCTGATAATCTTTGTGGCTCTGCTCTGGACTTGCTAAAAAAACCTCCATATCCTTCTTACGTTGGGGACTCCAGAACTGGACACAGTACTCCAGGTGTAACCCTATCATAGAAGGCATGATTTGCCCGTAGTCAAGCCATGTTGGCTGTCATAAATCATCTCCTTATTTTTCATGTGCCTTAGCATAGTTTCCAGGAGGATCTGCTCCATGATCTTGTCAGGCATGGAGGTGAGACTGACTGGCCTGTAGTTAGTTCCCTGGGTGGTTTTTTTTCCCCTTTTTAAAAATAGGGATTATGTTTCCCTTTTTCCAGTCAGTGGGAACTTAACCAGACTGCCACGACTTCTCTAATGTGATCGATAGTGGCTTAGCAACTTCATCCACCAGTTCCCTCAGGACCCATGGATGTACCTCATCAGGTCTCAGAACACAGTTAAGATTAGGACAGAGCTATACCAAAGTAAAGCAATTCTATAGTTGAAGTATTTCTCCATCAGTGTTGTTCCAATGAATTGTGCAGTTTTGCACAGATGTCTGAAAACAGAAGAACTATTTAAAACTTTCACAAAGAAGCCTTTAAGAAGCATCAAAACAAGTTACTTTAAAGAACTTGTCACAAACATTTCTTAAAATTCTTTCATTTGTTGTTCCACAAACCCTGAAACTAGTTAAATTTAACTGATTTTACAAGCTGTGGAGAGACTGAGTACATAGGACACACTTTAGTCACTCTTGTCTGTATTCATAGTAATTTCCTCTAATCCAAAGGTTTCTTTGCAGTTTATTTGAATCCCTTTGCACCCTAGGAACTACAGGAAATACTATGGAAACCTCCTTGTCTCTCTCACTTTGCAAACTGTTCTCTTACATTTATTCCTGGTTATGTTAAGAACAGCCTACCAGAATCAAACAACACAGTATCACAACGTTACTTGTTTAAAATTCATAAATTCTTTAATTTAATTTGCCATTAAATTAATGGGTACACTTTAACTGAGCAAACACAGCAGTTTTTGCAAAAAAGGCAAATGTGAATAAAATAATATCTAGTTTTTATTACAAACATCACTGGCACTTAATGGCAACATCTTACCTTTTTTAAGAAACACTTAAAATGTCCACTGCAGGCACAGAAAGAGAACTCTTGGTTTTGTCAAACATCAAATGCAAACATAACAGCAAAGTGCAAGAGGGCCTTGCTTTCATAAACATGAGGACTCAAAATGGCCTTTTTCTTTGAACAACACACAAAGCCCCTAGAAAAATATCAGGTATGTGTACACCTGAGTGTGTGTATAAGGTGTTCCTAAAACGATGTACGTGGGTCCTCCCTTTAATGCTATTGAGAACTACAGATTAACACCAGCATGCAGCTGACTATTTGGAATAATCTTCATGCTTCATATCTGCAGGCACAGCTGCCATCTGGCTTTTGCCTGGGCTGAGCCAACACCTCCAGCAAATAAGGACAACAGATAGAAATCAAGAAATAGCACCCTATATCTTATTAGTCTTCTTAAATGTTTATGCATTGAGTCACTACAAATATGTTTGAAGTAGAAAGAAAAAGGAAGTTTCCATACCAAACCACATCACACATGGAAAACTAATTTCAGCAGCCCTTAAGGAGTTCTTCGACTAAGCTACTCAGCATCAAACCATCCATCTTCTCCCTCTGCCTCCTTCCAAGAGAAGGGGCATTATCCATTTTCCTCCCATCCTTCCCCTCGAGGGTTAACTATTACTTAGAAAGCTTGAAGAGGCATCATAACAGGACTGTTATTTAGGCACCTGATTATATGACCTGTGTCCTCAGCAAACTATACTATACTCTGTTTTACAATCTACTCCATCTCCAAGTATTTATGCTTTCCTACAGTCTTACAAGTTAATAACAAGATTAATAACATCTTTGCAAGATGTTATTTTCACTTTGCCCATGTTTGTTTACAGCTCTAGGAAAATCCTAACAAAAATGCATCCTACAGCATAACTGGCTCGATTAGTAGTGCAAGATACTAAAAGGAATCCTCTTTCTTCTCTGCTTGATGTATGGTAAGGTTGAGTACAACAAATTACAGTTGCTGATGCCATGCACTTGAAGTGCAAATTGCAAAGTAATTTCCACAATTTTTGTGTCTTTCTCCTGAAAAGAACTAAAGCTCTGAAGATGTTGTTGTAACAAGAGGCAGAGATTTAGCTCAGCTGTCCCTCCTAGTTTAAAACATGCAAAAAACAGCCCTACAGTGCCTTGACTTTTGCCTCTGGCATGACTTGTGTTTGATCTCACCGAAGCAACTTAAATTTGTTTTAAACCTTTGCCATAAGCATAAGATGAATGATTATGCAGAACACTGCTTATAAAACACCCTCAAATACTATAGCAACGTATGCAAACAGTCCTGAAAACAGGTATTAGGAATGAAAACCAATTAAAACATGTATACAAGCACATGTCCCAGCAGAAATTCTTAGGCAAACTTACCCTGTAAGAAGGGGGAAAGAAGGAAAGTTTTTTTAGTTGCAGAAATATTAGTCAGTGGCATATTCAAATGTGTTTTTAGAGAACAGGAATGAACAAATTGATGCTAAGATTGCTGGGAAAAGTATGGTGGCTGCACCAACACATTTTGAATTGAACAGATTTGCTGAAATCCAGAAGAAAAATTTGACTGAAAAATTAAGAGGCTATTAAGGTAATATTAACCTTACCAGCCTCTATTGAATCTACTGTCCGTGGCTCAGTCAAGGATTATCCAGCTAACTGACCCTTGACAGTGTTTTGTGAGATGGTTTTTAATTAATTCACAATTTTAATGGATTATTTTATTGACACTAGTAATATTTTATAGCTAGAGCATGGAAACAAAGACAGACCAATGGGGTAACCGAGTCAGGGAGCAGTACTAAATCAAGTGAGAGGCTTGGAGAGAAACCTTCGGCTTCTCTGTCAGCAATCATTGAGTACATTGTAGAACAGCTGGCAAGACCTTCTATTGCATCTCATCACTTCTTTCTCTGGCCTTCTCCTTTATAAAATGATTTCCTCTTGATATCACCAGACACACAATAACTGGGCTAAGAAATTAAGCTTGCTGTCTAAAGCAATCCTCCCACCTCCTTTCTCCTTCTGGAGTTCAAGCCTATATAGGAATATTGTAACATTTCTGGAGGTTTTTCATCACTATTAAGTGAAGAAGAAACTTCTATTTAACTCTCTTAGCAAATTGTCAATACCAATGAATTGGGAATATTTTATTAAAATAAATCAGCTAGAATTTATACAGCTCTACTGCTATATATGTCATTGTACACTATGTTTCTTATGCCAGTAAAAATAAACTTGTTAAGGGCCTACTTTATCACATATAAAAATGCTACAAGTTATTACCAAAAAGGGAAGGGGAATTGAGAGAAGTGTAAATATGCAAGATGCTGAACAGAAATGCCTCATTCTTTGATTTGCTCCAATTCTCCAGGCTTCAGAGTGTCATATTTTGTGCTCACAGAATGAGCTGTGTAATACTTCGTAGTGAATTGAATGACTTAGATCAGGGGTTAGATGCCTCCTCAGCAAGTTCACTGATGATACAAAACTGGGAGGAGTGGCCAATACCTCAGAGGGTTGTGCAGCCCTTCAGAGGGACCTCGATAGGTTGGAGAGATGAGCAGAGAAAAACCTTCTGAAGTTCAACGAGGGCAAATACAGGGTCCTGCACATGGGGAGGAACAACCTCATGCACCAGTACAGGCTGGGGGCCAACCAGCTGGTAAGCAGTGCTACAGAGAGGGAGCTGGGGGTCCCAGTGGACAACAAACTGCCCATGAGCCAGCAGTGTGCCCTTGTGGCCAAGAAGGCCAATGGAATCCTGGGGTGCATTGGGAAGAACACTGACAGCAGGTCGAGGGAGGTGATCCTGCCTCTCTACACAGCCCTGGTGAGGCCACATTTGGAGTTCTGTGTGCAGTGCTGGGCTCCATAGTGCAAGAGAGACATGGAGCTCCTGGAACAGGTCCAACAGAGAGCCACTAAATTGGATTCCACTGCTGAAATAATCTAGAATTAGAATATCGACACCAATTCTCACAACTTGCAGCTGAACGGCAGAGCACTCAGCCTTGGGTATCACGGACATCATCAAGATCCAGGGATGGAAACACAGAGCACAGCACAGTTTAACAGATCTGTAACAGAGGCTGCAAGTACCTTCCTGCAAGGCTTTCATCAAGACATCTGAAGTCATTAGTCTATTTTAAAACTTGAATAGACTTGACAAAAGATTCTCTCACATACCATGGAGAATAAGGCAGACTTCAGAACCAAAGTCAGACCACAGACCCTGAAAATGCTTCCTAGATAATCCACTGCATTAAAAAGAGGTTCTCATTTAAAAGATGCTTATGAAGGTCACAACTCCATTTCGAAAGCAGAGAAGCTTTAAGATCCCAGTTTAAGGAGTTACCTTCTTACTGTTCTACAATTATTTCCTATCTTTATACTCAGGATTAATGGAACAAGACACTAACATGATGATTAGTCTGCAGGTAACCAACTAGCTATATCTTTCTTCATCTCATGTGAATAGCATTTGTTTTGTTGTCTTGAGTTTTTGGGGGAGGGGGTGTTTGTTTTTTTCCTTTTACTTTAAGCTTCTTTCCTTCACCGTTGGTGGAGCCTGAGCTGGAAAAGGCATCACTAGACCATGAGAAACAGCAATTTGTCACTGATGTGTCCCCAGAGCAGAAAATGTTTGGCTACAACTTGATGTGACACCTTTGGTTTTGGCACAATATAACAAACTTTCAGTCCCTGTTTGAAATTACAGTAAAAACAACAAGCAAGTCAAAGTTTAGCTGTAAATTAACACTCACTTGAATAAAAAATAATTTTAAAATAATGACATCAGCTAAGCTACTCTTTTGTAGACATCTTCTCACACCTGCAAATATAAAATACACAACAGATGTTGGAGAAAGAGGACTAACTCTGTACACCCCCAACTCCAGTAGAATATTGAGTTTCTACAGAAAACTCACACACTGTCACTCTGTTGCAAGCTGATTACACTCATACCTTTTCTTAATGTTTGGTTGTACTGGCACATATAAAAATACAAAGAAGTCAAACTTGCACAACAAAACAGGTCTGAAAACTTCAATGTGGTTCTGCTCTGATTACAGCACAAGACAGGAAAACTGGAGGAACGAAGGAGCTCTAACCTGGTGCAAAAATCTTTTCACTAATTTGGCAACTGATCAAGGAAATCAAAACACTGGATCAGTTCCAGAGAGACCTGAGTTTTCACAGTTTGTAGCTGACAGTAATTAAAAGTTGGATGAATGGCTTGGTGTTAGAAACCAGTAAGAAGGAGCCCACATCTCCTGGTTGTTCCTGGTAGACAACTCATTGGCATTTAAAAGGAAGCCTCTTGTTTCCTCAATTCCTACAGAAGATTGCCTGACTTTTTAACCTACCTGAACCCAGTCAGCAGAGGCTGGTCTCTAGCAGCAAAAGGGTTTTGGGATTTGTTGTGTCAGTTTTGTTTGGGTGTTTTGGGGTTTTTTTGTGTTTGTTTTGTTTTTTTTTTTGTTTGGTTGGTTTTGTTTGTTTGTTTTTTAAATTAAGAAAACCCTATGTAATACCACTGGCTTTTTAATTAGGTTCCAGATTTAAAGCTTTTCTACTAGCTACACCAACCTTGACCCTTTTATTCTAGCCCTGAACATCGCAACTCCTTATGCAAAGCCTCTAGGTTTCTAATTACTCTGAAGTCTACATCTTTATTCCTAGGGAGACTTTTTTTAATAGCTCTTTAGACCTGGAAAAGATACACTACCTACAATCTTTTCCTACTACTCCCAGTCTACAGTCTTCTCTTTCATAATTCCTTTGGATTTTAAATAAATTTGACTTCTGTCTTCTCTTCACCTCTATCTTTCTTGAATTATGGTCAATAAATCAACTCTCACCCATTCTTCCTCCTGAGGCTGGCTGCCCTTTTCATATTGACCACACTCCCAAAGAATCTTTGGTGTTCCCAGGACTTCAACCTGCTGCTTGACCTCTAAATCTTCATGTTTACCAAGTACATGCAACTGCTAGTTTTAAAATGCTGTCCCAATGCTCTCTTCATCACCTCCACCACCATCATAGACCAACTCCTGTCTGAACACCACTATTTTCAGCAACATTTCCAAGCTTGGAGTCTTAATTTTCTTTGAGCTCTTCACGAACACACAGCTGCCTCAGGAAGCTGTGCTAGGAGAAAGTTTTCCTTATTCTCTCAAGCCTGAAATCCCAGCCCTTCCTGCAAACACCCACCTGCCAGATGCCCTCTGCTCAACAGCCCAGAAGTTCCTCATATTGGCTTCCTCAGATACTGCTCCTGCAGCTCAGGAACTGCTTTGTGCTACAGCAACAGCACCATTAGTTTCCCACACTGTGCTGAACAGGGCACAGGCACCAGAGGCAGCAAGTCCTACACCCCAATTTCTGCTCGAGGACAGGGATGGTGGCAGCCTCCTGTGAGAACAGACCTTCCTTGACTTCCTTGGTGCACATCATACACAGTATACATAGAAACATACAAAGTGCTAACAACACATGCTACTGCTTGATGACCACAAATGCCAAAGTGACACCAGACAGAAGATACCCTAATTACAGTTCAACCGATCAGTTTTTATTGGTGGTATACAGTAAGCCTGTACTCCTGGTGTTTGTACTAGAATCATCCTCCTGATAAGCAAGCTGGTATACACAAGTTAGAACAGTGTATTTCTGACTTATAAATGTAACAAATAAATCATTATCCTGCTTAACTGAAGTGTTACAGGGATCAAGTGAAAGCCACAACCTATTATTTAGCATAATTACTCTTATTAACTGACTTGATTTTTGACAGATAAATATGAGATTGCCTTTTTTGTTAAAACGATATTAAGGTATCAATCTTTCATTAAAAAAAAATCACTGTTAGAGAAGTTCACAGGCATCACTTTGTTAGTCATGCAAATACCATCTATCAAGCTTACCTTTTCATCTTGCTTTTATCTAGTATACAAGAAGATTTGTGCTTTTTTAAGCAGGCAAAAAATCAGAATCTATGTTCTTCTTTTTTCTTTCTTATTATCCACAGTATTATTGTCAACATAATTTGCATGTTACATCATCTAACTAGTTATTACATTAGAGGAAACAAGAAAAAAATCCTTCAACAGAAACAGTTTATCACAGTATCTTCCATAGAAGCCTTTGGCACTTCATTTGCATAACACAGATTAAAAAGAGATTAAGAGCCATAAACTGTAGGCAGATAGTTGATGTTCTTTCAATGGTGTCAAAATGTCTTAAGACATTTTTATATAATTACCTACATAGGTGTACCATGGATCATTCTTCTCTGCTTGTGCCCTTCAAGAAGCCAGACCAAAGAGAATAACTTAATCTAAATATAATTTAGACACTGAGATTTAAATTCCATCATAAACTGTAGTTATCTTGTTATATTAACCAGTCTTTTGATAAAACAAACTTGAGAATTGGAAAAGCAGCCCCAGTCCCCATTAAAGCCCTTTTGATGTCACCTCTTTTCAAGGTACATATGAGGATTCCTTGTAGTGAAACAGCTCAGGCACAGAAATCTGTACTTCACATAAATTCTAATATTCTAATATTTTGGTGTGTAACACAACCAGGAACACTAAAGCAAAAGATTTTTGCTTGTAAGATTAACTGCTTCACATCCATAGCATCATTATTTTGAAAAAGCTAAGTATGTTTAATTTGTCTTTACAGGCCAGACAGAACCACCTGATCCTGCAGATGCAAACACTATTTTATTATGAAATGCACACAAGTAGAAGAGCGCTATTTCAGAGGCTTACCCTTTTAGCCAGAAAAAGGTGATATAACACAAAGTATCTCTCTGCTGTATCAGAACATACCTCATAAATATTTATCCAGTGATAAATACTTTCCAGGGAACACGGAAGCAAGGTTTATAAGGAGACCTGGTAGCCCAGGTGATAGCCTGGTCTTTTAGTTTCTCCTCTTCTGCCCATTTCTCTCAGGAAAGCACAATGACTACAGACACATCATAGTGGTGATAAAAGTTAATATCGTACAAAACAGCAGCAACACATGAGTCAGCTAGGCTTACCTACCAGGACACTACTGTTAATCTGCTTATCCAAAATGAGAAACACCTTTACTACTAAATGAATAATGAACATTTCCTTGTAGGAGGGGAAGGGGAATCCCCGTTTGCTCCCTCACTCCACCTTGTCCTACAGCATCCTTTCAAGTCTCATCATTTGAATACTGGCTCTTTTCAATGCCAGTTTTTCCCTTCTGTTTTTGCCAAGACTTGTTCTCCTTTAACCAACAGAGTAGAGGCTGGAAAAATATTCCTTCCTATGTACTTGCAACTGAATATACTTACCACACTGACATGAGCTTTGAATCTATCAAAGCTGTTTAGGAGCTACAAAAAAAAAAAGGTCAGACTAACACAGAGTAAACTAGAACCCAAATAGGACAATTGCAGTTTTAGAAGAAAGAAGATTCCAACCATTCCTGACACCTTTTTGTGTTAGATTGAAGACTGAGAAAAAGAATAAAGTGATTTCATCAGAGGTGAAAGATTTTAGGTTTCTACAAGGCAGGAAGGCATGATAAAGCAGTTGCCTGTGCATGAAATGCCTTTTATATTTTCTCTTAAAAAATAGAGACAAAAAAGGCAATTATTCTATTATAAAACAGAAGTATCAGGCTTTGTGGTTAAGAAAAAAGCTGAAATCATTTTAAAATAACTTTGATAGAAGACTTCAAGCATTTCCCTTTTCAGGAGCCAGCGTACAAGCTAGGCACACCTTATAAACCCCGCCACCACCCTGGCCCTAATACAGTCAAGTTTTTACTTCATGAAACAAAAACAGCTAAATAGTGCATGTATACATATATATATATATCTGCTCAAATATTTACATGGATAAATATTTTATTGCAAAAAAGCCTGATAGTACTACTAAAAATATATGTATACTTTGTTTAAATATGAGAATAAAAGCATGTTTTCACTTGCAGTTAAAACACAATGAATGAAGGCACAGAGGCGGCAGATACTCTGCACTCACTGATCCAGGGCCTTTCTCCATAAATGACACAAAAATTTTCAGTCATAATTTGTTTATTGGAGCATTATTTTCTGTATACCCCAGTTACAAGTTAATAAGAGGATTTATCTGGCTCCAATTCTGGGTCATTTCATCTGCGACACTGGAGGAGATATTTGGATATTACCCAGTAAGGAGAAGGGTATGGGGACAATATAAAATGCCACCACAATATTGCCTTTTGCCTGGAGATACCAGTGGTCTTCAGCAGAATATTCCCACGTGCTTAAACATTAGGGATCTTGAAACTATTTGTTGTTCAAAGCCTTAGGTTCAAAGCTTTTTTTCTTAGAAAAATTGGTTCACTTAAAGCAAGTAAGTCGCATTGGTATCAAAGCCCCAAATTTCTTCTGACTCCAAAATCTCCAAGCAATGATTAAGTAGTATATTGATAAACTGCAAACTATTAAAGTGATAAATTAACATCATTAATGTTATCATCCAACCCTGTGGTAAACTTAAGTAGCCTGACTAGCAAGGGTTTGTTCAAGAATTGTACACAGAGTTCATAGTAGCTACTAACCAAAAGGAAAAAAGAGGGGAGGGAGTAGAAGAGAAGGATGACTTCTTGGTTTAAATTACATGGAGTAATGCTGTATTAGAATTTGCTGTTATGTGTTGTAATAGGAAGAAACAGCAATTTGTGGCTTTGTTGGATGTGTAACCATTAGTATTGCCAAGCAGCTTTCAGCTAAGGAGACTTCATTGGAGGCATGGGGAAGGAAAAACTTTCTATCAAACTCCAATATAAACCCATTTACCTTTCATATGTTTCAGCTGAAGATTTTTGCCCAGTATTGTAAACTTAAGTTGACAGACCACTTCCCTTTACCCCCATTAGAGTCTATTTTGCTCTTGCCTGGGCAAGTAATACAAGATCTACTGATTTGTGGGACAAATGTGGTTACATGGGGGCAAGTAAAGGACTTTATTTTCCTTGCCTGCATCCTGAGTGAGCACCTAAAATAGCCTAAGCCTTTTACCATCCGACCAGTCCCTCCATTATAGGCTAGGGTTGGGTAGAACTGGCCACATCAGAGGAGGAAGAACTGTGGTTTAGTCTAGACACAGCATTTCCCCTTTCCTTTACCATGGCTCTGCTTCCAGCAAAGATCCTTTAGTCAGTATACTACACAGAAGAGATTCAAGAGCACAGGGCTGTGAAAGAAAAAACCTACAAATAGAGGAAGATCTCAGAACAAATCTATAAGCAAAGCAGCTGTGGTACAGTTTGGTACCTTCTGGGGGTTTTGTCTATGCTTAGAAAGGTAGCACTAAGCATCCTGGATCCTCCCCTTATAAAGATCTGCTATTTGAGACCAATATTAACTAGTCCATTATGAAGGGAAGACAAGCATGCATGTTTAACTAAACAAGTTCCACCTGAAGGGCTCCAGTTCTAAGAACTGCTCCCAGCTTCCTTTAAGGTGCATTCAAATATCATGGGTGCCAGAGCAATTTGTACAGCCTGCATTCAGCTGAGGCACCACAACCATCCTTTAAATGCAGGCACTGTCCTGAACAAAACCTTACTGATGGAAGATGACTGTAAGGAGCTCAGCGAGGGACTGCTGTCCTGAACCACCCTGAGCTGCTGGGCTGCACGTACTGCAGCTGCCTGCCAGCAAGCTGGTCCAGGGCTACATGGGCTCTGTCACCTTCTGTGCAGCCCTACTGGTATTTTTTAATCTTTTCATAGTTCAAAGAATTTTTTCTTTCCAGATTCAAAATTAAACTAGAAGAACCGTATGAACTTCATCTTCAGTTCTGACTACAGCAGGAAGACTTCTATTTAAAAATACTTCTCACTGCTGCTGGATGAACTCCAGATATACACTACATGTGTATTCAGTATGAGAAGTTGAAACAGATTAGTAAGCACTTGTCACTGACTCCACTGCTAAGCATGCTACGTCAGTGTGATTAGTGAAACATGTCTATCATCATCTTATATTAGATTAACAGCACAGCATTTTCAGCATCCAAGATGCCTTTGCTGTTCCTTTTCTCTTCTTGATTTCAATCACATGGGTTTTAGCCCCTCATATGGTAGTCGATACACGGTATAATCACTTCATTACACTGATCATTTTCCACAGCTACAGGAAAAACATTAGTTTCATTTTCTACCAGCTGGGAAGCCTAAACAATGAACTACAGATCAGAACAGTTCAGGATTTAGGGGGTAATTGTATGATATGTATCTCTTTCAGGCAGACTTCTTCTGGCCTGCATCCCCAGTCCCAGAAAGATCAGCAGTTGATGACAATCAGATCATCATATATCTATTGCTTATGTGCTGGCAAGATGTGGTCACAACATGGACAAGCAGGAGAGGTAATGGAACCCAGGACTCCACAGCATAAGTCTGTATTTTCACAAGATCTGCAAGACCTGCATCTTAACACTGGAAATGTTCCATTTTTCCTGAATCTTCAGCATCCTCTCTTCCCTACCTCAGTGGCAAACCTCCCTCGTCCTGCCCCTGCCCCACGCTAGCAGCATTAGGAAGCATTAGCTGCTATCAACAGAAGATGAACCTGCATCCACCCTAAATCTGGCACAACTGCCACTTCTCTTTCAGCATTCCTATTGGTACCCAAGCTGAAATTAAAAAGAAGTTTTACTAGGTCAAACTGGAAATTGTGGGGGCTGAAAGACCTTCTTGTTCTCCAAGAGCTTCTTATTTTTATTTCAAATCAAGGTGACACTTTTATAGTTACTTTTTGGTCCCAGGCATATTAGGGAGATTAGGATCCCTAGTATCATGTTTCCTTCTGCAGCTGCATGGTCATTTGTATTTTGACTTTTTTGGAAAGAGTTCACATTTCAGTACCATAAAAATACTATTATTTCCATTTTCTCTCCCTACTTTGAAAGGCTTAAGAATAAAGTTCCAATTAAAGCTTCAAAAGTGAGTAAGAAATTGCCTTCAGATGAAACAATTCCAAAAAGCCCGAGTGAAATACAAACCTGCTGTGATACCAACACTGTAAGAGCACGCAGAGGACACCTCGTTGCCTCTAGACTTTTGCAACACAGACCACGTATTCCTCAAAATCTGATAGCAGGTCGCAGCACTATGTATGCAGAACAAGTGTTTTCACATTAGTGCTAAGCTGTAGTGAGATACTGTGGTGCAAAGTGGACCAAAACCTTTTCGGAAGTGCCCGAGGTGCTATATTGTTGAGCCATCTCGTGGCATATTTGCTGCATTACAGTGCTACACACCATAGGAGAAGAGGGCTGGGATTCACTGGATCTGTTCAAATTCAGGCAAGAAACAGAAAGCACAGAAGTTCAGCTACAGCACGCTCATGAAGCAGCACTCACTTCATAAGGAAAACTTGAATTTTGGAACTTAAGCTACATAAGACCAGCCAAGTGCTAGTGTCGATCAGATCTGAAGCACTTGGTTAGTCCAACCAATAGCTCCTTATAAAGCAACGTGCTATGAAAGTTCTTAAAAACCACATTCAGGCTGTGCACATAGAACTCCTCATGGGTGAGACAATTGTGGTCTACGGTATCAGCTGGAAAAATACTCTGCAAGATTGATAAATTCCCCCCGAAAGAAGTCCAAGAAGAGGCATTCTTACATTTTCTGAAGGCTGACTGTAAAATATTAATAAAAAGATAAATAGCCTTGATGCCAATGACCCAAGAGTTGCACAAACAGGATCACATACACTTTAGGCAGCGAACCAGTTGAGACGTTTCTGAAGATCCAAGTTTTGCAAAGCTGCAAATGGCACTAAAACAATTAGCCAACTCTAATGTTCACATTAAATCTGAATCTGCAAACTACTCATGTGAGCAGAGAGCTTAAAGAGCTTTATGCTGATATTTAAGACTAAATCTAAATAATCCAAGAATATTTTAAAAATGGCAATGCATGTTAATTTAAGTAAACACTGTATATTATATCAGCATGGGATTCTGCACTGGTCTTGCTCCTAAAATAATAAAAATCAATGAATACCCATAGAAGGCATGTTTAGAAAAAAATGAGTATTAAAGTGTTAGGATATCAGACAATCACTGTTTTCAAAACACTCCTCTGTTCATCAGTTAACTATTGAAATAGTGGTATGAAATGCATTGAATGAAGGAGTAAGGAATATTCAATAACAATACAAAAAAAGAAAATCCTGAAATGTTGCAAGACTGGCCCCAAGTTAGAACCCTCCAGCAGCGAGATCGTGAATCCCAGAGCAGGATTTAATCAATATACACACACATCTACAAAACCATCACCAAAAAAACAGGATTAGGTTTAACTGACTTCTTGAAAAACCTCTCCATGCTTCCCCTGAGCAAGGCACAGGCGGGCATTGTGAAAGCTGCTTTCAGGCAAAGCGAGAAATTTGTTTCTAAATCTGTAACTCTGATAGTACTATTGCTCAGGAAGGAAAGGGCTCATACACACAGGGCCTCTGCACACAAGGAATTATGCAACACAAAAATGCCTGTTAACATTTCTAAACCAGCTGATTCTCATCTCATCTGCCCGTGAAGCCCCTAATCTAGATTTAGGGAATATTCAGCTCTCTTCAGCAAAAGGAAATGCATCTCCCCTGTCTAGACATCCAATTTAAAAAGAGAGCTTTTTCAATTTCAATTAAAGAACACATGTACCAGAAATGTCTTTTATCTAACATTTTTGAAACTCATACAGTAGTTTTATTCATGAAACCAAACCTGTAAATACAAATGAACTATTTATTTCCCCCTCAACTGTAACAATATAGTAACTTTAATGACTTGTTTCACGTAAAAATGCCACATAATCCTATATTGTAGGCTTTTGCTGTTCACTGTTACATAAATGTATATATCTTGATTAATTTACTGTGTGTTGTTAATTTTTTTGTACACTTTAAAGTCTTACTTTTGTTCCAGAACTGAGATTTTCCTAGAACCTGCTTGATGGAAAGTCAGTTTTACAAAAAGCATTTCAAACTGGACAATTCTCTGCAATGCTGCTTGCGTACAACAGCAGCTCTGGACTTTAACTCTCTGCTGGCAGCTGCATGGGTTTCCTCAAGGCAGAAGTGTTAATACCAGCATGTATTTGCACTTGGGTCGAGAAATATGAACACTCAGCTCTGAAGGGTTAAATAGGAAAAAAAGTAGGCATTATGAAAGAAATACCTGAAAACCAGCAGTTTGTATGGCTGCTCTTTTAACCATGACTTTGCTGTAGCTGCAGAGGGCACAAGCAACAGGAGATTGGCAAATAAAAGCTATTGACCTTATCAGAAGAATTTAGATCCATTTTTTTTTTTTCAGAAAGGAACAAAACAGGAAACCTGTAGTCTGAAACACATTCCCATGGCACTGAAAACTCTAGTTGATAATGGCATTCACTAAATTAAGTGATCTGATCAAGATTTTGATCAAACAAATCACTAAACTCATAGGAGCAGAGTGCATTTGTGCATTTAGTGTTGTGCATTTTCTTACAGCACAGAATTAAGAATGTGACATACCAGCACTGTCTGTTTCTTCACACATATGCTTCAGAAAAGTAACATCAATAATTGGACCAAAGTAATATACTGATTTCTTCATGAGCCAGAAGATAAACCAACAGTGCTAGATCATAACATGACAGCACAACAACTTTCAGAGATTTTATTATTATTATTATTGTGGCTTTGAGTAGTACCTTGAAGTTTTTAGTATCACACTTATTTTTCATTTTAACATGCCTACTGAATGGATGTGAAGCTCAAGGAAAAAAGAAACACTTAATTTCTACTTTCCAAGTGTGATTTGAGAGAAGCCAGTTAGGCTGGCACACATATTTACTTTCAACTGAAGTGTATTAACACTGAAAAGTAGTTTTATTCTATAGTAAGGAATACAGGAATCCAGAAACAAGTTTTCCCTTTAGCAGCCTACCCAAATACAGCTGATGTGTAAGTGCTCAGAGAGGGACCTGTGGTATAGTCCCAAGTCAGTGCACTTAAAAGCATTGAGGACATTTATTACAACAGTTTTGTCTTCATAAAAATGCATAATAAAACAAAGCTCAAACTAGAGACAAGCTGTTTTATAAAATATGAATAGGATACATTTTAGCAAAATGAAATCTGCCCACAAGGGCTAGCTATACAGGCAATAAATCAGAAAAAGTGAGTGGACAGGAAAAAACCAAAAACCCTTGCAACCATCACTCCTCCCAATACAGAATGCATGTTAGAATTATTCTGTTTTATCATCATACTTGCTTGAGTTTGTATTCTCACACATGTATCAAATATTATTCAAAAGTACTCGTAATATGGCCATTTTTAGAGTCTAACTTTAGAAGTATTTAACTGTAAAAAAAAACCAACAAAAAAAAGAAACAAACACCAAAACCATCCCTAAAACTAAATTGTTTAGAAAATTTGGTTAAAAAGACTGTCCAGCCTCTTCCTTTATTTACTAGGAGCCATATAAGGTAAGAATACTGAGCAGTTACATTTATTGGCATAGAAAACTGCATAGGAAAAAAGTTCTCTCTTAATTGAAGTTGTCCATAGCTACCAGCCCTGAGATAGTCATTTAGTTAAGTGGTTATTGTATTCAGGCAGAAAAGCCTCTGAGATTTTAAAAATGGTAAAAACGATCTCCTGCTTCTGTGAAAAAGTCCCATTTATCATGGTGTCTCTCTAATACTACTGGGATTATTACTTGGCAGAGAAACAGCTCTACTCTTGAGCTAGCTAGGAGTTTTCTGACAAAGCAGAGGGCTTTTGCAAGGAAAACTCTGTCTAAATCAAGCTTTTCACAGGAACATAATAGGGAGAATTTTCACCAGGAAAAATATTGTGGTTTTGTGGAGCACGTGGGGTTTTGGTTTGGGTTTTCACCCCTCCCAAATCTTTGGGCTAACATTTCATAAAGAGTAACATCCCTAGTCTAACAGATAACAGTGTCTACCAAATCAAAGCAATTTTCCATCTAGGTCTGAACCTTACTAGGTGACAACCAAAGTCACAGGTTATCTGCTATTCTGAAGCAAGAACAGAGGTGGAATTACTGAAGCGTACATATATGATCTAAATTAATACTACAAACTACCACCATAACAGCTCAGGTGGGTACCCTAATCAGTGGGCAGCAAGATTATTATTCCCTGTCTCATAATACACATTTCATTTATTCCCAAAGAAGCTTAATAATGAACAACTCTAAGAGATATTCCCTGAAAGAATTCAGTTTCAAAGCTATACAACCCATTATGGCTCTACCAACCCATTTAATACATGGTCTTTACAGACAACCACTAAACACAACATTTACTTGTTTAATCATAGCAACTAGTAGAAGAAAAATAACTTAGATTACTATGGAAAAACTTGTTTCAGAGATCTTTTGGTCAGGGAGATGAGGATCAAATTGTAAGTTTCACTGAGCAGACAAGAAGTAATGGCTAGATATATCTTACAATTTAGGTACCTGCAAAGAAGGAAAAAAAAAAGGAGAACTAATTGTTACCAAGTTGATTACCTGACTTTAAAGTGGGTTGCCCCCAATTCAGCAGCCAAGAGCTGCTAAATTCCATTTGCAGTCTCCATACAAGCTATATCACAACACAAGCAAAAACATTTCAGCATAAAAATAGAGCTGATGCTACCACCCATATAATTTTTCATGGTTTAATCAAGCTTGATTCGTGGTTACTCTCCAGTTTTAACGTGACCTCTAGTGTACATGTAATCACAGACTAATGAGATGCTATTACAGAAGTTTCTGTGATTTAAAGTGGACATTTCTTGGATGAACTTTCTTAAATGAACACACTGTGATAGCACTTAAGGACTAAACATGGCAACTAGCCACAAGCACGCCTAGGAACTTGTCTTTTTAGACTACCAGCTGGAGACCTCAATTAACACAAAAAAGAATTCTTATTGTAGTGCTGCATGTCTAACAATTATACATTCCTTCTGTATAGATCTTCTGTAATATATAATTATAAATTTCTTCTGTATAGATCTGTGAACAAATTGACCTTGTGGACTGTGCAGGTTGCAGAAGTCCCCCCATCCTTCCTGATGACACTCAGCCAACTCAATCTACTTGAAGCCTCAAATTCCTTGCTGTAGCAGGCTCTGTTCCAATAGTTCACAGGAATTTCTCAGGCATACAGGAAGAGGCATACTGAAATGGATGTGCTGCCACATCAAGTAACCAGTGCTGGTGACAAAAGCACAGAAGTAAAAGATTAGACTTCTGATACTCTAGGATTTTCAAAGGTGAGGTGGTCTCCATCCTGTATCAGTTTTTCTCCCTAACTGGAGTCTTTCAACATCTGTAAACATGAAAATAGTACCTTCACTATGTCCTGAATTCAGTATGAAGTGTTTCCAAGTTGAAAATGGACCTCTGAGATAAATTAAAATGAAAAAAGATGTGGGAATCTGAACAATGCCACATCACTCAATTTCTCATCCCATTATAGGAAAAAAACACACAACTTGTTTAAAACCTAAAACCTTAAACAACAGACACAAAAGAAATTGAGAGCAAATATAATGGAAACCAATCAGACAACAGCATAGCAGGACATTCACTCCCAGGTAAGGCTGGAAAAATAAAACAGCTAATAGAGGTAACGAATATGGAGTGTTCATCTGATGTCTGATTGTACTGTAAAAATCCACCATGTTATATTCTTTTTTTTTTAAGACACATTTTACACCTGGAAGTTAATTAAAAGCTCCCCTACAAGCACCTGTCTGTATCTTCCCATCTCTTCAATTTCAGTAGAGAAGTTTTGACTGAAATCATACTCCTTGTGCCATACTGGCATCTACTTAAGTACTTCATGGTTCTGCTAATAACTTATAACAGAAAATCAGTCCTTTTCAATTTGGAGCCATCTAGTTGCAATTTACAAGTCTCTATAATACATCCAACAAATTACACACATTCTGCTATTACCATTTCATATTTTATATCTTACTAAAACTATTAAAAAGTCTCACTGTTAAAGCAAATAATAACAGGGAATAAGAACAAAATCCTCCAATCCCCCTTTTCAATCTCTAGATTAAAGGCTGTGAGTCAATTTGAGGAATTAATGTGACCCAAATCAAATCTTGGAAAAGGTTCTCTACCATGCAAAGCAAGAAACCCCACTGCAGGAAACAAATTGACTATTATTGTCCTGTCACAACTTTTATACAACAATATTTTTCTCTGTATTTATCAGCACTCCCTTGTTTTATTACACCAATACTTTGTTAAGAGAAAGGCAATACATTCAAGTAAAACTGCAAGGTCTCATCCTTAAATGGGTCTAGTATTCCTTTCAGGCAACAAAAGAGTTTACAGAAGAAGTACTTTTGTTTCTAAACTACGTTATTTACACAAAAATTACACCTTTGCAAGCCTCCAGGATTTATTGAGTGTAAGAGTTGAACTTGAAGTTAGTTTTTATGAGCTTTTTAAAATGCTTTCTAGCACCGATGACATTTTCTAGGACATTTCACAGATTTTCCATAGCAAGTTTCTCTGTTTATCAAAATTGCCAGATTAAGAAAACTATTACAATTTTTAGGTCATTTGATTAAATTACAGTCTGGAATCCAGCTGTTTTTTCCTCAGGGGAAATAAGTTATTAATATTTCAGTAGCCCTGCTATTGCATTTCTGATGATTCCACAGCTCTACTAAACTGACCTGTGAGCTTTGGGTGTTGTACATCCCCAGTCTTAATAATCTACAACACCTACCAAAAAAAAAAGACTTGAGTTACAGATAAGCTAAGCTTGAAGAGCTCATGGTGACATTTTCTACACTAAGTTAGTTTAGCTCTATTGAGGGAAGATGTGAGAATTGACTATTTTTAAGAAAACAAAACTATTCTATGATTCTATGTTATTTAGTGTCTGTAGAAATATTCTTAACAATTCTGGTGTGAGGATGCAGTTTCAAAGATGAATCTGCTTTAACTAATTTGCTTGAATTCCTGCAGGCTGCAGGATACCTTCCACCTCTCCTTAGAGTGCAAGCCATGGACAGCAAGAAAACAAAGTGCAGAGACTGGTTAAGGCAGATTAATTGATCTGTAGAGCAGAGGGTAAAACTAATCACTTACTGCCTTAATGCCTCCCTCTCAAATGCACATACCTTATAGCTAAATAAAAAATAAATCAATTCTTCTAAAGAATAAAATACCCATATGCTAGATCTCACATTTTATCAAAAGCATACACGTTCCTAGGGTTTTTTTAAGCTGGATTTTAATACAATTTAAACATATATAATAAAGTGTTTCTATACAATTAAAGCACTTAAAAATTAGCTGCACTACCACAGACTAAAGTCTGCAAAAATTAAAGCAATTGCTACATATTTGAAAGGAAGGTGCTGGCTATACACCTAGGGTGACTTCATTGAAGTCTCCCACAACAGCAGCCTATTCGGCAGGTGCACAGAGAGTATTTTCTTCACTTGAATTTCTTCAACTTCTTAAACTGAATAACAAGTTCTTTCAAAGCAGAGAGCGACTTTAAATAGAAAATCTGGAAGAAAAACAAGCTTTCCAATCTATAAAACATGACTAAATAGATCTTCTTTCACTTGGTGGCAGGAAGGTTTCCACTCTAAACACCTTTAAAAGGAGCAGAGAAGGAAGCAAGCCATGGAAGAAGCCCCTGCCCATCACACTTAAAACCACTGCTGATTGCCTGAGAGGTGGTACCTTTCCTTTCTGTTGTTTTTGGTTGTTGCCCAGCTTTCAAGATGGAAATCTTCACTCCTCTCCCTCAGGAGAGCTAAGGCTGCTCTAAGTAAAAGGGTTTCCAACTTTTAGTCCTTCATTCATTTTAACTAAGGCCAGGATGGCCCCAGCCAAAGGAAAATATTATCACGCAGTAAACAAGCAAAGGACTATTAATTCATAATGCTAAAAAGAATAAAACCTAATATATATCTATATTAACATTGTTATTCAAAATTAGTAATATACTCTCCTGGTTAAGAAAAGCAATACCAGAGGTAGCCTACAACCTGTATTTAATAGCCAGAATGTTTCATGGTGTGCAGGCTTTGAAAAGTAACTCATTTTATAAAGGAAGGTACAGAAATACCAATAAAAGCAAACAAGATTAAGTATAGGACTTCAAAAATTAAGCACACACACCCCCCCAACTGCATGATTGCAACTGTGATTCAGGTCAATATACACCCCAGATTTTAAGGAACAGATACTCCAGTTTACCTCCCAAATAACCACTGTGTGGATAAGGAGAAAGTAAGGTACAGACAGCATAGGAGGACCTGTTGGCATTTATACCTGGAAGAAAGCATGACCATGAACAGAGCTACTTCTGCCCATAACAAGTTCCCTAGTTCACCACAAGCATAAATTCTCACATGGGAAAAGCTTTGAATGAAACACGTATTTAGATCATGCAGAAACAATTCCAGCTCTATGGGATTTCAAAGCAGTACTCAAAGAAAAATTAAACACCTTCTGCACAATGAGCTACATAGCACCCAATCTAGCAAAAAACTACAGTAAATTCAGATTAATTCTACATTGTAGGAAAGTATTCATATGGAGGAAGCCTTCAACACTTTCTGAAAAGCCACAGATTCTGTCTTTAAAGCTAAAATAAATGTGCCTTTGCCCACCAAAACTAAGCCCAAACAACTAACAAGCCACTCATCCAACACACACACGCACACCCCTTTAGCTAGTAAAAAAAGGATGAGAGCTCACACATCTCATAATACAACTGCAAAAAGATTTGTAAATGCTTTCCTTGTTCCACATTACTCAGGCTTGTTAAGACATTGTGTTAAGGTTGGTCATTTTGTTAATTACTTTAAAAACTTAAGAGCCTGGAAAAAAAGCTGTCAAGAAGAGAACTGTAGCAATAGAAAAATGAAAATCCCAGCCTAAAAACGTCAAAACAGCATTTGCACAAGTCTCCCACAGTGGACCTACTGTATTATGTCTGGTGGAATTTGGCATTTTCTCTAGAGCCAGTCAATAACAGGAAGTGGATCATAAATGCCCTGCTTTCCGGCGAGCGCGGCAGCCTCAGCTGTGCAGCCTAATGAGCCAGGGGCACACCAAATTCAGTGACAGCTGGCAGAAAAGTCCACTGGAGAAGTTTAAAAGTTTTTTTGTTTGTTTTTTATAAAGCTGGAGTTATTTCTTTGTTAAAAAAAACAAAACCAAACAAACAAAAAATACACACAAAAAACAGAGAAAGCCCCACAATAAAATAAACAAAAAAATAAACACAAAAAGACAAAAAAACCACTAAATAACAACAAAAAACCAAACAACACACCACCACCCAAAAAAAGCCAAAACACCACTCCTGTTTCTATCAATATTAACTTACCGAAGACACAACTCTTCTGCAAAGAGTCCTGGAACTTAGAGCACCATGTATCTAGTGGAAGTTACCACGCTACCATGAACATATTTAACTGATTTTGAAAGTTACTAGCCTTTAAAATGAGAAAAATTAAAAATAGCCAGTTTTCCATTAGCCTAAAGACATTACTTAACATTAAGAGACTACTTAATTTGTTATATTCTTATCCTTTTTAACTCTTAACTGTGTTTTCACATGCATAATGCAGATTCAGTTTTTTGGCTTTTGAGAGGAATCCTGTAACATTTATAGAGAAAAAAAAATTGTTGAGGGAGCACTAATACATAGTTCACAGTTTGTATACCATATGTTTAAGAATCATTTAAGACCTGATTTAAGAAAGTCTTTATGTGAAGCTCCCTCTCCATGAAAAGGCTTGCTGTAAGTCTAATTATTAGAATTTTGATTCCTATTAGAAGTGAAAAATAATCAGTAATTCTAATGCAAAAAATTATTGTGTACATATTCAAGATGTCATCTTAGTTACAATTAAACCACTGAGATAATTTCCTATGAAAAAGCTGCTCACGTTTATTAGTTTATTGGGGAGTTTCCAGTCTCAAACTGAGAATCAAGATTTAGAATGAAAGCATTTTCTGTGGTTAAACAAAGTCTTACATTCAACATACTGCAGTCACTTGATTCAACATCATAAATCCACAAGAAGTTTCTGAACAGTATCAAAACTGATTAGACACCTGTACACACACCTCATTTCATTTAGGTTAAAATGCCTGTAGCAGTCCAGAGCCCTCAACTATTTGTGTGGCTAAAATCTGCGCTCACTTAAAATGAGATAGTTTTTGACTGACACCTTTTTGATCAGCATATGAGTTCCCTATTTCACATTTGTCAACTCGTGGCGATTGCTGAGAGAGGTTCAAATCCCACCCTTCACCTGCACACAGTTAAAGTGAAATCACCAATGGCCACCACATACACCAAATTTAACCTAGAAAAGTATGATTTTATTTTGTTGCTAAGCTGCCAGCTCAACACTTGGACTGGAAGTTGGCATCACCCACAAGTACGCCCAAGTCCATACCTCATGCTTAGCTGAGGTTGATCCGTGTGGGTTTTCTCCAACCTCCCACCTTGCATTGGCCCAGCCAAGACAGAGCAACACAGCCCCATCCACTTCTGGCAGGGAAAGTTTCAGACAAGTTTTACAGTGGGCATTTGTCTTATCATAGTGCTCTGGAGCCAAGCATTGTATTCACAACCCCAATAACACCGTGGGCTACAACCCCATGGGAAACACATACCAGATAACTACATGCAGGGGAGAAAGACTGTGAAGATCAATCCTCCCAAACCAGAAATGTTTGCCTGACCAAGGCTCTCCCACCACCTTAGAGAAGAGTTTGACAGAGGCTATGATTTCTTTTCCCAGAAAATGGATGAAACAAGAAAGTACATGCACCAAGACACAGCTAATGCCTCCTTCATTGCCAAGAGGATGAGAAGAATAAACAAATTAGGGAGAGCACCTTAGCTGGATTCAATATCCACCTTATTGAGGAAGAAGTCCTTCCTCCTCTCCCTTTCCTTCCTTTTCATCTTATTTGGAGACTGCCAGAAAAGAGGGTCCTCAACTTCTGGAGACAGACAGAGAAAGGGAATTTCAGTGTCTTTCTATTGTTCTCAATTTCTTTCCCCAAAGGGTTCCCTCTCAGATCCTCATTCACCACTACCAGCAACTACAGTGACCCCAGCACCCTTTGCAGGCAGAGCACTCCTGCTGCATCAGGCCCTGCCACTGATCCTGCTTCTTCCATACCTTTTCTTCCCCCTCAGTAACAAACAGGGTGGACAGTGGTTAGGACTCAATCTGGCCCACACACCCCATGAGAAGCAGCAGCCTATTAAGCATAATACGTAGATATGCTATTTTGTACAGAATATTTCTTTATAATTTATGTACAAGTGGCTTTGAAATACTTAACAGGCACTCCCTATTGCTATTTACCAAACATTTTGAAAGTCACTTCCAGATTTAAGTACATCAAAGCTGAAGTGTTTTGCTAAGCTCCACGTTTACAATATGTAAAAATGAGCGATTTTGCATTCTCAAAGTTCAAAGATATTAAAAGAAGCTACTTAAGAAAAGCAGCACACATTTAATACACTTGGGAGAAATCCAACCTTTCCAACACATTTACATTCACAACTGAAAAGGTCACTACTAAGAACCTCAACGCACAAGATGACAGCCATTGTACTACAGCACAAAGCCATAATACACCACCATAGAACAGGAGGAATGTTATCACTGTAGCACACGTGGTACTTACGGAGCCCCTGTACTCCAACTGTGACAAACAACGTCTGTTTCATTTCTTAAATAGTTTAGAAATAGCAGTAAGTCATTGTTTTTTAGCAATAAAAAAAATTGCTACAAGCTGTTGTTCAGAAATCAACAAGTCCTATGAACAGGCTATCCCAGGCAGCTTTCTGATGGAAAGACTGCTGCTCAATTTTAAACTTCAGTCAAAACAGAGTATTAAATAGCTTCAGTCAGTCACAGCATTTTTTTTTAAAGGATGAATTTAAACATTATATATATAATCATAGACCATGCTGAGTTGGAAGGGACCCTCCAGGATCATGGAGTCCAACTCCTGTCCCTGTGCAGGACACCCCAGCAGTCACACCATGTGCCTGAGAGCATCACCCAAACACTTCTTGAGCTCAGGCAGGGTTGGTGCTGTGACCACTGTCCTGGGGAGCTGTGCCAGTGCTCAGCCACCTTCTGGGTGAAAAACCAGTTTTTCTGCCTTCTAATCCAAACTACCTAGAACACCAAAATCAGGAGAGCGCTGCTCTCAGATTCCACTTCTATTTCAAACTCATCCTAGCTCACTGAGGAAGAAAAGTTCTGTCAAGCCTCAGCTAGGATAGTCTGGAAAATACTTCACAGGCCCACAGGGATGCTGAGTCTGGCAGAAGAAAAGTTGTAAGGACTGGAACACAGCCAGCATGGAGAAAACTTCTGAGGAAGTCAGACGGGCAACACCACAAAGTCCCTGTTTAACTCCAAGAACAGACTTTTTCAAGAGTTTAAGAATATAGCTCAGTTGGAGACAAAAACCCTTGTCCCAGAAAAGATCCTGAGACCATGCTCCAAAACCACTCATCCTATCCTAAAGTGGTATGAAGATTATGCAACACTAAAACATCTTCTCCCCTCCTCACACTTTCTCTCTTATAGTTGGCTCATTTGGATTTAAGTGTTATGGAATAGACAGCCAGTGGAGGAAGTTTTAGGATCAACTGCAA
Organism: Aegotheles bennettii; assembly: GCA_013398125.1. NCBI lineage: Eukaryota > Metazoa > Chordata > Aves > Caprimulgiformes > Aegothelidae > Aegotheles > Aegotheles bennettii. Next base: position 425,754 of record VZRW01013126.1, read on the forward strand.
AAGCCTGGCAGAAGACATGAAGAAGGCAAAACAGGAGTCTTACAACAGGAAGTTTCTGCAAATCTAGGAAACAGTGCTACCAAACTCACCCATCAGGGCAGCAGCAGAACCCTGAAGAACCCCAATGCACTGCATCAACACTACATTGTGTCAGATATAACCTCTGTTAGCTCACTTGTGGCTTTCTTCCCCAAAGGATTAATTCAGACATCAGCAATTAGAGCTGATCTAGTGGAAAAAATGTAAGAAACAAATACCATGCACGATAGCAACAGATAACTTTAAGCAGCAGCTCCTGTTAACAAATATCACATATGTTCCAGCAGTTCCCTCTAGATCTATGACGTACATACTATGAAGTACTACATTTTGTTTTCCCTGTCTTCTGTTGTCACACCAGTTATCCATAAGAAAATTCTTCTCGCTGAGGCTGGAACAGAAAAATAGCTCATTTCATATGAGCAATCTGAAAGACCATATGCCAGTGCTGCAAAACTTGAATAAATGAAATGCTTAAGAAATCTGAAAATACTCCAGGCATATGTAAGAACACAAGGATTTCATCCTACTCGCATTAAAGTTAATTTCTTTCTTTAAAAAAAAACAGAACGAAACTAAGTTTTCTCTCTTTGTCAAGACAACATACCTTGAATCTTTATATTTTCCACAAGAACCAAAGTGAATATACCTTTTGCCAAAAAAACAGAAACACATACTTCAATTCTTCATCAGGGTCCAACATTTTTTTAAAAAGCTGCCCATTACACCAGAGCAATGCATTCCTTCTGCTGCAACCTATTTTGTATCCAGATGAATAAAATATAGATGAAATTTTCAAGGGCAACATTCAGCTAGTGACTTGAAATATTCTTTCAAGGAGATAAGAAACAATTTTCTGCTTGAATAGAAACCTCATCACCTCCTGAAATTATCCTTTGATGCAACAGTTCCGTGGTTCCTCATGCATCAAAGTCGTGTGTAAATCTCTGCACATCTGGACAACACTAAATCGTTACGAGAAAAGAACAAAATTGTTGGCCAACTTTGTGGCTTTTTTTCAAACATATGAAAAACGCAATTCTGGGAATAAACTGGCAACTTCTCAAGTCTCAGAGTAGGATAGATAGCAGTATCGTGGATTTCTTTGCTCATTATCCAGTGCTACATCACCACATAGCACACCAGCTGTGACACAGTGAAACTCTGTTTAGAAAGACACATCCTTCATAACTCCATATCTGGAGGGAAGACTGCTCATTGAGGAGTTTTTCTCCCTTCCCATTCAAATTGGGGAGCTGAGGGGTTGATGTCAGTTCTCAAGCTGGACATCAGTTGGTCTGAAAACTCAGAAAGGGAGGGGGGAAATGGTGGCAGCTACAGCAGCTCAGTGACAGTGATTCTGGCAGCAGTTTTCCTAATAACCAAAACCCAAACAAGCACAGGAGGTGGGCAGCTACTTGTCATACAACAAACAAAGCCCAAACCTCTAACCATTACTTCAGGATTATCAAGTCGATTCACACCATACTGTGATGCCTAGACAAAGCAATTAATTTAAACCCATAATCAAGCTTTCTTGAAAAATACTCATTCTGTTCACGAATGGCATGCATTTCACTCTTGTATGCTCTTGTTGAGATGAGTCATCCCACCTTTAACCTCCATTCCCATTGCCAGCTATATATTCCTGCCATTTTCCCAACATTAGTACTTGTGTGGCCAGCCAGGTCAACCACAGCTGAAGAGCAACCACAAAACCCTGAAAGAAGGTTTTCAGTTTTTAGCAGTCCTCATCTTTTCCTAGCTCTTAGTGTAACAGCAACCTCCAGCATTAAACAGAAATGGTCTTCCATTCCCTGCCCGTACACACCCTCTTGCATCTTCTGTCTTTCACCAGCAGAGGATTTTGGTTTTGCTGGGCCTGACAGCACCAATGCTGATAGAGCCTTTGGAAAAAACTGAAAAAGAAACGTCACCTTTATGATTTCTCCTCCTTGCTTTCTAGTCCCCATCCCTCCAGCATAATTTCCCACTGAATTACTCAGCCTTTTCCATGTAATTAATGAACTAAGTGTGGCTAAATGCATTAACAAAGATAGCAGTATGCTAGAAGTGTTAGTTCTGCAAGGCTGGGCTCAATGTTAATTAAGCCATTCCTCCTATGGAATCTCTTACAAGCCTAATAACTTTGAGATCAAATACTTTATTACCTAAACTGTTCAAAGGTGCAAGTATACACACATGCATGCTACAGTATTTGATGCATCTTTGAAAACCATATTAAAGCATTATCATTTACAAATAAGCCTCACGTGCATTTTTCAGGTGTCAACAAGTACAGGTACAGACCAGGGAGAAAGAGAAGTGTATCGGTACCATAGCACATCTGCTAGCCATGTTTCAACAGCAGTCCCAAAACAGTTGTAACTGGACTTGAACAAAGACTTGTTTGCCTTGTAGATGCCAGGAGCCACACACAGAAAATTGCTCACTCCTGAAACAAGTTACTCTCAGTTCAGTTTCTCCAGAGGGCGAGATAATTATGTCCTGGTGTATTACTGCATTAACCAGCACTACCTGGGGTAGGGGCAATGCACCAACGCTCAGCTGCTTTAAAAGAGGGCTCAATGATAACCATAAGAGAGAACAACAGGGTTTACAGTTCAGTCTACAGAGGGTGTTTCACCAAGCTGTCTGAGGAGTGACTATAGCCACCTAAGCTGTTCCAGATTCACGTTCTGTACACAGGCACTCCTTTGTCCTCCTAACCCACCACATACACCAGACCCGAGGGGGAGCAACAGAAACCCCTGCAAGGGGAACGCTGCCTTCCATCATCCACTCTGCTAAAAGCATGAGACATCCCTATATACACCCAGCAACAGCTGAGGAAAGCCTTTACTACCGTGTTCAGTTTTCCTTGCTGGTGGCTGAAACAGAAGCAGACACGTTCTTCTTCACAGTTCTGCTACATCTGCTGTTCCCTCGAAGAAGGCAATGCTGCAGCTACACCTCCTGTGCTGTCCTGCCAGCTGAGCAGCAGTGGCACACCAGTGAAATGGAGATACCAGTATTTTTTCCAAGGAGACTGACAACAAACACCAGCTCGAGCGAGGCTGCCCACTATCACAGGCAAGCCAGCTTCCCTTTCTGCTTTCCCCCCTAACACAAAGCTATGCCTAAAGAATTAAAAGCAATGAACATTTTTAACATATGGATTTTTATGGCCAAAAGCCTCAAAAGGAAAAAGAGTCAAAAGGTCTCTCTGCAAAAATTAATCCTGGAATTAATGTGATTCATTTGAGAACTTACCAAGTGTTGTCTTATAAGAGTTATTATATATGAACACCTGTAAGGAGCCAGCTATTAATAGCACCAATGAAACTGTCATACAAAAACAAAGAAGTGCTACTTGTGGCACTATGATTAAGGCTGTGTCAGCAGTTTGATTTTCATGACTTTAACACCCAGCTGTAAAAACTGCCTTCGGTAGAAGCAAGCATATTGCGCCTGTACCCACAGGGAGCACCATTTCTGTTTGCACTGGTTAAAACACAAGAGTCAACTACATCTTAATACTTGATCTCCGAATAGCAAGATCCAGAATTTGCAAGTCGTTATTGGGTATAATCATTGCCAAATGGGACTACGCCTTAAAAGACAGTTTGGTAAATACTGCAAGACAGAAACTTGGTAGAGCACAAGAAACTGAGAACTAAGAGTGTGTGATTTTCTGTTTTGGCACACGTTCGTTAAGAATTAGAGGCATACTAAAGAAACTGCATGCAAATACACAGTTCACAGCTATAGATCTTTGTAACTTGGCCACCATTTGCTTAATCACGGAACAGCATTAACAGATTTATGTTTGAAAAGGCACCACTTGAGATTCTTCAAGCAAGGAAATCTGTAACCAAATAATACACAGTGAGTTATTAGCATGCACAAAATTAAAAGCACCACATGCTGACACGGGACCCATGTCTATCCCAAACAAGCATGAAGAATGCAGCATTTCAGTTAAGCATGTGTTAGGAATATACTACTGAAGAGATCCTGCAATACAAGAGCATCTTCTTTTAAATAAAAGACAGAGTTAAACCATTAAACAAAATGGAAACAATTCAAAAGCACTTCTTCCCAGTGTGCTTTGATGCATCAAGCATAGTGCAGGTGTTCTGGATTTTATTCTAAATAGAAGTTTAATTAAGCTTAATTATGTTACAGAGTAGGTTTAAGGGCTAGCACCCTTGACTGCCTCCGTGCGGAAAAGCTGTCACATTTCTTAGTTGTAATATTTAGTAAAATAATTTAATTACGCACTGAATTTTAATAATCTGATTTTTACAAGGGCGTGTGGCAATAAGACCAAGAGTAACAGTTTCAAACTGAAAGAGGGGAGATGTAGATTGGATAGTAGGAGGAAATTCTTTCCTGTGCAGGTGGTGAGACACTGGCCCAGGTTGCCCAGAGAAGCTGTGGCTGCCCCCTCCCTGGCAGTGTTCAAGGCCAGGTTGAATGGGGTTTGGAGCAACCTGGTCTGGTGGGAGGTGTCCCTGCCCATGGCAGGTTGGAACCGGATGATCTTTAAGGTTCCTTTCAACCTAAACCATTCTATGGTTCTATGATTTCACACACATATATAAATATGTACCAGAGCTATGTTTCTTCTACATACATAATGCCAAAGGCAGTATAGTCCTACCACGAAGATGGAAACACACATTAAAATGAAGCCTCCTCATTAAGATAATCAGAGGAACATGTGGAACTAGAAAGACTTCAAGGTAATGCACCTGACAAATTCTGTAGATTTATAAACCCTGCCCTCCTCCATTTTTCCCTCAGTCCCAAACAGGCCAAAGGGAAAGCTGAACACAAACACACAGAAGTGTTAAAGCAAAGGGAAAAACCCCTATCTGAACTGTTAAAAGTAATCTTTTAAGCCTTATTGAGAGGTTTGGCTTTGTTTTGTTTTTTAAGAGAGATATTTAAGTTGATAACTAGCCAATGCCATTCTCATATGTTGAGATTCTCTCTTACTGAAAGCACTTATAAAAAAAATCATCAAAACCCCACTGAAAGTCAAGAACTGGTCAGGATCAAACTGGTGACATTATTTCACTTAGCACGAGATTTCAGACCTTCATTAGAAATGTGGGGTTGTACTTCCTTCAGAAGAATCTCTCTTCAATTGATTTTTGGCCATCCTCTCCCTTTTCCTACCATCTAGGGCTATAAACTGACCCCATTCTGTCCTTCAACACACACAGGCCATACAGTAGGTGCCAACATTTGTAAGTAATTATAGGGAAGTTTTATGAGGGGAATATAGACAGTCATTAGCTTAGATTGAAATGCCACAGTTTCAGTGAACCAATAGACAAAAATACCTGAACACCCCTGAGTGTAAAACCATTACATTTTTGGCTGAAAGCACGGTTTAACATCAAAGTCACAGTACACATGTGCTAGAGAGCAATGGAAGACACGTTATTGAGGCCAAGTGAGGTGGAAATCAAACACACCGTTGGTCCTTCAAACAGAAAGACTGGAGGGTTGGGGATGGAGGTGACAGCAGTGACAACGTAGCTGCAGTGGCGAGCAGAGGATGGTCAGGAAGCAGGTAGTCATTTAGGAGCACCATTCCACCTCAGATCAACTCCAAAGCAGCAGTCTCAGGAGCAATACCTGTAAAGCACTCTGTCGTTTTTTAATTGCAGATACACAGATCTACTGTACAATAAGCTCTTCTTACTAGGGAGAGGAAACAACACAAGTAACCAAATCCTGTCAACTTTGCTTATCCTATAGAGTGTCCCAGATGCTTCCTCATTGCTAGATGAAGTGGTACTCAGGACAACACAAGCATAAGCCCCATCAGGCAGCCACCCTAAGCACCTTTCCGAGTCAGCAGAGCAGACATTCATGTAGCCATGCAATTCACAGTGTGTCTTCTCATCCTAAGGTGTGCACCTGCATTTGCTCAAATGAGCCTGCACTCTCAACTGAATCAGCTAGAGGGTTCTCACCCACCAAAACAGCTGCCTAAGCAACTTGCTCAGGTGTATAGACAGGGTTAAGCAAGAAGGTTCCCAGCTGACATAACAGAATCCATCACCAGCAACACAGGCTCATACAAAGGAAATTAAATGGCTTCAATTAATTAGTGCAAGTTCACCATCACATCTGAACTCATGCCAAGTATATGCAAGAGTATCAACCTACTTAACCAGTGTCAAGAGTAAACTCTATGTCCACCACTGCAAGTACTAGTTACAAAATTAACTGATGGGGAAGTTTATATTTCAAATGCATGTGCACACTCTCATTTCCCAATTTACACACCTTCACATTAACTAAAAATAACTTACACCATCATTTTACAGTTCATTCAATTTATCAAAATCAAAACCACAGCATTATTGCTTAGGGAATTTTAGTAGTCTTTAGGTTCTGTTTGTTTTCAATTTGCCAAGTCGGTGTTACACTTCCCTTTAATTGATCAAGACATTAGACAGGTGTGAGATCCTGGGATATGATTAAATCTGACAGTTTGTGTGTGACAGAGCTGAATTGTGCTGTTAAAGGAATTAGCAGTCAGTAATTCACCATCTACGTTACTTTCCAATTTTAAGAAAGTCAGATCTCTCATACTGGTTAAATAAGAAAAGCAACAGAGAAAGTAATGATTTGAAATTCGACCCACACTTCACAAATCAGAAATTGCAGCATAATAATGCATTTCCACAAAGGTGTGTTTTATAACATGACTAAATAGTGATCCAGCATAACTGTGAGAGTGTGAAAGTACAAGGAAATTACCAACAGAAATGCAGCAAGTGTCATTTTGGAGACAGGGTCCGTGTTAAGGCTCCTATTTCCTTCTTGAATAATGAACTCAAATCAGCAAAAAAAAATTCTCATTTTAAAATGCAGGAAAAGGACTGAAACAGTTGCACTATATATTCAACTCTAAAGGGCTGCAATAAGAACATAAAAACATTTACTGCATATCGGGTGACCTTCAGAAGTTTAAGAAATCAAATATGTGAAGCAAAACCAGAGTTTTACATTTTCAGTCTCGGATCAGCTACGAGTGAAACTGTTTCCCTAAAACAGGCTGGTAAGGGCATACACTGAAGTTGAACTCCGAGTCTTTATGACTTCCTTGCCTTCACATCTTTAAGAAGAATTCTGCGTCTTTACTTCACCTTCAAAAATAAAGCAATGTATGCTCCTGAGCCTGTAGACCTACAATCACAGAGCTCCCGCTGTTCAAAGGCCAGCCAGCATTCTGAAAGGGCTGCAAATATGGAGGGAATAAACCCAACAACTTGTAAGCAAACAGGCTGTGAAATTCTGCTGTTCCAGATCAGGCTTGGGCTTCAGCAGAGCAACACGTGCCAAATCAGCACCAGCAAAGAAGCTTCTGGGCTGTATCAACTTCAGCGTTCCCATGGAACACAGATACCTCACAAAGCCACCTAGAAGATAGAATAATATCATCTTTTTGCACATACATCTGAAGAGCTCTATATCCCCTTTATATACATTTAATCTTTTAGGATTTTAATGTAATTTTAACTTCAGAGGCAAACAGCATGCTAAATTTTGGCAGGAATACATTGACAGACTACTACTGTGTAATCATGGGAAAAGTCACACTGACATGAAAACCACAATTATTTAGTTGTAGGAGATCCAGAAAGCGTAGCCAGACATTTCAGCATATCAAAACCAAACCTGCTCCATAGTAATGCTTGTGCTTTTAGAGACCAATATTGGTGTTAAAAAAGGCAAGAACACCAAGTAGCAGACAAAGATATGAGTGGCTATTCTTTCTTTCTCAAAGAGGAATTGCAATCAAGAGGAAGTTATGGATCACCACCAGCATCACTGATGAAGCCAGCCACTGCTAATGCACCTAAACAGATCCCGCACGCATGAGACAAATGTTAGGGGAAAAAAGCAAAGAAAATAACCACATTCCACGACAGCATGCCTGCAATTTGACAAGTGGCAGCTTGAACAGTCAGATGTTGTAGTCCCTTACCTGTGCTGTTCTGGAACTGGGAAACATCAGCAGTCCAAAGGGACTGCAGCTTATCAAAGTAGAAGCATGAAAAATCAGAAACAAGGTACATATAGGAGCAGTCAGACTTATTCCCTACCTGACTTTGGATTTTCTCTCCTTCTAGATATACATACACACATGTGCCTTGGGAAAGGCTTATTTCCATTCATGAAATGGTAAATATGTTCAAGCTATTTCTGACATCAGTTCAGACATTATAGGATACAACTAAGAGAACTGCCTGCTCTTCAAGCTACTATGTGTTATCCGATTCTAGGAGGAGAGGTTGCTTTTTGGTTTTGGGGGGATGGGGGAGTTGGTTTTGGAGGGAAAGTGGGAGGTTTTTGGGGTGGTATAAAGCTTCCATTGCAGTATTATAACATACTATCCACAAAAACACAGGAACAGTTACAGCAGACCTGACAGCACATCTATTGCCACATGCTCAGCATTATCCTTGAAGGTGGAGCTGTAGAGATTTGTATGCGGTATACACAACACATTCAAAGAACATCACCTCCTCAAGAACTCAGAGGAGGAAAAAAGCCAAGAGGCACATATTTAATAGCTACGCAGGTGTCAGATATGCAGCAGAGACAAGGTATCTTCTCATTACAGCAGAAGCACTCAATTAGACATTCGGCATGAAAATTTTTCCCTTCTACATTAGATTTCACCACAGGCTATAGGAATTCTCCTTTGAGAATCATTTTCAAGCAGCAATAAATGGATCAAATGACAGCTAGGGCAAAGCCCTGCAGAAACCTTTCTTACAATTTAACTGCATCTTACTATATTTGATACTTAAATTTTTCCAGAGCAAGCAAATTTTTTTCCTGTTACTTCAAAAGTGTTCAACAAGCACAGCAAATGCAACACAAGCTTGTTTATCTACTTGGAAACACTTTGTAAAAAGCCAAGATCTGTAGCATCCCACACCCAAGACAAGTAGTTTTTCGTGGCTGACATACCTGTTAGGTCACTGTACTTGGGTGTTGTGATATTGTCAACTTCTAACTGACCAATTTGACTTCACAACGCCAGCTGCACCATTATTCAATGCAACAGAGATGTCTCAGGGTACAGTATCAAATGCTCTTCAAGGGTAGCACTTCAACAAAGTAACTGCAACCAGGTCATAAAGTCAACAGACCTCTCCTTAGACTTAATTTGCTTATTGTCAGATGACATTTGAGTTACAAATTCATGTTTCCCATTTTAAAAAGAGGCTTTAACAAGAACTACTCCTGAAGAAGGAAGCCTGCCTTAGGTGTACACAATACTACCTTGTGTGTATCAGGGAATAAATGAAAAGTTGTTGCAGCATTTATTTACATGGCATATGAGGAAGTTGAGTTGCTTAATGATACATGTAGAAAGCACAGGTGACAACAGATAAGGTAGTTAACATCAACTTGTTTGGCAGGCTTTACAAAAGCTTCATTATGGATTTAGATTGTGAAATCTACACACACTCTAGAAAAGGAACAAGCTACAGGGACTTCCCAGTAATAGAGGAGACTGGAGAGAATCCTACTCTTCCACCACACCTCCTATAGCTTTGCTTAATTGAAAATGCTGGACATAACTACATCCCCCAGTTCATATACATATGACCCAAAGAATTCCTTAGTTGACTTCCTGAAAAAACAATTCATATGAGAGAAGCAGGAGGTGACAAATATATTAGGAAAAAATTTTTATTTTGCACATTTGGCTAAAAAGCAAGAGATTTAGAGCAAGAGAGAGCACACACCTGGGAGAGGGGAAATTAGACATCTACCATGCTGCTGACTTGCTCCTGTGTCATTGTTCACCTAGTGCTTCAAGGAAGCCATGCTCTCCAAAATACACCCGAGTTGTGCTACAATGGTGTTGGAAGAGAAGCAAAGCTAACAAGTTTGTAAGAACAGATACTTAATCAGGACTCTATTCCAGACCCAAAAGTCTGGAGAAGCTGGGACAAAGTTGCTACAAATAGTCAATATAGAGAAAGTACTTCCTGCCTCCCAGACTAAATAAAGGTGTAGGTAAGTGCAAAGAAACTCAGTCTCAGTACTCCTCAGAGGAGCAAGGTGTGGGCAACAGGAAGCACCACTAGTATGAATACCAGTCTCACAACTGCACTGAAAATCTGTTTATTCAGCTTCCTTTGATTACAGGAACCAGAGTGGCAACCTTTGATGTGTTCTTCACACAGGCCATCAGCAGGTTTAAGTACTCCATTTTCCTTGTCCTTCTGCATAGCTATCTATTTCCTAAGAAACTTACTCTCTTGTGCAGAAAGCTCAACAGCCAAAAGGATCTGAAAGAGACAATCAGAGGAGAAAATAAGACCAAAACTTAGTGGGAGAAGATGAAGTCACAGGAAACAGGTTCTCACGGGAGTTCTCTCTTCAGTTTGGATTGGCTGTAGGTACACAGAGAAGAGGATGCTTCAATTCTTTATAAACTTAAGAAAGAGAGAAATACAGGTACTGTCTACACTGTCAATCACCATTTTTTTTTTAAATTTAAAAACCCACAAACTGAAAAAACCCAGGACTAGGCAAGCAGCACGCTGCTGGCCATGGGATATTCTGCTCTCCTTGTCAGTCTGGGCAGCAGTGGCAACAGCCCCCATGGCTACCCAGAGCATCAGAAACTTACATGAGAAATGTTGCCTGGAGGAGGTCAAATTCCCAAACACAAACTGGGTTTTATCTGTTTCATATCTTAGCACCATTAACATGAAATTTATAATTTTATTTTTTCCTGGAACATTTTTCAGTATTTAATCTACTTTCACAGCAGGTACACATCACAGTATCTTACAATTCACTTGCTGTTCACAACGTTTTTCAATCCATATCCTGTACATATCCTGTTCAAACACAAGGAATGAGATTGCTTTCACTGGTCCTCGAGTTAATACCTGCTAGCTGAGCCAGGCTACCAGAACTTTCCTCTCCAGTAAGCAACTAGAGAATAGACTTCACCAGCAGTCACAAGCACCGAGTAAAGCTGTGCAAAGATGGAAAGAAAAAAGGGAAGTTAATACATCAATACACGTACTAATCTTCTATCAGCCTTACTTTTTACCATGAGTATCTCCTAGCTCACTTATGTTTGACCACCACTACTAACTGCACTATTCTGAAAGGCAGTGGAATACAGGTGGGCTCTTCCAGGCAGACACAGAGCAGCCAATGTCCTGGACTCCCAGTTCTTGGATAAGACAAAAGCCCTGCCAGTCTGCGTGTTTTGTTGTAGAATATGAAACACAGATGAAAGAATAAAGCATTGGACCACACACTTCTAGATTCCTTTGGTAAGAGGTCAATGCATTAGGTGAATAAGAATATCTGTTAACCCTCCCTCCTTCAAAGGGGGAGCCAAGACAATCAAAATTCAGGCACCTCTCTAAAAATAAGATCTCAGTTTCCAGATAACATTCTGGTCTACCATTTCAGTATTTGTTAAACCAATTTTCAGTAAGACACATTTTTCCCACGAGTTTTGGAGGAAACTCAATAGCAACACTTCTTATTTATATCCTGTAAAGGCAGAGACCTGGAATTACCTCTTAGGCAAGCTTGAGTTTCATGCCACAGCCACTATTCATTTGCGGCAGAGTTTTTCAACAAGCTTCTTATGTCATCTTGTCACAAAGTGCAGGTGTTCAACCCCTGACACTGTGGAAGACTCACAGAATCATACACATTTATGTTGGAAGGGATCTCAGTGGATCACCCAGCCCAAGATCCCTGCTCAAGCCAGAGTCAACTAGAGCAGGTTGCTCAGGGACACTGTCCATTTCAGGTTTTAATACCTCCAGGGACAGACACTCCACAGCTTCTCTGGGCAATCTGTTCCAGTGCTTGACCACCCTCACCATTTAAAAGAAAACAACCCAAGAAAACACCCTATAAACTTGAGAGGGTGTGTGTTGTTTGAAGTTTCTTATATTTCAGTTTAAATTCAGCCCAAATTAGTGTTCCTACATTTCTGCATGCTCAAACTAAGATAGCGATGTTTAACACACCTGAAATTCTCACTCAAGACAACTCTTAGCTGTAGACAGCAATTGAAACAGAATACCTGGTTTCAACCAAGACAATATTTGTTTAAATGAAAAGGCAGCAATGCTAATATCTAGCTTTAGCCAGTTTCAGCAAAAACTATCCTCCTATTTCTATGTAGAAAAGCAATCATTCAGATTTTATCCTTCACCTGGCAAGCCCATGTCCTCTCTGGTACAACAGGCTATAACGCTTCTCTACCAGGTATAAACACACTCCCTAGTGACAAGAATTCCCACCTCACCACTTGGTCACAATACTCAAGACAAGCTTTTCTAATAAGCTGTTTAACTGTTCCCTTTACAACTCTTCCCCAAGAAGCAAAGTTCTTTAGCCAAAGACTGTCAAAGAGTTTTATAGTTACACTCCATACCAGCCATTTGTTGCTCTTTTTAAAACATGCTAAGCAATGAGTCATGTTCCCTTATTCTGGCCAGTTTGCCCCACAGAGTCTGCCTTGGTTGGTTTCACTCTCAACAGCCAGATTTAAAGAACAACGTGGCCTCAGTTCACAACAGCAGGTCTTGCTTTCTCAGTATCTTTTTCCTCTCCTCTCGATAGAGTTAGTCTTTCTCAAACAGAAAACTGTATCTGTAACACCTGCATAAAACTTGCAGAACACGTGTATAAGGGTTTAGTGTGTTACAGAAATAGCAAAGGCCATAAGCAACTGACTGAACTTCTGATACCAGAAACACAGAGGCTGACCCCATACCCTACCTGCATCAACCAATTAAAGATAATGTCCTTGCATTTCTGCATACATGCTCACTTGTCAGTTGTATTTACACTATCTTAGGGTTTAGTTGAAACTTCTGAGGCTGCTACCTTAAGTTTTATCAAATGGCAGCAGAATTTGACAGAACTGCAGCCAAGGGAGCAGAAGCTGGTGCTAATGCTCCTGCTGTAAGAGCTTTCACAAGGCAGGAACGTAACTGCTTTCTTCAGCTACAGTTTGCAATAGCCTCTGGCCATTTACTGACACTCGAGTTCTAGTGCATTGCTTCATTCAAAACTGAGCTTTATAAGTGCCTGTTGAATGATCTTGGTCTACAAACTCTTACCTTACTGTCTCTCCAAGCAAAGCAGGACAGCACCAGACAAGATAGACATTATTCACTGCTCATAATCCAGTGACTGAGGGGCGAAAAGTAGAAGCATTAATGTATAACCTTGTAGTTAGACTCAGCCAGAATATTTCTTGGTATTTCTCCAAGAAGTCAAATATCTAAATACTCTTACAACCATCAGCATACAAAAAGATAATCAGACTGATTGCAGTGCAATCAGACTTTCCGGAAAGATCTAAATGCAACTTTACAGGCATTTAGTCACAGTGTCTAAGAAAACACTGCTGTCAAAGTATTGCTTTAGTAGCTGCCCCAAATAGGAGACAAGACATATCTACATATCTAGATTTAAGTGCCAGCTATACTGGTATTTATTCAATTCAAAACTCCCATTTTTACATAGCAATTCTTTAAGGGATCAGTTTGAAAAGTCAAGCACATCTATTTTGCATTGTGAAAACACTCCTCCAAGAAGTGTCACATTCTAGTTTTGTAAAAGAAAAAGTAATGTTTTAATACACACAACAGGCTTGTTTCATTTGAAATACTTTTCCTTAAATAAAGAAAGAAGTGCTATACGCTACTCGCGAGTATCCTACCAGCAGACCAGTACTTCTGTGACACATCAGAAACATCTTATCCATCCAACCACAGCAATTGCCTTGCTCTGGAAGTGATTTTAGCAAAGCAGTGTGGTTTGTCCCAGTGCTGTGGTGTGAGAAGGGAGATAAGAGAAATCTCAGTACTGCAAGAGGAGTATACACCACCCCTGGCTACGTGCTTAGAGTCTCTTATCAGTAATGCAAGTGGCAGAATGAAACTGATTTCACTCTGACTCCACGGGTAAACACAGAATTTGTAGAGGGTCATTTATCTGCTTTAATTTCATACAAACTAAGGTCCAGCCTCGCAGCCAGGCTGCCGTTTGAGTCCTGGTCATACAATTATGGAATTTGTTTTCCTTTGTGGCTTCACCGCGTGTATTGCAAACTCCTTCTGCTACTTGGCCAAGGGTGACAAAATCACCTTCCTATCAGTAACACACTCACCTTTGCAGAGACCTGTCTTTTAACACCTGGTATCTAGAAGAGAAGCAAGCCACATGAACTGGTTTTGTTAACTGGTGCAGTAAGCTGGCACACACCTCCAGTCACACGCTATACAGAAGAACTTGTGGGGACAGACCATCCTCTTCCAGCACCCTGTAAAGTCTTCTGAATGCCATTAGAAGTCCCCAAGTCAGAAGTGACAGCTGTGCTGCATCCCCATAGTATATTTCACTTCAAAGCAGCACCATAGGTCAATTGCCCCATTGTCAAAATATAGCCCTACCTGAGCTCAACTCTATCATAGCAGAAAGAAAATCCCATCTTTCATCAGTGGAAAAGATGGACAATCGAGATGCTCACAGCTATACAAAAGCTCTGAATAAAATTATTTGTCTGATTTCAATGCTATGATTAAGCACACTTGCTGTGGCACCTTCTCAACTCGGGAAGAGCTGCTACAGTTCCAACAGCACCTTTGTTTGACCCGAGTGCTCTAAAGACAAAAGAACAGCTCTTAGCTCAATACTTATCTCCCACCTACCCCTGTTTCAGAAACCAGGCACCACAGGGCCCTAGTTCAGCAAATACTCTGAGAGTACACTGCTCACACACAAACAAAAGCAGGTTCCTTATACAATGCAACTGTGGCAACTCACTTTTTAAAAGCAACTTGCTGTAGTAGAAGAGGCCCAGTTTAAACACGAGGAGTTTACCATGGGATTCTGTTCTCTGCCTTCCTCAGTCCGAAGGGATCCAAGCCTTTATCTCCCACCCTGAAAGAGCTCCAGTTGCAAGGAAGAATGTGAAACAAACCAACCCTCTGTAGCCCAGTAATTAAAGTAACTACCCGGGAAAGACAAAGCCTGAGCTCCAGCTTCCACTTTAGCATATTTGTACCTTTTACACACGGTAATTAAGTTTAAAAACAGATGGCACTAGGACTTTCTCCTGGGAGATGGGACACACAGGTCTGCCTATTCTCAGATAAGAAACAGAAACCAGGTCTCCCATTTCTGGGTGAGGCCTCTCCAAATAAAACGAAAGCTACTATGTAAAAATAAAGAAAGGGAGTGAGAGAGAGGCAAGGAACAAGTATTAGAGAGACTTTCCTTAATGTTCACCTAAGAAAAAAGGATTCCTAGTGGCAGATCTCAATATGATGGAGGACTACAGGACCCGAGAAGAGGCCACTGTCAACATAAAACTTCCATCCTAAGCCAGGACTTGGTACAGTCTTGTCACTAAGGCACCCAGCCTCACTGGCTAACTTTCAGATATCCCAGGCCTTCACTAGCTCTGGTTCTCCATATTCCAATGCTAAATAACACGCCCAACAAAGGTTAATTTAAAGATGGAAGAGCTGCTTTGAAAATAAAGAATAACATAGAGAACACAGTACTGAAAGAATCAGGGTGTTGTAGCTACAAGGCCTCTAACTTACTGTCTTTGATGAAGGGAAACATACTTCTGTCAACAAACTGGAAGACTGTTCTCACTGCACCAGAGGAGTCCTTGGGAAAGCTCTGACTGTGCTCTTGCTAAAAACAAACATCAAAAATGTTAGTATACACAGATTATTAGTTTTCCCCTTTTTCTGACATAGTTATACTTCCTTGTGAGACAGCTGTGTGGAGGGGTTTCCTCAGCCTGCAGACAGCTGCTAATGCCTGGGAAGAGCTCACCAAAAAGTGTTGTAAGAACACACAAGTACAGACCTAAGGAGGTAAAACTCAAGCAGCAGGTGAATGCTCCTAGTCCAGATTCTCTTGGATGACAGATGAAAGCTGCTCTGACACCACGTTGTCTCGGGATTTACTCACTCACAAAAGGTCAGGTGGCTCTTCTACTCTAAAAATAAAAAAGCATTGACTGAAATTGTCTCAGTAAAAGAGCAGCACACCTGGTTTGACACATGTTTTTCTCACGGTGGTTTTTTAAACAACCCACACCAACACCTCACAGCTGGTTCTGCAAGCATACCAGGACAAGTCACAGTTGAACAGGAAGAAGTTCTTCCGTGTATGAAGCTGGCACTGATTAAATGCAAGCCATAGAGGGGAAAAAATCTGTTCCACTGGGATTCTAAGCATTAATGCTTCCTAGGCCACGTTACCTACTTAACAGGTTATACCAACCACAGAAGATACACCCTCTGAGCAGAAGTCCAAGAGATAAGCAGTACAGAAGCAGAGCAGCTTTTTTTTCCAGGCAGTGGGCAACATCTACACTGCAAAGTAACTTCTCTAACCTGACAATGTGTGCCCAGCTTTCATTCAGCAAAGACACAGCCATGCAGAGACCTCTGCGTGGATGAACGATCCAACCAAATACCCAGCTGCCTGTTGGGAGTGTGGCAGCAAAAGCTACAACTGCATACATCAATGCTCCTGCAGGTCTCACCAGGTGAGGACTCACCATCCTTTCTCACAGTGCAAAAGTTGCTCCAAGGGAAATTGTGATTTTGCTTTCCAGGCCACTTTTCTCCTGCACCAAAGCCCCAGGCGTCTGAGAGCATCACCATCCTCCCTATGAGTCATACAGCCAAAAAACAACTGGAGACTGCAACAAACACACACGGATACAAAAGAAGTGGCCTGGGGAGATGCTTTTGTCACCCATTCAGGTCTAGGTGTAAAGCAGGTGCTGACTGTGAACGTGTGGCTGCCCAGTATTCCAAAGACACAGGTGACAGCGAGCCCCTCCGAGCCAGAAGCCTGCTCAGATCACACCTGGCTGCCCCACACCTGTGCTGGTGCCATCTCCACTGCTTTAGACCATCAGGACGAGGAGCCCCAGCACTGACACCTTGACACAGGACACTGACACCTCACACTGCTTGGTACAGGACACTGACACCTCGTGCTGCTTGGTACAGTCACGGTGGCTCCTTCCTCGCTCCACACCTCGCCTGGACACAGGTAATGTGGATTTCTTGGGTGCTCCTGGCAATAGTTACTACAAGACATTCCAAAGCTGGGGTAAACAAAAGTGATGGACCCCTCTGTTGAGCATTCCTGGTGAAAACCCTCCCCAGCCCTTCCCCTCACCGAGGTGAGGGCAGAGAAGCCTCCTGAGTCGGGGTGGTCGGTCTGTCTGTCTGTCCGTCCGCCTGTCTGTCCGTGGGCCAGCCAGGGGCTGTTGGAGGGCACAGGGCCGGCAGCCCCCCACCCCGGTACGAGGTGCTGGGAGCGCAGCCCCCGGAGCCCCGGGCGGGGGAGGGCGCCCGGCAGCCCCTCGCCCTCCGCGGCCACGGGCGCTTCCCGGCGGGTG